>JAVIAB010000124.1:17779640-18379640 GCA_032433765.1 Megaustenia siamemsis
AGAGGATCAAGGTATAGGCAGGGTAGGGATTTTAATCTAGAATATTAAATCACAATCTCTTCATGTGATCACAAATAATTGTTTCTACAATGAAGTCTTTTTAAGCATTTCTTCACTTGTCATAACACCTCAATTTCTCATATTCTCTCCATATACCTTTGTCAATGTCACCACATATTTGCTAAATATTTTCCAACTCTTCTTCATTGTGTAAATTTATTTATCCTGCCTGACTGGCAGTTTTAATTTCTCTTTGCACAGTACAAAAGAACTATTTTTTTTAGTATAAATCATTCAGCTCTGTAAACTGGCTGGAAAGAAGTGAAAAAGAAAGGACAGTTTCAAGCCCCTGTCATTTAGGGAATATTACATTAGTGCCAATATTTTCTTCCCATCCACACAATTTTTTGGGGGTAATGTGGTTAGCACTACAACTGTGCAGTCACTGTTTCCTAGAAAAATAATCTGGTATCCATTTAGGATATGTGAACCTTGAAGCCATCAACTTAGACCACACACAACCTCTTGTCACCAAAACAGCAATTTATTCAACAGTGCTCTACCATGACTTTCATGTTATAAGGAATACTCTCAATAAATCATTCACTCAACAGTGCTCTACCATGACTTTCATGCTAGAAGGAATACTCTCAATAAATCATTCACTCAACAGTGCTCTACCATGACTTTCATGCTAGAAGGAATACTCTCAATAAATCATTCACTCAACAGTGCTCTACCATGACTTTCATGCTAGAAGGAATACTCTCAATAAATCATTGATTCAACAGTGTTCTACCATGACGTTCATACTAGAAGGAATAATCTCAATAAATCATTGATTCAACAGTGCTCTACCATGACTTTCATACTAGAAGGAATAATCTCAATAAATCATTTATTCAACAGTGCTCTACCAAGACTTTCATGCTAGAAGGAATAATCTCAATACATCATTATTCTTCTTCTTCATCTCATAACCCTGAAAATCATGGGGCACCTATGACAGACTTCAACAACTTTCTCCACTTACATTTAAAAAAAATACTCACTTTTCTAAACAAAAGCCTTCTTGCTGCCCACAAAACTTTGGAAGACCAAATGAACAGCCTTGTCCTAATTACAGAAAAACAGATTACAAGTTGCTTAGTTTTATTTTGAGAACCATCCATGAAATATATATATCTGCTCAGTAAGCACTATATTGTTAGTGTATTAGAATCAACATGAAACAATGCTATTGTAAAAATTGCCACATATGAAATTTACATTTTATTTATTACTGTCACTGTAAAACTGTCATACAATTTTAACAAATTATTAATGATTAAGAAAATGTATTTGTAAAAATAGGTAACCAACATTTCTGTATACAAAAATCTAATGAGCAAGATGCATAACAGAAATGACAATTTTTTGGTCAGTCTACCTCTCCAAGGTCAGGCGACATTGTAATCATCATCAATGTTAAGAAGAAAAGCATTCTCAGAGAGAAGTCCCTTTTATATAAATAAATAAATGCTGCAATGACAGTCAAGATTGCTAGATTTTGCTTACGAATAAAAGAAAAAAATTACCTTGACCCCAAATAAATTTGTCTGCTAGAGAATAATTGACCTTGTACCATCCACTGTCCTCAAAAACAGCAAGAGAGATTGGATCAATCAATGTCTGGTATGGCTAGAGTATGGACAGATCATAATAAAATAAACATTAACACACTACTGTAAAGTAGAATTCAATGTAAACCAGATATAATCTTATTACACATTCGGCCAGTGCTGTTGACTTTCTTCCCCATTAAAAAAATTGTGATACTAGTCTAACATTAATGTGAACCAGGAAGCAGTAGTTCAGAATCAAACTTGACCTTAAACCTCATTGGACCAGTTTACTAACCACTGATCTACTGTAGCTCCGCATAAAACTTTAAAAAGTGAATCCTAATTGGCTGAAAGTAAAAAGTCATGCATTACATCTAAAAGAATATATATATATATGGATACAAATAAGAAAATATAATTTGCTCAACAATAAACGAACTAAATGGAATCAGTAAAGCAAACAAGCATAGCTGGTCTTATTTTATATGCTTCATCTATGGAGAACAAGCATTCAGTTTCAAGTAGTAGCCATACAGAAAATCAGAAGCAACTGATTTGTAATGAGAGAGTGAGATAGTTACTCCTATTCAGAGTATGAAAAATGTATGGGCATACAGCATTGAAATAAAAGCCATGGATCATTTATTGATCTAAGTTTATATTTTAAACTACACAAAAATTGACATTTTAAAAATCACATGAATGGCAGTGTATTACGTTTCAGCTGAAATTATGCATAATGAGCAGTCCAAAGAAACACGTAAGAACAAAAATATAACCATTAGAAGCAATGAACATTTCTTTATATTCAAAATCGTTCTAATTAACACATTTATTCTGACATCATTCCTGGTGTAACTTATATTTTAAATGCAACACAATCTTTGAATTTTAAATTAATGGATGCAACAGCCAACTTTTGAAGACAAACTTGCAATTGTAATGGGCCAATGCTATAACACATAAATGTGATTTTCAAAAAGAGGTTAATATATATGTGGTTTTCTGGTGTTACCTTCTGTTCCTTAGGTCCCATGACAGAGCTGTGCATCAGTAAAGAATTCCAGTGTGAATTAACTTTACCATCCTGCAGGAAATGTAAAATGAGAGATCTGTATTAATAATTAAAAAAAACCCAGGAATTAATACACAATATAATGAAAGAAAAACCTGGTTCCATTAATATCAAAACTAGTATGTAACTCTCACCTCGAACTCCACAGGTCCCCCAAAGTCTGGCTTTGAGTGGCAGTTAAAATGTTTTCTCATCTCTCTCACTACAGCATCTGTTACTAATCTCATGATTCCATCTACTGGCTTCACAACTGGCAAGGGCCAAGGCTCGCATTCGCCAGCTAGTCAATTGTGAAAAAAAAAACATTAAGTAAGTTATGACCATTTCTGTTATTTAGCCCCGATCATTATTATTGTGGCCAGTTA
Organism: Megaustenia siamemsis; assembly: GCA_032433765.1. Classification (NCBI taxonomy): domain Eukaryota; kingdom Metazoa; phylum Mollusca; class Gastropoda; order Stylommatophora; family Ariophantidae; genus Megaustenia; species Megaustenia siamemsis. The sequence continues at coordinate 17,782,685 of JAVIAB010000124.1, forward strand.
GATCTATAAGGGGTATATCTTCTTCAGCATTCACCTTTAGACATCGATATTAATAATTTCAAAGAAAGCATTTGTCAGTTCAAGGCTGGTTACACCTCCATACAGCTTTTACTGTTTGGTACTGGTGTTGGCCACAAAAGCCTTTTCTGTTCATCCTACATTGAGCATGATTGTAGCAGATGTTCAGTATTTACTATCCTAAAGGTGTTCAAAATGTGGTACTTCAATCCGTTACAGCCTGTTTGGTGTCTAAGTTGCATGTTCTTTTCTGTTGAGCTGGTATAGTAGGCATTATTTTTCTGTTAACACTGTTGCTCTGTATTCAATTTATTTATGTATTTGTTCCTGACAAACCTCTTTGATTAAAAGGTATATCTGATACATGCCCCTGTGTCAACATCAATTAAAAATCATTCTTGTTCATATAAACATGCCTGTCCATGACTACTTAACAAAATATTCATAATAAGAAATCACCATAGTAATAAATAATTGATGGAATGAGTCATTTCCCTTGGCACCCAAATATATAAGGGGAAGTAAAGTTTTACTCAATAAAAGCTAATGAATCCATCATATCAAGTAATGAAACTCTTAATATCCAGGGGTGAAGTAAAAACTATTACTTGTACATCATTGGTAATTGCATGGGGCATGCTGCCTTTATGCTCCTGCCCTCGCAGAAACTCACCCAACAGATCCTGGAAATTGGGGACAAATGCCACAAAGATATTTTATTTTAAAATATATGTATATCAGACACAAAGAAAAATATTTTTTGTTTAACCCACTTACCACTGTCACATTTTTTAAATTTATGAAACAATTTCTGGGAAAATCCCAGAGCATGGAATAGTTCATGAACTGCTGTCTGAAATGACATTATAAAATGAGAATTAGTAAATTACACCAGAGAGGCATATTTGCTTTTAATTAATGACATGTCAAGAGTGGCTGATGAAAAAAAAAAAAACAGAAACAAATTTTGACAACGTTCTTACATTTGAAATATACATTCTTCATGATGTAGAACTCAAGTTTCCTTTTTTTTTATTTTTTCACATTCTCTATTCATAAAATATATATGTATTATGGCAACATTTTATTTTTGGGGCCCATCCAGGGAGGGATTAGGTTAGAAGGCTGGGATGACCAAACACAATAGCTCATTAGTGCTCCAACTTCAGATTGTTATTTATCTCTGATAGAAAAACACTTGGCCCTACCAAGAATAAAACCACAGAGCCCAGGCTTTATTTGACTTTATTAATTTAAAAAAGAAATCCAAAAACATTTACAGAAAAAGCTTTTCTTGTTTTAGTGCCATGTCAAAACACAAATAGTTTAAAGTATCAGACTAAACTTAAAATGGAGCCTTGGTGGCTCAGTGGTAGGTGTGCTCGCTTCCTGATCAAAAGGGCCAGGGTTCAATTTCCAGAAAGTGAATTGTTTTAAGACCAACAAAGGCTCCAGGGTTCACCCAGCTCTGAACATGATTGCCAGAAATTCTTCTAGGAAGAAAAAGTGGTCTGGCATCCTACCGACTGCATCACCCAAAAATGTGCTGTTGTCATAGAAAAATATGGTTACTAACTCCATATTTCCCATATGCTCAACAAAGCTTGGAGGGAACCTTCACTTTTTTATACGTAAATTACTGACTACACATGCATTACTTACTATACATACTATCAGAAAAAAATATCTCTCAGTTTCATAAAGGTAAAGATAAAAGAATTCTACATCTTACTACCACTAGAGTTGTCTAGTCTAGTGGTTCAACTATTAACTTTTCTCTTTGCTATTTTGTTTTATTATCATAAACTTATTTCTATCTTCACATGTCAAAATGTACTCTAACTTTCATTTCATAAAATGTCAAAGAACATGACAATTATTTCTATTAATCTTTGAAATTAGCTTTCTTTTCTTCCTTGACTAACCCTTTCAGTTGGCTATAAAGTTGTCAAGATTTTGTGTACAATAATATTGCTGTAACCTCCAGCAAACTTCAAGCTTGCTGATCATTCATCATTCACTTTCATACCAAGATTAGCTTTATTTACCACTAAAATTACATCTGAGCTGTACCTCTATTTTTGACTTTATCAAGAATACTCAGAATATCAAAGGCAAAGAAAAAAGACAAATACATCAATTTGCAAGAACTTAAAATTCCAGAAAACTTGATGAAGAACAAGAAAGAAGAAAAATAAAATATTTTTACCTTAAATGACATAATGGACTAGAAAAGACAGTTATGGAAAACATAGCTCCAGGTAAAAGAGAGGGAGGAAGATTGTGCAGGATATTGCAAACAAGCTGGCATTTTCAGATTACAGCAGAAGTTGGACATCTTGCACTGGACAAAGAAAACCTCAGAATAGGGAAGCCAAGTTCCAGCAGGGATGAGATTGATGATGAATTCATTTAAAAATCAATTCTAAACATTTTATTTCCATTTTTAAGTTGATAAAGTCATCATATAAACAAGAACCCCAAAAGTAAAAACTATGTACCACACAACTTTATGAAGCAATAGAAGTATTTTAGAAGCAATTTTAAAAAGTCTTATTGATACAAGTCAAACGTTGAAGAAACTAACTGTAAGTAAAAAAAATATTTTAAATGTTTTCCTTGTGAGATACCATCAATTGCCAGTTTAGAGTCTATTCAACAAAAATTGTGCATAATTGGGAACACACTCAATGGATTAGAATAACTGAAGTAACAAAAATAGAAACAGCATGCTGTTAGTAACCACAGTCAATATTTTTTTCTAGTTTATTTTTGATATTTAAGTCTTAGTGATAAGAGGCAGACATTGGAGCTGGATAAGCAATGTACTAAGATCATCACAAGAATTGAATACCTGAGGAAAGAGTCAAGAGAGGTAGATTAAACTCTATCAGCCTGAGAAAGTGAATGCAGAGATAAGTTGTTAGTTGCCGGATTATCTTCATAGAACAAATGTCCATAAGTGCTCAGATCTCCCCCTTAGCAAATCCAGCAGCGTGAAATGAATGAGAAATAAAACTGTCCACAAGTCTTCTTTTATTCTCCCTGTAGCTCTCTGGAAATTAGGCAAAAAAAAATACCTGAAGATCAGGCAGTTGCACCACGCTGCAGATTCACGAATATCATTGGAATCTTCATCTACTCCTACTCTACATATTTCTGAGTGGTAGGGGTGTACAATGTATGATTTCTCGATCATGACATAGTATGAGCAACATTTGACAACAATCAATGTACCCACAATTTATGATTCACTGAAATGACCACAACCAGATGCACAAACTCCACATCAAATCCATAAAGTGGAACATCTGGTTGATTTGAGCACAGCAATCTACATTAGAGAGCTGAAATTAATCAGCCTCCAATGGAAATCCTGTGGAGGTCAATGGAACACAATTCCACTATCTTGGAACTGAAAGTGGCAGAGACAGGAAGTTTAACTCTGACATCAGGTACACTGTGAAGGATGGCTACAGATCATGTGGAGTGGAGTAATGCTGTTATTGCCATAAAATGTTTAACTGACTAAGACAAGAGGTTGAATCCTGGAAAGTTCAGAGTTAATTACACTTTGGGGTAAAATGGAAAAAAAAAAGAAAACTTCCACACTGTGTGGTGCTAGCATGAGCAAGCATTTCTTATTCGTGACATTTTAACAATTCCCACATCATGTGAGAATACCTCAACAAATATTTTTTTAAACATCTGAAGTATATTAAAGATGCACTTAACTTGACTGGGCAAAAAGTGATGTTACTGAATTAATGGAAAACACCCTTCTAATATTACACAAATTAAATACAAACTCTTTTAAAATTAATTCCAAAATGTTAACATCATCAGCAGCAGAAAATTATAATTACCATTTCATTACGCATGCATAGTGTCTGCTGTTCAACTGCATGTGAAGTTAACAACACCAAACACAGACACATATCACTCGTAATCTCATATTCTCAAGAAGTATGAGTATTATAAGATGTATGGATGTGTGACTGAAACAACAAGACAAGGAAGCATTTCAATTGCAGCATGCAAACTATCAATTGAGATCTACAGTGTTAAGTTCATGAGTAACTAAATACAAAAATAGTTACATATAAAAGGAAATTAATAACCTGTATCAATCTATTTTCAAATGCATTTAAAAACTTAAACATTTTGAAGTCCAATATTTTAAGCAAACAAATTAAGTTCAAGCTGTTCATTTAGTTTAGTTCAATCGACAGGTCATCCTCGTTGAAAACTGGAAAAGATTTTTAGTTTAGTCAACAGGTCATCCACATTGCACACCAGATAAGAGGAGGTTTGAAAACTGTTGTGTTGATCAATGAACTCTATTGAACAATAAACTCAAATCAAGCTGTTCAATTCCTTCTAATACTAACATATGGTTAGAGAGCTGAAACTCAACACAGACAGTAAAATAAAATCCTAATCCTTAGAAAACAAACATCAACAACTGTTATATATCGAAGGGAAAGTTTTTAATTCAATTAGAATACCCAACCAATAAACTAAACTTGTGTATGAAAGGGTAAAAAAAAAGAAGAAATAAGATAACTAAAAGAAATTTTACACAAAATTATTAACAGAGATAGGTCATGGGTTAAAAAAAATGTGTCCAATAAAAACTAGCAGTTTGTTTCAGATAGATTTATGCCCATAGGTCTGTTTTGGCACAAGCCCAAATGAACAACATAATGATGGTGATATAAATACAACTTTAACATAATTTATTTGTTACTGTAATTAATCCTCTGCATTTTTTATGTTGACAATGTAAAGCTGATTAAGTAGCATTTTTAAAAGACTTTTACTGACAATAGGCTATTTGAAAGATAAAGGAATGTATTATTACAACATAAAAGAATGACATATTTACATGCTAGGGTAGATCTTAACAAAAATATAAACAGATATAAAAAAAAAAGCATATTAAGAAGTATTGAATATTGTCAACTTACATAAAAGTAATTAAATTTCATGCTATTTCAATAGTGAATATTTTATGTTATATATCCAATAAAACTAAAAAGATAACAAAACACAAATTATTTGATGCACATAGTCTGGTGACTTATGTAGCCACAAACATGATATAGTAAAATCAAATTTAACACTGACTGAAGATTATGATGGCTCGCACAAGTCCTGCTAAATAAATAACTCCTGGTAGCAAACTAACAGTTTGCACAAGAATGGTGAAAACATCTGCACATTATAAAATAGTTTAATTAGAAAACAAAATTAGTGCTCATTGTGTCATTTAATCCTTGAAATAATAATTATCTGATGCAAGCTTAATGTTCAGTCAAGAAGGAGTTAAGTAGTATTTCCTCAAACTATGGTTTTTTAACTTCATGTTTTTCAGAATTGCTGATAACAAAATGTTTAAAAGGATACATTAAGTTCAAGTGAATTATATCAAGCCTTTCTTGCTATTTTGTTTAAACATACAACAACAGCCATCAAACTGCAACTGCTAAACCTTTCCAATGTTTAAATGAATTCCAAATTATTAAATCAGTACAACATTACAAAATCATAAATGTTACTAAGATAAGATCTGTTTCATGCTGTACTACATTTCTGCAGACACAAAATCCAACAAAGATAAAAACCTTATAGAAGAGTTCTACATCAAACTTTTGAGTCTTCACTGTCCTGGGGCAAAAGTTTACTTGTCCTGCAATTGGTCGACCAGTTTTATCAATTTTGCAAAATGCAGCATATGCCACAGCTGAGGATTTCTGAATCAACAACAGCAAAATAAAAACTATTGAAAAATCTCAAAATTATTAACTTGTTAATGAGGCCTTCATTAAATTGTATAACAACATCATGAAGGAACTAATAATTCACATTTAGTGAGTTCAAAAATTGATGTGGGAGTCATATTAAATAATAATTTTTTGGTTCAACAATTTTTGATCATGCTATGTCTTTTCCTTTATTGCCAGGATGAAACTTGCAGTCCCCTCCACATCCTTGCAGTGTCTCCACAGTTTATGCTGTATGTCACTTGTTTTTTGGTCACATTGTTGGGCCAGGTTTGATGTCAAACATTATCAGGACATTACACTCCTAAAGGTGCTCTGGGATATTGGCGTTGGAGGTGGCTCAGGAGTATGCAATAGCCTAAGAAGGAAGATGATGGTCTGGGCATGTCTCAGCAACTAGGTTCCAGCTTTGCCACTTTTTTGTAGCCAGCGCTACCAACTTATTCTGCATTTATTTCATATAATGATCTTGACCTCTCTGTAGTTCACTGTATGAACAAAGTAGGTTTTCCTGCTGCCGGTATATGATGTCAGCCACCTTGATTCTAGTGATCCCACTTTGGGTGGATATCCACTACAGGGTTACTTTAGTTAGCTGTGGCAGCTGATTTAATTCTTAAAAGATGTTAGTCATATTCTTTCTGTCGACCACTTATGGACTACTAAAGGAATTAATTGTCCTTTTCGTCATACATCCTTAGAAGGTCATTAAGTGGGTGTAGATACATTGTGTTGTAGTTTGGAGTAGAACTGTGATATCTGAGCCTTTCGGCCCAACACATTCAATTTCAGCATGTTATTTTTGAGTACTGGGTTGTCTTCCCTCTTCGATCCCTACACACTTGGTCAGACTAGTCTGTTTCTGGAGGCACTGCGAAGAGGTGGAGTTGGGTCTGGATGATTCTGGTTCACCGATCCTGTTGCAAGCCATCAGCTGTGGGTCGCTGACAGCTTCCAGCTCTGCTGCAGTGAGGCATCTTTGCCTCTGTTAGCCATATGATCACATGACTTCACATCCACAGCAGTCCACTTCATTTCTAGCACAAGTCAGAGCAGACTATATTTTTTTTATTCACATTCTATTAGCACTACTGTCGTTATACAATTCTCTGTTTGATATTCCTTTTAACAAGCAGCACTCCTTGCATTTCAAGGGCCAAGTGAAAAAATTTTTAATGACACACCGCAATGTCTGTCAATTAAAAACAAATATCTCCATTTTTTCTCTTCTTACTTTCTTATATTATATATAAGAATACAGTAGACTCTTGATTATCCAGAATAAATGGGAAATGGGGAATCCTGGATAACAGAAATTCTGGTTAAATCATTACATATAGAAAACAAAAGAGTAAGTACAGTATTTAAAAAGTTTGACCTTAATTTATTGCTGCTTGAAATAAGACAGTAAACTCTTCTGCTTTGTCTTTTCATTAGCCTTTTGCCAAATGGTGTGGTGTAGATTTCTCAGGATTAATTTTTCTGTGCACTTACTGTCTTCCTAGTGTTCAGTAAACAAGATCATGTAATCAAGAAAAGCTCATAGATTTCTTTCAGTGTCATATTTTAAAATGGAGGATTTGTTTTTCTATTTTTAAATAAAAATTTTTGACAAAGGTCTCCTGGATAATCCTGTTCCCGGTTAATCCGCTTCTGAATAATCGAGAATCTACTGTATTATAATTGCTAGCTCATATTCTTTGAGTTCTGAAATAAAAATGTTTCCACTCACAAGCTCACAAATTTCTAAGTTTATCCAAGGTATTCCACTTGAAGGGAATAATAGAACAAAGAAGTATGTGTTAGCACTCGGAAAAATCGACAGACAAACAACAATAGAAAAAAAACGAAGAACAATATATTCCACTTGAATCAGCATTGTTGTTGTTATGAATCAAAGACTCTTGTTATGGATAAAGAATCAGCAGAGATGTGTCACAGATTAAATTCCGGCATGCCATTAGAAATTATAGGTTAACATCTGCAAAAGTACTAATGCTGTCTGAACTTACATATGGATTACAAAGGTCTGTCATTTGTGAAGTGACATATAATACATAGTCTGTGTTGTTGAAACCTGGACCATCCATCTTAAAAATTTTAATTGGTTCAAGGTGTGTCGAATTGTAGATGGCAATGCCTTCCACATGAGCGGATGGGATCTGAAATACATAATATATCTTTAATATATTTTACATAGCAGCATAACATATAACATAAACAGTTTCAGTAGAAAAGATTGAACAAAGGAAATCTACTAATTCTTCATATTTTGCATTCAGGTTTTAATCGTGTTACTATGATGCAAATAGGAAAAACACTATGATATAGACATTCTCAGAGTCAGTACACTTGTGTGTGCATGTGTGGATTTATTTTCCATAAGCCTAACCTGTAGCTAACACACTCTGTCATCGAGAGGCTGGATAACTACAATTGCACATTTACTCATCTTTTCATAATGCACATATTTTAAAAACTTTGCCATATATAAAACTCATTAATTATATTATGATAAAAGAAGTAGAATTTATAGAAAAAGTGATAAAGAGAAATATCAAAATACTAGGATCAGCAGGACACTAAAATAAAAGGACAACAAGTAAAGAAAATACACATGAACTATACAATAATATTTTGGGGAGTCGACATCACAGAATGAGCTGTATCATTGAATCAGGATATGCAAAAGATATTCTAGAAATAAATTACTACTCAGAAAGAATAATCACCACCGGACTACTAGAAGATGACCAAAAAACAACTTATAAACATATCTATGCACCATGTAGCAATAGTTATTTGGAATTGTTATGGACTTCATAATGAAGAAATGCTGCACTGGTAATAAAGGCATCGAATGGATACAAGGAGACCATTTGGAGGACCTCGACTTTGCTGATGACATAGTCCTCATCAGCAGTCAGATAAAAACGATGCAGGAAAACACAAATGAACTATCATCAATAGCCAGCAAAATTGGGCTTGAGATCAATCATGAAAAGACTAAAGTCATGACTAGTTTAATTCCAACAGGTGACAAAATATACATGGAAAACAAACCAGTAGAAGAGATCGATCACTTTATCTATCTTGGAAGTCACATTGATCGAGAAGGGGATACGAGCAAAGAAATTAAAATCAGAATAGCTAAAGCAGCAATGTCTTTCAGAAGCCTTGAAAAGTTGTGGAAATCAAAACTTATCAGCACAAACACAAAACTTAGGCTATTCAAATCAAATGTACTATCAACCCTTACGTATGCGTGTGAAAGCTGGAAAACAACAAGAGATATAGAAACAAAGTTGAACGCATTCGAAAATAAATGTCTAAGGAAAATACTTGGTATAGCATGGAACGAATTCAAAACAAATGAGGAAATTAGAGAAATCGCCAATCAACCACTAATATCTTCAGTAATAAAGAAAAGACGATGGTCATACGTTGGACATGTGATGAGAAGAGATAATAACCGAATAGCAAAGCAAGCCCTCATATGGGAAACAACAGGTAAAAGAAAAAGAGGAAGACCCAGGGAGACACTGAGAAGAACATTGATGAGAGAGGCAAGAGCAGCAGGAGTCGGCTCCCTCAATGAGATAGAACTGCTTGCACAGAACAGAGACAGATGGCGAGATTTGATAAAATATCTTTAAAAGAAAACTGCTAGAACAAAAAAATCCATATAGGAGAAGGTGTATCTTGGTCTACGCCCTATGGGCCGGTTACGGCTCGAAAGGTCAATAGATAGATGTAGCAATAATGGAAAAGACAGTGAAGAATTCTATGAGACACTAAATGAAATTGTCAACAAGACTTATAAAAACGATGGTATGTTGGTGGTGGGAGATTATTATGGAAGGCTTGGGAAACACAACAGCAAGAACAGAGATATCCCGGGACCCTTTGTCGATATGACACCTGAAATTTGACGATAAGACACCTGAAAGAAATTAAAATGGAAGCAGACTGCTGGAATCATGTAACCAAGACAATTTGTCCATCATCAACTCATTCTTAAAACACAGAGAGTCGCAAATATACACCTGATACAAGTGGGAAGACACAACTTGTAGAAATCAGATAGATCTTATGCTAACAAGAAAATAGAACAAGAATAGAGTAACAGATAGCAGAGCTGTCCCTAATATTACAGATGACAGAGACATTAAAATGGTTATGATTGCACTCAGACAGCCAGAAACAATAAGAGATATGCAAACAAACAAAAAATGCAAAAAGAATAGACAATAGAAATAAAAGAATTAAAAGGTCAAGAATAATAAGTAGACACGGTAGAAGAAGAGTGGAACTAGTTTAGGAAAACAATAAGCAATATCGCAACTACAGTATGTGGAACAAAACTAAGGACAAAAGAAGTGAAGAACAGCACCCCATGGTGGAATGATACAAAAAGAGAAGCAGTTAAAGAAATGCAGAAACTATTGGAGGGAAAAGAAGAACCAAGAGGGATATTAAAATATACTTTAGTTTGGAAAAATGTCAAAATGTTGTTCAAAGAAGCTTAGCAAAACACTGGACACAATTCAGATTAAAGATGATCAGGGACTTCAAGACAACTGCAAGAGACCTCTATGAAGCAGTAAAAGCAAGAAAAGAGAGCCATGATCCCACACAACTCATAAATGACAAAGAAGAACATCCAATAACAAATAATCAAGAGATGGAAAGAATATTTCAAAGACCTATTGAACATGGCACCAACTACCAATAACACAACAAAACCTACACAAGAATGCACAAACACTGCACCCAATATCATGAAAGAGGAAATCGAAGAAGTAATAAAAAAAAAAAAGAATGTAGTTACATCTTCTTCTACCTTTTCAGCTCCCAGTGGAGCATAGGTCTTCAACAAACACTTTCCAAGTCGTTCTGATTTTTGCCATTCTTTTAAGATCATTCCATGTCTTCCCTATCATCTTCATCTCTGCATCAATCTGTCTTCTCCAAGAATTCCTTGGTCTTCCTCTTTGTTTTTCCCCCTTCTTCTTCTACCTTTTAGCTCCCAGTGGAGCATAGGTCTTCAACAAACACTTTCCAAGTCGTTCTGTTTTTTGCAATTCTTTTAAGATCATTCCATGTCTTCCCCATCATCTTCATCTCTGCTTCAATCTGTCTTCTCCAAGAATTCCTTGGTCTTCCTCTTTGTTTTTCCCCCTGGGGATTCCAAAAAAGGGCCTGTTGTGTAATACTCTGAGTTGGCTTCCGTAGTGTGTGTCCTATTCAGCGCCATCATCTTCGCTGTATCTCTTTATCCACTGGTATTTGACTGGTACATTTCCATAATTCTATGTTAGTGATTTTGTCCTGCCATTTCCATCCTTTTATTCTGCGTAAGCATCCATTAATGAAAGGCTGTATCTTCGTGATTGTCAATTTTAATGTGGTTACATACAGGACGAAAAATATTCGTTTATATATCCAGGCAACACAATTAAACAACAAAAAGGACTACTAATAAAAAGAGAGCTACAAAAAATATATAAGTACCCACCGGACATATGATAGGATTATACTAATGAAAATGAAAGCAAAAGAGACTGAGATTTAACAAGATTCTATTTGCTGATGATCAGCAGTTACTAATACATGGAAAAAAATAGAAGACCTACAAGAACATTTAAATAGATTTAACAGCACAGGCACTCAAAACCACATGAAATATCAACAAATTAGAAGTTATGATTATCACTAAAGAGAAAAAGAACATCAACATAATGATGAACAACAGACAACTAAAACAAGTGGAGGAATTAAAATTATCTTAGAAATCTAGTGATAAACGACAATTTACAAGCAGAAGAAATAGACTCAAGATGCAAAAGTTTGTCAAATCTTTGGACAGCTATCACTATTTTTGTCCAACAAGGAAAAAAACTCTAGAGGCAAAACGGGCACTCTACAAAACAATCTTCATCCCAACATTGTGCTATAAATGTCAGACCTGGACCCTAGATGCAAGAGCTATTAGAAAAATAACCACTACCAAGATGTGATGTACTAGACGTACAATATAACATGTATCTGGGCAGTAATATAGATAAAGAGGGAGGAACAGAAAATGATACCAAAATAAGGATATCAAAAGCAAGAGGGGCTTTTGTTGCACTGGGAAACATGGAAATCCAAAGAAATTAGGTTAAATACAAAATAAAAATTTTCAACTGAAATGTTAAATCGGTCCTATTATATGGCTGTGAAACATGGAGAACAACAAAATTGACAATCATGAAGATACAGACTTTCATTAATGGATGCTTACGCAGAATAAAAGGATGGAAATGGCAGGACAAAATCACTAACATAGAATTATGGAAATGTACCAGTCAAATACCAGTGGATAAAGAGATACAGTGAAGATGATAGCGCTGGATAGGACACACACTTCGGAAGTCAACTGAGAGTTTTACACAACAGGCCCTTTTTTTGAATCCCCAGGGGAAAAGACAAAGAGGAAGACCAAAGAATTCTTGGAGAAGACAGATAGAAGCAGAGATGAAGATGATGGGGAAGACATGGAATGATTTTAAAAAGAATGACAAAAAACAGAACGGCTTGGAAAGTGTTTGTTGAAGACCTATGCTCCACAGGGAGCTAAAATGGTAGAAGAAGAAGATGCGATGTGTTAGATGAATAATAAGATACACACATGATAAGGCAGAAAGATCAAAACACAACACAACAAACCTTTAATCAAGGGTTGACCTTGAAAGAGAGGGATTTATGAAATATAAACACTAGGAAACATAACAGTAGAGGTCAACAGAACAGCAAAGATCACATATTGTACCTTCCCTCGACAAAGAAAGGCAAATGAGGAAGGAAAGATGAATAAGAAGGATTAATTATATTTTACTTAAATGACAATATATGCTTTAATTTCAAATACTCTTACCTTGAATCTGTCGAGACAATATTCTCCTTTGTAATTGTACTGCGCCCGAACACACCTGAAGACAATTTATAATGAGAGTTAAATTAATAAAAACAATAGCCATGTGAGCAATTGTGACAACAGCTTTAGAAACATGCAACTATACCTCTCTTTTGTGTATGGAGGTAACTTTTAATTAAGTTCTAGCACAGAACCCTTGGCACATGTATGATCAGAGCTTAGCATGTGAGTTACTTGTTCTATCCACTCTGGTCGAGCATTTACTTAGTGCCTTGCTAATTCAGCATTTCATGAAAACTGTGTCTACAGTGAATTTATCACACTATGTTAAGTAGATGTGCACAAAAGTTTTTAAGGAGGTGATAATAGCGTTGAAGCTATTTGAGGTGCCTTAAAAGTCTTTCCAGCATTTCTTCTGTCCACAGACTGGTTGTTTGTGATTACTGAGCTTACAAGTTGGCATGTTTATATTAGCCTGAGCTCATGTCTAGTCCATCTGATTTAAATCTCTTTTAGAAGCTTTTTAGATGTCTGAAATTTTAGTTTTGAATGTGCTGAGCTAACTGTATTATGACTTATCACCTTAACATCCACATCTGTGACAGATTGCTAAGAGACATAATTGGATTACAAAGAATTTCTAAATGAATGTGCTCTACAGTAACTCATAAGACAAATAAGTGATTACTTTGACCCTTAATTATAATACCTATCTGTGGCTCAAGTGTTTACAATACCGCAGCAAAAGTTACTACCACATGCCCTAAAAATATAGTGTTTTTTTTAACCACAGGGTCAGACGTGTTACAATATTTTATCGGCACGGACACTAAGGATGTCAGCCGACAACCGAGGAAATTTCCCTGGTCACAGAGAAAAAAAAAAGGAACATTGACCAGTTTATAAAAATTTGTGATAAAAAAAATTTTTTTGTTGCATTATATTAGACCATCAACAAAAAAAAAAAAAAAAAAAAAAAATTTTTTTTTTTTTTTTTTTTGTTGCATTATATTAGACCATCGTTTCCGGTTGTTTCCAAAATGGAGGAATTATTTTTCTCCGGCTTGGTATAGAACCGTTGATCAGAGGTTTAACAAGCCGCTATCGTAAAAACGATGTTGTTAATGAAACGTAGACCTGATACAGAATGTGTAAATTAGCAGTAGCAAAGCAAGCCCTCATATGGGAAACAACAGGTAAAAGAAAAAGAGGAAGACCCAGGGAGACACTGAGAAGAACATTGATGAGAGAGGCAAGAGCAGCAGGAATCGGCTCCATCAATGAGATAGAACTGCTTGCACAGAACAGAGACAGATGGCGAGATTTGATAAAATATCTTTAAAAGAAAACTGCTAGAACAAAAAATTCATATAGGAGAAGGTGTATCTTGGTCTACGCCCTATGGGCCGGTTACGGCTCGAAAGGTCAATAGATAGATAGATAGATATTAGACCTAATCTCATGATACATAAAAAAAAAATCCAACAGCAATGGAAACAAATCCAAAACTCGGGGGTCACCGGAAGTGGCAATTACGAAGGTACATGGAAGGGAGAAATGATTGAACAAGGCAAAATGTCCAATTTGTAAGAATTTGTTTCCAGGCAGTAATTTTACTTCAGTAGTGTAATCTAGGGTTAAGGTATAAAATAAGCTGCACAGTTATTCTTGCATCAGGTGGTCAGAGGTCTGACTCCCAGATGCTGAATCTTTTTCTGATTGATTTTAGGGTTCACCTGATCTCTAGAAATGGGCACAATAAGAATTTCTGTAGGAAAATTAGGGTGATCTGGAGGGTGTGAGCATACCTGAAGATAAGTGCAGATAAAGAGCATACATTGCACCATGAGCTCAACACAGGGAAAGGTGACAGACTAAAAAGAGGCAAACCATGGGTAGGCTGAGCAGAAGATGTAATCAAACAGGTCTGTGGGCTTACCAATATCAACACTGGCGAGTTGTGGATACCGATGACTACATCATTCAGGGGTGCATTTTCATGTATTTTCACACTTGACAGGAAATGTAGGTAGCAGAATCCAGTTGCTGTCAATGAGGCCAATACTCTAATCTGGGATAACACCGATGAGGAAGATGTAGTCATCAATATGGACGGATCAGTAATACGGCACCAAAGGAGTGCATGGGTATTTACAGCTTGCTTGGAAGGCAGAATAGTCAAAGAAGACAGAGGTGCACATGTTATGACCACAAGTAGCATGATGATGGAGGTGATGGCAGTGATTAGGTTGGAGTCACAAGACTACACCCATGCCTGCATTTTCAGGGATTTGATGAGCATGATAAAAAAAAGAGGCGGGCTTTGTATGCAGGCAATGGGTGGAGTATTGCAGAAGTTAAAAATACATAGCCACCTTTGTTTACATCCCTGGAAATGCAGGAGTATGAGGAAATAGAAGAGTGGATATGTTGGCTAGATGTGCTGTTACCGAAGACAGTCAACCATGGATCAGAAGGACGTCATCAATGCCCTCTGAGTTGTGATAAAGGTACAGAACTTCAACAACCATGAGTCCACGTCACTCCTTTAGATGAAAGAGATGGGAGTTAAGATGGGCACAGCTAGAAACAAGAAACTTAGTGGGAAAATAAGAGAACTATTAAACCAACACAGAACTGGAGTCGTCAGTCCCTTGGACACTGCGGGACTTGCTGAGGAGGGAATTTGAGAAGTATGGACATGTTCAGAGTGCAGTGATGACGACTTACAAATAACTCAATAGGGTGACCTGGCTTGATGGTGATAATCAAAATTCATAAATGTGTATTGGTCATGTAAACATGTTTGCACTAATACCATTTTGTGTATATGCACCCTTTCTTTGTTTACTTTTTCAGGATGCATATTCAGCAAGAAATAAATATTATAAACTGATATAGTAATCTAAAAATCAATTTTTATAAAAATGTAGCCATATACAATGCTTTTGTTCTAAACAACAGTTTATTGAAACTCTTATCTCATTCCAGAAAATCACAATATATCAGGTCTCTTCAGCTAAGCTGAAGCATAATCACATTTGTCAAATAGATATAATATTTTTTTCAAATTATATCATATATACATTTATGTTTTATCTGTCTGTCTTTCTTGCATTTGACTGAAGTATTGCCTATATCTGGAAAAATCGTTCTTGTATAAATGTTAAAATCTTTAGTAGTTATATAGATGAAATTGGAAATTAAAAACAAGGAATAAGTTAGTTGTGAAGTTTATTTACTCATAAAGTTATTAAAGACCAACTGAATGTGTTTCTGACAATTCCAGCTAAAAAAAAACCAAAATAATTATATATTTTACATATGAGTACATGCACATTGAGCCGCGATAGCTCAGTGGTTAGTGAACTGGACTACAAAGGACAAGAGGTAGGGTTCCAACCCAACCGACGGCTTTCGGGTTCACCCAGCCTTAAATGGATACCACATTTTTTTCTGGAAAAGTAAAGCAGCACGGGCATAATACCGACCACATTACCCCAAAAATCATGTGCTGAAGGTCTGTAAAATTTATGATCACTAACACCATATTCTCTATACGCCACTTGGCATGATGGGGGCCCTTTACTTTTTACTTACATGCACATGAGGGCGCATCTAAAAGTAATCCTTTTATGACAATGAAAAATAATTAAAAAATTTTTTTATCCATGATGGGTACTGTTATGGTGTTCAGGTATTGTTAATTCAAACATACAGAGATGGTATGCACAGGTGTTGATGAGATATGATGTCACATGCACTGCTGTTGCGAGCAGATGACACAAAGATGGCAGAGCCCTTACAGACATCCTCTAAAGAGCAGCAATGTATTGTGTTTTGCACGCACATACATATGATCTTTCCTTGGATCTTGCCAAAACTTGAATGGCAGGTCCAGCTGCAGGACAAACAATTCAAATTTTATGTTAAGGGATCTCACCTCTCCTCATGTGACTTGTTTTTTCTTATAGCTGTGATATCATTTTATTTTCATATGTTATGCCACTTTTTATTAAGCTTTTCCATGCTATGATAGTCTAATATATTAATTGTAGCTTTTGTAACTTTGCAACAGATAAATATAGAAATTTAAGTAATACATTTTTTTTATCTATTTAGATGAAAAAAAAACTATCCATGGCTGCTATGAAAGTTTAATTTAAGAAATAATTTGCCAAAATAGAAAATCAAAATCACATTTGGAGGCAAGATCTGGAGTAGTTTATATAAATTAAAATGGTCTGTACTCACTTTCCTTATTGATTCCTTCTCTTAAGACAGCAATACAAGCACTATGAGGAAGAAGCAGCAAATCATTCTTACGTTTTACTGTAAACAATACAAATATCAATGAAAACATCTTGATTAATTCACATAGATAATTCTAATGTTCAATTTTAAAGAATCTGCTTCTTCTTCTTTTCTTCCTCATTTGCCTTTCGGCGTCGAGATATAATTTGCGGTTATTTGCTCTTTTATTGGCCTCACTGTTGTTATGTTTCATAGTGTTTCTAATATTCGATCAAACCAACTTTTTCATAGTCAGCCCTTGGGTATTTTTTTCTTGCAATGTTTATTAAAGACTAACACTTGTGACTGTTATCTATAAATTATACTATAATCAGTCATTTCTCTGTGATGTATGTTGAACAGAGCAAATTAACGTAAAATTTAAATATTTATACAATAAAACAAACGTAAAATAGAGAGTTTTACTAAGTCTTATATTATATTACATTAGTTTAGGCTTCTGGTAAAATAAATGAACACGAACACAATTTATAATCAATGACTGACTTACTGACTATGAACTCATCCAAATGGAATAAATATGACAAATCTCCTATCCCTTGCTCTTATTTTGGCCCCCATCACCTGACATGATCCCCACAGGTGATTTTCTGGGTCTGTAACACATATCTTGATTATCACCTGTTTACACCTCTTTTATCACTAGGTTGTCTATGGAATGTCGTGGTTTGTTGCTAAGCTTTCATACTCCATATATATCTTTAGTGATTACCTGTGTTACGCTGGACTGCTTCACACCTAAGTCCACTATCTTGTTATTTCGTCTGGCCACCTGTCCTATCATCTGAATGGTTTCCCAACAACCTCTGATCAAATTTTACTTACATTTGAAATCCACTCTTGCTATGAGCTGTGCTGTAGAAATTTACCATCAACTAAGTCTTGCTTTAATTTTATATATATTTTACTTGCATCTTCTTCTTCTACCCTTCAGCTTCCTGTGGAGCATAGGTCTTCAACAAACATTTTCCAAGCCTTTCTGTTTCTTGCCATTCTTTTAAGATCATTCCATATCTTCCTCATCATCTTCATCTCTGTTTCCATCTGTCTTCTCCAAGAACATTTTGGTCTTCTTCTTTGCCTTTGACTGGTGTATTTCCATAATTCTATGTTAGTGATTTTGTCCTGCCATTACCATCCTTTTATTCTGTGTAGGAACCCATTAATGAAGGTCTGTATCTTCATGATTGACATTTTTGTTCTCCATGCTTCACAGTCATATAATAATACAGACATAACACTGGAGTTGAACATTTTAATTTTGTATTTAACCTAATTTCTTTGGACTTCCATATGTTTCCCAGTGCAACGAATGCTCATCTTGCTTTTGATATCCTTATCTTGGTATCATTCTCTGTTCTCCTTCTTTGTCTATATTACTTCCCAGATATATGTAAGATTGTATGTCTAGTAGAGACATTTCTCCTATTATTATTTTGTTATTGCCAACTGCATTAATTCTCATAATTTTGGTCTTATCTCTATTTATTTTCAGTCCCAGCCATTATGTTCTCTCATCAACTATGCTTATTTTATCTTGCATGTGCTGATGGTTGTGTGACTATGTCATCAGCAAAGTCTAAGTCATCAAGTTGCTTGGTCAGTGACCACTGAATTCCATTTCTGTTGTTCTGAGTTATTTCTATAATCCATCTATGACCAGTAGAAAGAGAAATGGAGATAGAAGGCATCCCTAATTTACTCCTGTTTTTTTATTTCAAATGCTTCTGTAAGCTGTCCTTCGTGCACCACACTACATTTCATTCCTTCATACATTGTTCTTATCAAGTTAATAAACTTTATGGGGATTCCGTAATGACTCAGCAACTTCCAAAGCATTCCTCTGTCTGAGCTATCAAATGCCTTTTCGTAATCTATGAATCTGATACAAAGTGGGGACTGTAGTTCTAAACTTTGCCCAACTATTATACGTAGGGTAAATATTTTATCAGTACATGATCTGTTCTTCCTAAGACCTGCTTGTTCATCTCTCCAGAATGATTCTGCTTAATATTTTTCCTGGAACTGATAGTATTTTCACATATTATATATTTTTATCCTCTGGTATGTAGCACATCTCTTCTCTCATTTCATCTCTTGTCCCTCTGTTTACTTCTCGACATACCTGCTCGATCATCCTAGAAGTAGTAGAATTTATCTGTTTTTCATTATTTGTTGATGTTGTTCTTGTTTTCTGAAGAAGGCCACATGTAGGCCCAAACATCAGTATTTTGTTGTGTTCTTTTTTTGTAAAGCTGTCACCATACTTATAGGACTGTACTACTGGCTCCTTTATTAAGGCCTCTTTGTGTTGTGGTTTGATCTTTCTGCGTTATCATGTGGCCAAAGCATTGTATCTATTGTTTCTGTATGTATCTATGGTGGGAATTACTCCTAGTTTTTTTTTTTGAGCTCTTCATTACTGATCTTATCTCTCAGGCTGTTTCCCATCATTTGTCGAACACATCTCATCTCGGTAGTGGTTATTTTTCTTAGTGTTCTTGCATCTAGGGTCCAGATCAGGCATTGGTAGCACAACAATGGAAGTAATCTGCTACATTACTAATATATCTTATCTATTCTGGCTGGATACTAGACGACCAATTATACATTCCATTTTCTTTATGTGATACCACAATATATTGATCAAATACTCAACTTCATTCATTGTTTCCACTAAAAACAGCCTTTATTGCATTAAATTTGTATATTAGTGTACATAACAACAAAAATCATCTGCTTCCTTTTTCTTTTACCAGAGTATTAGTTAAAGACCACAAGAAATGTTTTTTTTATGAATTTGTGTATTTAGATTTCATACATCAAGTACCTTTTACTGAAATAGCCATGTCAACACCTGCAACCATCTTTGAAACTAACCTGTCAAAGCTTCCACAAGATTGGTATTTTGTTTCCTATTTCTAAAAGTGATTGCGAGAATGAACTTACTTGACAAAACGCTGGTCATTTTTCTCACAGCTCTCTCCAATACTTCTCTCAAAGCATTCTGCTCATCAATTAACAAGTGTTCCAAACTGTAAACAGTTGTTATCCTCAAAGGTTTGTAAACATCTTCAGTCATTCTTTTCAGTCTTGTGTGGTTGCCATTTCCAACATGCCAAAGTTTTAATGCAGATGTGTCAACAAATTTATTGACTGGCATGTTATGGAAACATGACTCTGTCATATCATGATAAGGCTCAAAGAGAATCATAAATGTTGCTCCTGTGAACATAAAATGCAGTCCGTGCACTCTCATTGCACTTTTGTAATATCAGGATGAGGATTAGTTTATTGTTGTCACAATTACAAACTGAAAAGAACCCAAATAAATAATTAATAACTTAATTTTCAAAGAAATACATTTTAAATTAAGAAATTTAATTTATGTCCGAAATAAACAACAATAATTGAAGAGTAAAAACTTAATGAAAATGACACTTTTGACTAAAAATATTGCAATCTAATAATAAAATTAAATTAACTGTATATATTATTGAATCCAACAAGTGACAAAATATACATGGAAAACAAACCAGTGGAAGAGATCAATTACTTTATCTATCTTGGTAGTCACATTGATCGAGAAGGGGATACAAGCAAAGAAATTAGAATCAGAATAGCTAAAGCAGCAATATCTTTCAGATGCCTTGAAAAGTTGTGGAAATCAAAACTCATCAGCACAAACACAAAAATTAAGACTATTCAAATCAAATGTAGGCCTACTATCAACCCTTTTGTATGCGTGTGAAAGCTGGAAAACAACAAGAGATATAGAAACAAAGTTGAACGCATTAGAAAATAAATGTCTAAGGAAAATACTTGGTATGGCGTGGAACGAATTCAAAACAAATGAGGAAATTAGAGAAATCGCCAATCAACCACTAATATCTTCAGTAATAAAGAAAAGACGATGGTCATATGTTGGACATGTGATGAGAAGAGATAATAACTGAATAGCAAAGCAAGCCCTCATGTGGGAAACAACAGGTAAGAGACAAAGAGGAAGACCCAGAGAGGCACTGAGAAGAACATTGCTGAGAGAGGCAAAAGCAGCAGGAATCGGCTTCCTCAATGAGATAGAGCTGCTTGCACATAACAGAGACAAATGTGAGATTTGATAAAATATCTTTAAAAGAATTGAAAACTGCTAGAACAAAAATTCAGATAAGAGAAGGAGTATCTTGGTCTACGCCCTATGGGCCGGCTACGGCTCGAAAGGTCAATATGATAGATAGATTCTTATATATCATTATATAATTAATAATAAATATTAATATTTAAAAAAAGAGACTACATTACAATAAGGCAACTTTAAAATGATGTGTGTTATGCAATTTCATTAACTTTTATGGGAGGATTTTGATAGAAGTGATTCTTTTTTTTCTGTGTTCAACCCTCTTTTATGATATCAGCCTTTAGGGCCATTAAGTCAGCATGGATCCATAGTGCTGTTAGCTTATGTCAAACCACGACATAAGTGCCATTCAGCTTGAAACATCTGTCTTCAATTTTACCTATGGAGTTCTTGAATGTTAATAGAGCCAGTCTTAACATATGGATGTGAATCATGAGAGAAACGGATAAAAGAAAGGAAAATCACTGGAGGCTGTAGAAATGTGGTTTTACAGAAGAATTTTGAGAACATTATGGACAGCTAAGAAGAGTAATGAAAAACATTCTGAAGGAAGCCAAGCAAAAAGAGCTAATTTCCAATATTAGGAAGAAACAATCATCATTTTTTGACCATGTATTGAAAAGGAAACAGCTGGAATATATTGTGACAACTGGAAAAACTAAGGGATGAAGCGATAAAGGGAAGCAAAGAGAAAAGATACCAGACAGCTTAAGAGAATGGCTTGGCAGAAGGTCAACAACAGAAATGATAAATAACTGTTGAGACTGAAAGTTGTGGAGAGATGTTATCAACAACGCCAGCAGGTATGGTACTTGAGGATGACATTTCCGGAAGTTATTATGCCTACCTCATGATTTGTCTTACTCTTTTTGTAGGGCTGTTGTTACAATATATTCTATATTTAATATATATTATTTAGGTCCTTGCAAATTGTTGATTGATTGAATAGTTTTATAATCTTATTCTTTGAAGCTACATTGAATTACTTATAATAGAGTAATTTGTAAAATGCCATAAAATATAAAACAAAATTTAAATAGTAGTAAGTAGACAAAGTCTACATGTGTGTAATGTAAAGTAAGAAGAATATAAGTCACTGTTGAGTCACTATCTTCTCTTTTAAGTAATAAGTAATTTAAGTAAGTAGCTATTTTGATTTAGTAGAGTATTTTATGATAAAACTATCAACCAGAGAACAGGAGTCAACAGTCGCTGGACACTGCTAGACTTGCAAAGGGGATATGAGCACCTATGGACAATAACTCAATATCATCATCAAGTACCGAGCCTGCTGGTGTAGGTGATCATGTCTCTCCTCAACTTTCGATCTTGACACTGTTGATTATTGTTATTATTTCTGTTGTTGACTTTCTGCCAAGCCATTCTCTTAAGCTGTTTGGTATATTTTCTCTTTGTTTCCCTCTATCTCTTCATCCCTCAATTTTCCCAGTTGTTACAATATATTCCAGCTGTTCTCATTACATGGCCAAAAAATCTCTTCCTAATATTGGAAATTAGCTCTCTTTTTACTTTGGCCTCTTTCAGAACGTTTTCATTACTCTTCTTAGCTGTCCATAATGTTCTCAACATTCTTCTATAAAACCACATATTTCTACAGACTCCAGTGATTTCCTTGTATGTTGTCCAATTAATTGTCAACGATTCACATCCATATGTTAAGACTGGCTCTACATAACATTTAAGAACTCTGTTTCTTGTGTCAAAAATGGATTGCATAGTATATGATAATATCATAATATGCTATTCAAGTAATTCAACTGAACTTATGAACTACTATTCTGGCCAAGTGTCTATTACACTGTCTGTCTCTTTTTTTTTGAAAATTGTAAATAAAATTTATTTGTATTTTATTAACATTTTACGATTTTTTAAAAAATTTTACTATATCATATTGAGGTAAATGAATTTAAATAGTTGGGAAATTTGTTAACCTCAGACGGAAGATGTACAAAAGAGGTGAGATGCAGAATGGCTCAGGCAAAAGCAGCTTTCCAAAAAATTGGGAAGATACTTATAATAATAACACAAGTGTTTAGTATTACTGATTACTTACTACTAAAAACTATTTAGTAGTATTATTTACTTTACTAATTTAATTTTAATTTAGCCCGTAAAAAAGTCAATAAGTCATAACCAAAAGTAGATAATTATAATTGACTATTCGCGGCATAAAGTGTGCCATTACATTTGTAATCATCAAGAAGTGCCAAGCGTACTTAAGAAAAACGTTGTGTTGTGCTGATCTCTCTCTTCTTCTCTATTCATAAATCATCGAGTCCTCTCCTCTCAAATCTTCCCGACTAACGACATCTTTGGCAGACATCACGGATAACCCTTTAACCTAGCCTAGTACTTTGACGAGTTCCGCAGCGTCGGCTTTTGTTAAAATTAAAATCAATCCTGATTTCGTATTTTTCCGGAGATATAAATTGGTAAGAATATTTTTATCGATAAAACAATTTTTACATATATATTTATAAATCTAAAAAAAATATGACTTGCAGTGTAAGTGTGTGGCTTAGACTTAGATGAGAAAGATTATAATATATATATTTATGATTATATTCGCGTTGACGTTGAGGCGAGGGAGATAACGTGGCCTAGTCTCAGGGTCTGTACAACGATCAAACCTTCCCGGCTTTGAAGGCCATCTGTTGCATGATTATTTATTCTGGTAAGTCAAGCGTCATTCACACTGAAACAATTGGTGTAAATGAGTAATCTGATGTGTCAAAATTCAAAATGACATTGATCCATTGGGCTGATTGGGTACCTCCTAACCTAAAGTATGATTTATCTAACTCTAACGACAGACTAGACTAGAGAGACAGATGATCTGATCTGAGTTGGCGCGCGTGCTTAGTAAACCTTCTAAGTTAGTAAACAGTTGAGTCGAATTAGTTTGTTAACAAAGTTGTTTTAGTAAGTTAAGTTACAGTTAGTACAGTACAGTAAGTAGTTCAGCACACACACACTTAGTAGATTTTTTTGTTTGTTAGATATTACTGTTATAAACTAATTTTGTTATTTTAGAATAAAAATAATCAAATTTCAATTAATTTGTCATATTTATTTTTAAAAAATTTATATATTATATATATTTAATAATTCAATATATAATTATGATAATTATTCTTTTATTTATTCGATTCGACTTCGTGTTGTTTTAATTAAACATCACGAATCATTAAAATAATTGATTTCGCTCTTTTCACTTTCTCCTGTTCACTACAGTAGTTAAGTAATGAGTAATGACTGACAACTACTCTGCTACTCATTATTATATTCATTATTCAAACATTCATCACCGACTCTCCTAGTAAAAATAATAGTACTATATTTATACTACACTACTTGCATTATAATTTATATAATTATTTAATTATAATTTAATAATAGTTTTAAGTTATTAATTTTTATTAAAATATTATATTTAAATATAGTCCAAAGGCTAAAGTAAAACAACTTTTATTTAATAAATGCTCATGGCCACAGTTGTTGACAGTTGGTTGCAAGTAGTAAAATAAAATAGTAAATCATTTGCTAAAATGATTGAATTGAATGTGCCACATTACATTGAATATTGATTATTAACAGTTTTAAAATGAGTTTAGCACTACATTAATATTTTCTTATTTAATTATATATTCTTTTTAATAATGACTGTGATGACAATCAGACACAAAATGCCACAAAGTAAAGTACACAGCAAATCACAGATGTACTAAATTTGTAATACTCATTAGTACTTATTTTACTTAAAAAATTGTATTTATGAATTATGCATCTAATGATATCTTACTTGTCCTGAGATCTTTCTACCATCACCATGTTAAATTTATTTGCTTGTGCTGCTGATTCACAGTGACAATTATGATAACAATCACTTATCACATGGAGTGACTGTGACATAAAATATATGTACTGATATAACTCAGTAACCTTCACTATAATGTCTAACATTTTGTACTCATTTTCACTCGTAGCGATTAAGACTGTATCGTATCAGTCACAGTATATCATCAGCATATTTTGGATTATTGATATATTATGACCGCCGATTGTTATTTCAGGCATGCCCCTTATCATATGGATCTTAAAATAAATACAAATATTAAACAAATCTGGTGACAGCACACAACCTTGCCTAACACCACCCTGTTTTATTTGTTGAAACATCCCCAATTGATTTCAAGTTCTTATGGCCGCTGTTTGTTGCCAGTACATGTTCTTTATTATTCTTATATCTTTGCTGTCTACGTTTGTGCCTTCTAAAATTGTGATTATTTCTTGATGCTTTACTTTGTCAAATGCTTTGGTATAATCTATGAAACATAGGTATAGATTTGTTTTCACCTTTATGGCTCTTTCTACTAAAGATCTTATGATGTATATGGCATTGCTCGTTCTTTTACCTCTAACAAAACCACACTGTTCATCACTAATCTCTGGATTGATTTTGTTTCGTACTCTTCACATAATTATTCTTAGTAATATCTTCATCATTTGACTCATAAGATTTGTGTCTGTCTGCTCATACAACTTATTTTTTTTCTACATTTGTATTTCCAAATTCTCTGTCTGAGCATAGATGCGTCAACATTCCACTACATCTGTTTTATATTTGGGCTTGATTGTCTTTTCACCATAACACAATTATGTCATTATATACACTGTATAAAAGGACTCAGCCTTAATAGCAAAAAGACAGAGGTAATGGTAACCTCAAAGAAAAAGACATCACCTCAGTGCAAAATAAAGACAAGTGGAACAATATTAAAACAGGTAAATGAATTTAAATATTTGGGAACTTTGTTAACCTCAGACGGAAGACGTACAAAAGAAGTGAGATACAGAATGGCTCAGGCAAAAGCAACTTTCCAAAAAATGAGGAAGATACTATGAAATCCATTTTCACAATAGAAACGAGAAAAAGAGTTCTTAAATGTTACATAGTACCAGTCTTAACATATGGATGCGAATCATGGACAATAGACAAGAAAATCACTGGAGTCTGTAGAAATGTGGTTTTACAGAAGAATGTTGAGAGTACCATGGACAGCTAAGTAATGAGAGTAATGAAGATGTTCTGAGAGAGGTCAAAGCAAAAAGAGAGCTAATTTCCAATATTAGGAAGAAATAATCATCATTTTTTGGCCATGTAATGAGAAGAGAACAACTGAAATATATTGTAACAACTGGAAAAATTGAGGGACGAAGAGATAGAGGGAAGGAAAGAGAAAAAATAACAGACAGCTTAAGAGAATGGCTTGACAGAAGGTCAACAACAGAAATGATAAATAGCTGACGAGATCGAAAGTTGTAGAGAGACATGATCAAACACGCCAGCAGGCCCGGTACTTGATGATGATGCTGATACACTGTATTCATTCATGAGTAACCTGCTGCAACTCATTGAGCTATCTCTTGATAGGCTTGGAAGCCTATTATGATGTTGAATTAATATTGTATATTAATGTGCACATCTATCTAGATCCGTTTAACAGTAAAAATTTGTTATTATGTTTTTTTTTTTATGTTATAACCTAGTCGGTTAACAAGTGCTTCAGTCATTTTAATGAGAGAATTGTTTATTTAATATAGATGTTTATATTTATTTTTTACATCCAGTGTAACAAATTTTTGTCAATTAATGTTTTAAAAAATGTGTCTTAAAGTGCTACATCAAACCTGTTCTATCTACTATATGGAAGTGAGTCATGGACAATAAGTGAGACAGCACAAGGAACATTAGAGGCAGCTGAGATAAGGTTTATCAGAAGAATGCTGCAAATTCCATTGGTAGTAAAAATTACAGATTAAGAATGTTTAAAACAAGCTGGAGAAACCAGAAATATCACTAAATCATAAGGAAGAGACAATCTACATTAATTGGACATGTCATGCAAAAAGAAGGCATTGAGAATACTATAACAACAGACAGAATGAATGGAAAAGAGCAGAGAAAAACCAAGTGAAAAAATATTGAACAGCTTATCCAAATCATCATCATTGAGTGCCGTCTCCGCAACGAAGGTTGGCTACCATGGAGCGCCATTTTGCTCTATCTCTTGCTTTGATGGTGCAGGTTGTCATTGGTTGATTTGTCCATCTTTTGATGTTACTCGTCCATGTTAAATCTTGGTCTGCCTCTGCCTCTTTTACCTTGTATTTTCCCCTCCAGGATCACTTTCAGTAGGCTGTTGTGGTGTATCCAAATAGCATAACAAAAGATCACTGACTGAAGTATAGTATATAGAATATAGTATAGTGTATAGAATATAGTATAGTATATAGAAGAAGAATGTCATAATCATAATTGATACATAATTGTTTGGTAGAGATTAATTTGTTCAATTTGCTATCTTTAACATTTTCCTGGTTTTTTTCCTATTAATTTCAGTCTTAAAATGGATTTGAAGAAAGTGGCGAGTGGAGTGATAATGATATGCATGCTGTTTCTGTGCAGCACTTTTGGCACAATTGTCATGATTACTCCAGTGCTGCCAAGTATATTCTTGTGCCCACAATATGGCCGTCGCATCCTGGATTTTCTCATTAAACTATGGTTTCTTCTGTCTGTGGTAAGTGAATGAGTTTGCATGAAGAGAAATTAAGTTCTGCTGCTCAGATATTGATTCAGGTTTTGCAATCCGATCATTGCTGTTTTTATTATGCACAGCTGTTGTCACTGATATTTAGCTAGTCTAGTTCGCAATAAAAGACATAAGTATGATAAAATGCTAAAGGCTTAGTACTTATTAATGGAAACTGAGAATGGCTCAGAACAGTAGGTGGTGTTCAACAAGGCTGCTTACTCTTTCCTAAATTATTCAACATACAAGAACTAACAAGCTTGGTGCAATGACTAAATAAAACATCTGATGCAGATGACATGGAGACTGATTACCATTAAACATGGGGATATTGTTGCAAGAATTAAATTATCGGCAAGACGTAGAAATAGTTGGGAAATTTAAATACTTGGGATCAATTGTCATCAAAAAGATTCAAAACCAAAATATCAGCTAGAATAGCACAAACTACAGCAGCCAATGCAAGGATAAAACCTATTTAGGAAAAATAGAACATCAATTTTGACTCTGAAATCAAGCCCCACACCCTGCCCTCCCCATTATATACATTTTTTTATAAGCTTGTGAAACATGGACCAGTACAGCAGAACTGATAAAATACAAGCTATGGAAGGTTTTGGGAATCGCTTACTTCGATGAGGAAAACTTATATGAAAAAATGTCACCAAAAGGATACAATAAGCAATCGGTGTACAAGGATGATCTTTTGGCTTGTGAAGAAACACTAAAAGAAACTGAAAGGTGGGAGAGTGCAGACAAAGAAAGGGATGGGAAGATAATGTAACAAAAATGAATAAGCTTTGACATTGCAGTCCCAAAGAGTGACTGAAGATAGAGGAAAGTGGAGAAGGTTAATCTTGTTAGTGATATCCCAACTACCCTCACAGTTATGGAATGAGGAAGATTTAGCTGTCTTGTTGATTTACTCATTTCAGATATGCAGTAAACCAGAGTGAAAACCCTTTTTCTCACCCATATATTTATCATTTGTCTCTGTATCTTTATGTTATATAACATTTTTCTCAGTCCATGACATACTTTGCATTTATAACATCACAACTAAATATTTATCATAGGGGTCTTTTAGACACTTAAAACAATAAAAGAAGACCATGCTAATCTACTATGATTTTCATTATTGTCACTATTATTATTTGTTAGCTGCCTGATAATATATTTTGTATGATTATAATTAGCCATAGATTATGATACTGTAATAAAAATTAGTGTGAAAAATTTTTTTTTTTTAATTTGACAGATTGCATGGGCAAACATCATCACCTTCATAATTACCACTAACGCTGACCTCTTGAGTGTTATTTTTTTTTTATTTATTATGTTGGATTTTTAAAAATCAATTGTGTAGTAAAAATTACTATGGCAACGTAAAGGTGCACAGTTTTTATTTCAAATTCAGCCTTTTTTTTTTTTAAAAGAAATTCACTATTCCTCACCAATCCCTACGTGGAAATCTTCTCAGCCATTGGCATGACATCATAGAAACCTTTGTAAATGGGAGAGTCTGCAAACAATGCCAAGAGGGCTTCAAACATGAGCACGTGTCTGACGGTTTACTGCCATCATATGAATAGACAGCGAAAACCGGAAGGGAGGGTGGGATATGGACATATGGTCGCGTTTCTGTCTAAAATCAACTGTAAAGCAGGAAATGATTACTGTATCTGGTTCCCATGTCTCATCTTGGGTAAACTGTGTAGCAAAAGTTCAAAGAAAATTTGATTTTCCACAATCAAAATGTTAATTTAAGTGTTAGTAATGTTTACTGCGGTATTGTAAATGAGTCACAGATATCGTAATTAAGGATTTATGGAAACATGTAGATTACTTTTTTATAGGCAACTTTATCTGCTATTGTAAATTATTAAGCTATCTTATTTTCAACCACAATTTACATAATCTATAATTGTATTTAATTAATTTTTGTACACATATTTTATTTACAGGCACTCTATGAAATATTAATGGGAGTCAAGATAGTTATTAATGGCAAACCTTCCCGTCGTAACACAAGCTGTCTCATTCTGTCTAATCATCGCACCCGATTGGATTGGTTCTTTCTCATGTCATATATTAGTCGTTATAGTGCCATTAATGAATACAGAATATCTTTAAAGGAATCTTTAAAGAAGATTCCAGGAGCAGGTAAATTTCAATTATAAATAAATTTTCAGGGTTAGATTTTATATATATATATATATAATATTAATTCTTCTTAGAAGTCCTTTTCTTATTTTTTTTTTAAAAGTATTGTGGGATATTTCAGATTCTTATTTCTCTCACTCTGCGATCAAGGCTCAATCAGAGTAGGATTCCAGACTCTCTCATGAAGTCAGCTGTCTGTTTCAGTGATTCGATTGCCCCATATAGTTTCTCCTCCAGGGAGGTGGGTGTGGACCACATTGCTCTTCTCAGGTCTGTGTACTGGGGGCAATCCTGTAGAACATGTTTTGTAGTCATATTGTCCAGTGTACAGTGGCATAGGCTGGTTGTACCTATTTTGAATTTGGTGAACATGTGATTTCTCATTCTATTGTGGCCAGTTCATAGGCGAAGTATGATGAATTGATCCCTCCTTGATTGTTGATGGTATCCGTCCCTCTCGTTATGCTTTGGGGGTTCTCGTTTCCATTTTTCATGGTACTGACCTTTGAGGATGGATTTGGCTTCATCATAACTGAGCGGATAGTTCTCTTGTGGTAATCTCCCTCCCTCTTTAGCTAATTTGTCTGCGCGTTCATTCCCGTGTATATTACAGTGTGATGGTATCCACTGAATGACTACTCTCTGGAAGTTATTGCATAGTTGGTCCAGGGTTATTCTCAAGTCATCTAGTTCATTGTTCTTGGAGCTTTTTAGAGCTGATAGTATGACAGAGCATCAGTCAGAATCACCAATTTATTGTGCATGTTATTTTTGAGTTGAGTAGCCAGTGTTGCAGCATCTCTGAGGGCCTCAGTTTCTGCTTTAAAGTTGTTTGAGAGATTCTTATTTGTGGGCAACCACAGGAGTCAATCTTTAGTTTGAACCTAGGCTTATTATATATTGCTGATATGGGATTGGATGAGCTTTTGATTAGTGTTGATGTTTTTGAAATTAGAATGTATTAGCTCAATAATGTGACCTGTTGATGTGTGTGATTTCTTTCTTACTGAGTAATAAAAAAAAATCCTTTATACAAAGTGCTAAATCATCACCTTTTGGGCAAGTGTTTCGGCCCTTTAGCTTCTTGACACTATGGGAGATAGGCCAGCCTGAGTCATGGCTCCCAGGCGTTGACCTCCTGTTGCATTGAACTCTAAGGTTCACACTATATTCTGCAAATAATAACTACACTTATGTGTATACGCAACAGTTCTGGTTGAACCTACAGTCTGTACTGTCTACACGACTGTCTCAGCTTTATCCTACCACACTAGTGGCAGCAGTCTAAAATGGCTAGTTTTTTGCGTCACCCTTTTTATACTATTGCATCCACACTGTTTCTTGTCATGGCGTAACTAGCACACCAGGGTGGGTCTGTGGCTGATAATAAATTATAACAATTTGTTGGGCTGGAATTATCATTCCTTTGAGCTATCAGTTTTGCATATATGGGTTGTGGCTCTTGCGTGGTCGATGATGTGATTTCTTATTGTCTTATAGTCCATGTCTGTACTACAAATAAAGACTTATAAATGTGGAAAGTTAGATTATACTTAATAACGGACACCCAAATTGAGGCCATGCATAGGCGTAAATATAAAATTTCTCCAGACTACGTGGGGGGTCAGACAAAAGGTCAACAAATAATTATATTACTAACGGATATGGGGGCAGATAGACAATAGCAGAAACCAGATGGGGTGTTAAGAGAGAGTGAATACTATTTATTCTAGCATCAAGATGTGAAAATAAAAAATTAATTAAACAACAAAACTGATAGACACGACTTAGATTGATGTGATAGCACATGATATGATTATTACATAGAAGTTAGTCATGGACAAATGTTAACAGACAAAATGAATCACTGTAGTTCAGTGATATTATTTTATAAAAGGAGTCTAGTAGATCATATGAGAAAAGACAAATAAGTTACTGTGTATGTATAAATATGCACAAATAGCCCACATCTAGAAAGGAAATTAACTCTAAAATACTTTTGTGGTCTAAATTTAGAAATAAAGCGAAACAAAAAAATTAAGACAATTATCTCATAACTACAGGTGCCGCGATAGCTCAGTGGTGAGTGAACTGGACTACAAAGGATAAGAGGTAGGGTTCAATCCCAACCGACGGCTTCTGGGTTCATCCAGCCTTTGATGGGTACCTGATTTTTTTTCTGGGAAAGTAAAGCGGCACGGGCGTAATACCGGCCACATTACCTCAAAAATCATGTGCTGAAGTGAAGGTCTGTAAAATATATGGTCACTAACACCATATTCCCTATACGCCACTTTGCGTGACGGGGGCACTTTACTTTTTTTTTATTGCCGACCACAGCGTTGAAATGTAATTTTAAGGATAAAACTGCAATGCTGCATGCGTAGATGGGAAGTTAAACAGTTGATAAGTAATCCGGTAGTTTTAAAATGAGCAGAATAATTTAGATGAACTATCTTTCAGATCATTTAATCTTTAATTGATGTTCTATTGCCAGGTTTAACCATGCATTGTGACTATGTCGTTAAATCTGTAATCTGGTAATTAAAACAAACATCATTAATTTATGTACTATTGTTGACTGGACAGGTTATAGAGCACAATTGAGACTTTTAGTAATTTTATAATTTAAAACTAATTAACCATCTTTCAAATCATGTAAAGGTTCGTTGTTGTGTTGTCACCAGGTTGGGCTATGCAGTGTGCTGGATTCCTTTTTCTTAAAAGGAAGTGGGAATTAGATAAAGACCATATCTCTGATGGGATCAATTATTTTTCCAAAGTCAAAACCCATCCTCAGGTAATATTAATTCTTAAGTGTTTGACAATTGGATTAGCAAATCGTTCAAATTATCCTTCACTGCTTTTTTTTTTTTTTTTTTTTATAAATAATTTTATCTGCTTTATTCTCAAATATGCTCAAACTTTCTTCATTTCATGTGCTTTTTAGGACAAGTGAGTTATTTGTGCGCATTAATACATACACAGTAAACTGTTTTTTATTTTTCTCTCCATATGATCTGCTGGGCTCCTTTTATAAAACAATATCACTGAACTACAATGAGTCATTTTGTCTGTTAACATTTGTCCATGACTAGTTTCTATGTAATAGTCATCATCATGTGCTATCATTGTAAACTATCAGTTTAGTTATTTAATTACTTTTTTTCACGCCTGCCAGAATAAATACTATTTACTCTCTCTCTTGACATCTCCACTCCGCCCTTTCTCTGGAATTGTAACTGCTGCCAAAAAATGTATTTGCATTAAATTCACACATTATGTGTCAAAGAGCAAACAGCAATAATAAAATATAGCAAAGAGAACTCTACACCCATTGATATAAAAAGAGGAGTAAGACAGGGATGCATCCTATCACCAAGCTTGTTCAATCTATACACTGAGCAAATCTTTAAAAACATCTCAGAGATGCCAGGCCTACAAATTAATAGAAAAATAATCAATAACCTAAGCTATGCTGACGATACTTTACTGCTAGCAGAAAATCCTAAAGATCTACAACAATTACTTAATTAAATAAACATGACAAGCAAAAATATGGACTAGATATGAATATCAAAAAGACTAAAACTATGATCATAAACAGAGAAAATACTCAAAACCCACAAGTGGATATCAAAATTGAAGGAATAGACCTGGAGACAGGTCAGAACCACAATTACCTTGGACATACTATAACCAGTGATGGAAAATGTACAACTGAAATAAACAAAAGAATAGGAATGGCAAAAAGTAATTTTAATGCCATGAAGAACATACTAACATCAAAACAAAAAACACCAGGGCTAAAACTAAGAATAGCAAATTATTACATCTTCTCAATATTCCTATATGGTGCAGAAACATGGACATAAGAAAACAGAACAAAGAATTGAAGACTTTGAAATGTGTATATGTAGAAGAATAGGTAGAATTGGATGGAAGGAAAAGAAAACAAACAAAGTCTTAAAACAACTAAAAATGAAAAGAGAACTACTAAACACAATTCAAACAAGGCATGCAATTTTTGGGCCATGTTAAAAGACACACCAGCCTACTGAAAGTAATCCTGGAGGGGAAAATACAAGGTTAAAGAGGTAGACCAAGACTAACATGGACGAGTAACATCAAAAGATGGGCAAATCAGCCTATGACTACCTGCACCATCAAAGCGAACAGAGCAGGATGGCGCTCCATGGTAGCCAACTTTCATTGCGGAGATGGCACTCGATGATGATGTGTCAAAATATCAGATTAAAAATTACTATGTCTGCACTATTTTTTCTCCGGCTTGGTATAGAACCGTTGATCATAGGTTTAACAAGCCGCTATCGTAAAAACGATTTTGTTAATGAAACGTAGACCTGATGCAGAATGTGTAAATTAGCAGTAGATAATAGTGATAGTTTTTTCGGCCCTAAAACAAAAGAAACAAAAAAATAGGATTCTGGAATGTACGAACAATGGCCGTGCCGACGAAACAAGCACAGGTCACGAGCGAGATGGATAGATATGATGTCGATATTTTAGGATTAAGCGAAATGCGCTGGCTTGGAACAGGTAGGAAATCTGTTGATAATAAAATAGTAGTTTTTTCTGAAAGGGAAGATGGAAAACACTGTGAAGAAGTAGGCATAATGATGACAGACATAGCTGCAAGAAGTTTATTAGAATGGGAACCGGTAAATAGCCATCTGATACGAACACGCTACAAAACAAAATATGGAAGACTTTCAATTATTGAATGCTATGCGCCTATAAAAGAAGCTGATGATGAAGTTAAGGACGATTTTTATAACCAACTACAACAACTTATAAACAAAATACTAAAACACGATCTTTTAATTGTAATGGGAGATTTCAACGCCAAAGTGGGAAAGACAACGCAGGAGTGGAACATGTAATGTGGAGAGAAGGCTGTGATACTACAAGTCAAAATTTAAAAGCCAACAGAAGAGATCAACTACACATAAAATTGATATCGTAAACTGGAAGATGAAGCCATCAAGAAAAATGTTAACATGGAGCTAAAAGTAATTGCTAAAGAGCACTCGTTGAAACAAACTTAGATATCAATGAAATGTGGAACCATGACTAATGTATTAGATGTAAATTTAGATGACTTCACCTTGAGCGAAATAGAAACCACCTTAAAGCGTATGGCCAACAACAAGGCTGCTGGAGAGGATAAGTTAACAGCTGAGATGCTCAAGGCAATTGATAGCCATAATTTAATACAGTCGAACCTGGTCTTAGGACCACCTGTTTAAAGCGTTTCCCTGGTTATAGGACCGGGTCTACAATTTCCCCGAGTTTTTTACTATATGCTAACACTGATTACGGCGCTCACCGTATGACGCGACCAGAGACCAGGCTAATTAACCGCCGCCAATGTTATTTATCCCGTTTACGACGACCAGCCAGTCCTTCGTCTTGCTGGGAGCTATAAACGATCGACACAGGTGTCTACAGGTGTTGATGTTTTCCCGTATTTAGTGAGTCCCAGATTACAGTGGGACGTGTTACGTTTATCAGTCAATACTGGTGCAGACACAGATCTATGATTCGTGAAGTGACATCACTTCGCGGTTCCGTCTAGACCAGAGTAGACCATTGCGTGGCCCGTATAAATTACAGGAATTAACTAAAGAATTAGTCATTGCCCGCTTAGAGTGTATTCATGTACATGTACAGTATCTCAGTGAATTATTTTTGTGGATTTTAAAAGTGTTACACACAATATAGGAAATGGCCAGTGTCAAAAGTGTAAAACCAAAAGCATTAACGCTGGAAGAACGAATATCAGTGATTCGACAAAATCAGCAAGGTAAAAGTTCGCGATTATTGGCAGAACAGTTTGGAGTGGGAAAGACACAGATTTTACGTACGTTAAAGAGAAAAGCCGAGTATATGAATGACTTTGAAAATAATGCACCAAGTATGAAAAGAAGGAATAGCAGGAAAACGGGAAATGAAGACATAAATACACTTTGTTGGAAATGGTGTCAATCAGCACTTGCACGAAAAATTCCGTTATCTGGGCCGATGATCAAAGAACGAGCTTTACAGTTTGCAAAAGAATTGGAAAACTCAGTCTTTAAAGCATCGAACGGCTGGTTAGAGGCCTTCATTAAAAGACACAATCTTGTGTTTGGTAAGCAATGTGGCGAAGTCGGTGATTCAGATATGAGTGCTGCGGCTGACTGGACTTCTAAATTATCCGAGATATGCTATGGTTACGCTGCTCAAGACATTTTTAATTTAGATGAAACCGGGTTATTTTTCAAAGCGACTACGGACAAAACATTTTTTGTCAAAGGAGAAAAATGCGCTGGGGGTAAAAAAAGCAAAGAGCGAATAACAGTGATGCTATGCACTAACATGTTGGGGGAACGAGAACCGGCTTTAGTGATTGGGAAAGCAGCTAACCCTAGGATTTTTAAAAACATCAACATAAACACACTGCCAGTGATTTACAGAAACAACAAAAAGGCATGGATGACTGCAGCTATATTTGAAGATTGGCTGAAAAGTTTTGACCGTAAGATGCAGAAAAAAAAGCGCCACATTATTTTATTTGTTGACAACGCTACCTGTCATCCCAAGATCGAACTACAGAATGTTAAGCTGCAGTTTCTGCCACCCAACACAACTGCATTAGTTCAACCCCTAGACCAGGGTGTCATTCAGACATTTAAATTAAAGTTTAGACAAAAACAGCTTCTACATCTTATCACAGTCATGGAATCAAACAAGGATGCTTCCGGAACCGAACTCATGAAACAGGTCAATTTACTGGATGTAGTCTACTGGATTGCTGCAGCATGGAAAGAAGTGGACAACTCAACCATCCTTAAGTGTTTCTGTAAAGCAGGTTTTCATTGTCCTGCTGAAACACACGCATATTCTCTGACGCACATGGAATCTGCATCAAAGACCGACGTGCAAATTGTTTCTACTGCAATTTCTACTGCTTTGGATAACCTTTCAAAAGAATTGTTTGGATACCAATTGACAGACATCTCCATGATTGATTCAGGGCTCCAAACTTGCAACACAATAGAAACAAACTGGGATCTTCCTGCCACTGCAATTTTAGCTGCTGAGGATGTGAATAGTGAATCAGACAACGAACAAGATTCTACTGACATTGAGAAAACATACACTATCGCAGATGCACATAATGCTTTGGAGCTTCTGCGCACCTATTCAATAACAAACGGGAGATCTGACATACTAGACGTTATCATGGACTTGAGAGAAAAATTGAACTTATCGTTTATTTCATCTGTCAAACAACAGACTACCATATTGGATTTTTTTTCAAGTCAAAAGTGATACATGTACAGTATAAGTGGAATCTGTGTATGTGTGTTTTATTTTTGTGTGTTTAACTATCGTGTTTTATGAAAAGTGTCCAACCAGTGGCTATTGTAGACCGACATGTGCACTATGTTCTACTCATGGATTACGCTGATTTGCAGGTTAGTTTTCATAGTGCTTAGGATAAAATTTTTTTTATCGCTCTATTTATTATGTGAAACCTGTGAGGCAGGACCACCTGTCCTATGGGACCAGTTTTTGAAAGTCCCGTGAATGGTCGCCTTAGACAGGTTCGACTGTATATCCCCAAAAATGTTCAACATCATTTGGAAAACAGAGAAGATGCCTCATAAATGGAAAAAAGGAATCATTGTTAAGATTCCAAAAAAGGGCAATCTTAGAGATTGTAACAACTGGAGAGGCGTGACACTTTTGTCAGTTGCCTCAAAATTATTCTGCAAAATCATCCTAAATAGAATAAAGGATTCAATAGATACAGTAATGCATGAAGAACAGGCTGGGTTTAAAATAGGGAGAAGCTGCCTTGACCAATTTTTTACTCTACGACTTATATTGGAGGAGCACATTGAAAAGCAAAAACCTTTTGTACTTAACTTCATCGACTTCAAAAAAGCATTTGACAGTATTCATAGAGATTCTTTGTGGAAAATTCTGAAGCAATATGGCTTACCATCAAAAATCATAAATATTATTAAAGACATGTATGATGGTTACACATGTGCAGTTTGAACAGAGGAAGGACTGAGCGAATGTTTCCCAATAGAAACTGGGATTAAACAATGATGTATTTTATCAGCCTTGTTATTTGGAGTTGTTATGGACTTCGTAATTAAGAAATGCTGCACTAGTAGTAAAGGCATCAAATGGATACAAAGAGACCATTTGGAGGACCTCGACTTTGCTGATGACATAGTTCTCATCAGCAGTCAAATAAAAACGATGCAGGAAAACACAAATGAACTATCATCAATAGCCAGTAAAATTGGGCTTGAGATCAATCATGAAAAGCTTAATTCCAACAGACGACAAAATATACATGAAAAACAAACCAGTTGAAGAGATCGATCACTTTATCTATCTTGGAAGTCACATTGATCGAGAAGGGAATACAAACAAAGAAATTAGAATCAGAATAGCTAAAGCAGCAATGTCTTTCAGAAGCCTTGAAAAGTTGTGGAAATCAAAACTCATCAACACAAACACAAAACTTAGACTATTCAAATCAAATGTATTATTCAATCTAATATGGGCAAAAGATTGTCAAGAACATAAAGAAGCTGTTATGAGAAAGTAGAAATGAATTATTTACTTACTGCCAGCACTAGGCATGTTTAAGAAGAAAAAAAATCTAATTTTCCTTATTTATTTATTTATTGAATTTTTTTTTTTCCCCTTCAGTTTCTCCTTTTTCCAGAGGGAACGGACATGTGTTCAAATGCCATACAGAGAAGCAATGACTTTGCAAAAAAGAATGGACTTCCACTGTACGAATATGTTCTCCATCCTCGTACAACAGGTTTTGTACATTTTGTGACAGAAATGAAGAAAGGTATGTCAGTTTTGTAATTGTAAATTATGAAAGGCTTCATATAACGACCACCAAAATTAAATGTCAGAAGAATGACAGGAAACAGCTTAAGGGACAGCATAAGAAACACTGACCTGAGGAAGAAACTCGGAATTGAACCAGCCATTGAATACATAAAGAAACAACAGATAAATTGGTTCGGCCACATAACAAGACAAAAAGAACTAACAATGACTCAAAGAGCCATAAACAAATGCTACGAAAACCCAGATTAAGAGGAAGACCGAGAAAGAGATGGATAAAGGGAATACTAGAGTCACTAGGAGGGATAACATCAGAAAAGCAAAGAATCGCAAATTGTATCTCCCCTTGACGCCAACGGCAATGGAGGATGGATAGAAGAAGTGTCATATTTTGGTCATGTTTATTTTTATATTAATATTTTAATAAATTTTGCTTCCTCTCTGTGAAGCACAGCAATGCTACTTACTGCAATAACTGCTCACTCTGTATATTCTGAAATTTCCATGCATTAGACTCTAGCCACTCTGTTGCTGTCTGCATGTTTTTTTAGCTGTAGCTCAATATTATTCTATTGTTTCATGGTATAGTTGAGTCTGGTATCAGATCGTAGTACTTGGGGTAAAAAAGAAAAATAAAATTAAGAATGGTACTGCAGCATTCAATGTAGCATTGAAGTCAGACGATAAAAGGTGCAGGGAAAGGATGTGAGGCCAGGCACCACAAATGTATCTTGTTCATTCTCTGGTCAGATCTGTCTATTCTCTACAGGCAGATAAGTCATGAGAAAAGCTGCTCAGTAAAGCAGCATCCGGAATGAGACTAATATATTACCATACAAGTGACAAATCATGATTGCTTGTATCAACCATCTATCAAGATGCACACACAATACAGTGAATTCAAATACTTGCACCTATCAGTTGTTATATGATATGAAACTATACACCTTTATAGTAGGTCTGGGTCTGAGATGATCATCAGCTGACTCATAGCTGACTGCTTGCATCAGGATCAGTAGGCCAAAACCGATCAAGGTCCTACTCCATCTTCCCATGGTGCTCCAGGTAATAGACT
Organism: Megaustenia siamemsis; assembly: GCA_032433765.1. Lineage (NCBI taxonomy): Eukaryota > Metazoa > Mollusca > Gastropoda > Stylommatophora > Ariophantidae > Megaustenia > Megaustenia siamemsis. The sequence continues at coordinate 17,822,610 of JAVIAB010000124.1, forward strand.
AATCAGTCTGGCCAAATGGGTAGGGATTGAAGAGTAATGGCATCCAAGTTTATTAAAAAGTGCTGTGCTGAAGTCTTATGTGTTGGGTTAAAAATACAGATATCAAAGCTTGCTGCAAACTGAACACAGCACCTCTGTGCCTACTTAACATTCTGTATGCATTTTGTTAACATTCATTAATGAAGTGAACCATGTGTCATGTAAACACATCAGAAGTCTGATACAAAGTTGAGTAATTGAAGTGACACAAGAAACTGAAATGCAGTGTTTTTAACATCCAATTTGCGCACCATGTCAATTTCAGTCAATTATAATTACACAGTGTTCATCATTTCACTGTGAGTTTGCTTTGTATAAACAATTCTTAAATTAGCTGTTTTATAAAGTTTCCTGTAAACATTATTTACTTATGAATTGCTTCTTACTTCAACATTAGCTATGGGTCATTTGCTAAAGTGTGTGTTTTTTCATTTGCATTAACAGTGTCTATCAATGTGACAAAAATGATTGTTGTGGCATTAAGTAATAGTGATTCTAATGCTAGAATTCATGATGGCTGAAGAAGCCAGTAAATTACATTTTGTATGCTTCTGATAATGATAGTATCTAAATATCAATATCAACAATGGGAGCAGTGATATAAGTTATTTAGAAGAAAATAAATTTCATTTTGATTACTGGTGATCAACAAGATTACAGTGAAATGGAACACAAAACATTGTGAATGTTGTTGGCAAAAGATAAATATTGGTAAGTTGATGATTATAGTTTCAATGTTATTTTTTAATTAAATTTTTCGTTGTGGGGGGAGAGGTTGTTGTTATTTATCCAACATTTTTCTTTATACGCATCTTGTGGCACCTTTTTATTGGTGAAATATAATTCTTTGTTCAATTTTCTAAAAAATCCATGTGCAGTGTGTTATGTGTTGGATAAAGGTAAAGCATCTAGATTGATATTTCAAAGCATAAAGTGCATGAAATATGTATCTTTGAAATCACTTCAGCTGCATTGATTCCATACTGACAGAGTTAGTAGATTAGTAATAATATGAAACATTGCTTTTCAGAGTATTACTTTAGTTTTATTTCATTTTTTATTAATGCTGGCATGTATTCAGGACGTAGAACTTCGGTGCCAACATAATATGGAGTATAAAACATGATAATTTTTGCATGCACAGTACATATCAATGGAAACCTAGGAGAATGGTTCAGAACCTTACAGCAGAACTACAGAAGAGAACACAAGCTGTGGAGATGAAATATTATGAATAATAAGGTTTTATGCATTTCTTAATATGAAAATATGACAAGCAAGCGGAGCACCTGATGATCTTTTGACTATTGTGAGGAAATACAAAATGAAATGGTTTGACCTCATATCTCGATTATCTCATTCTGCAAGGAAATGTGATAGGAGAGAGGGTATTAAATCTCATCCTAGCAATTAATGATAGATGTTCTTGTAAAAGAAATAGAATATTGAATGTTATTTGACCAAATAATTTTATAACAATTTTGTGTGTGAAGGAATTTCTAAACAGCTCAGATCAATGTATCTATAGATTCACATTTTCTAAATAAAAAAAAACTTACGTTTTCAAATTTTCTTTGTAGGTCAGATCCTTGACTCCATTTTGGATGTAACAGTTGGATATCCAAAAACTCTAATCCAAAGTGAGTTACAGGCACTGAAGGGGGAATTTCCAGAGGAGATTCACTTTTATATAGAGGATCATCCCATTCATACACTTCCAGACTCTGATGTAGAAATAGAAATTTGGTTGAAGAAACTTTGGCTTGCCAAAGAAGAAAGGCTTAAAAGGTTCTATGCAGTGGGCAGTTTTGAGACAGATAAGAGTGATTATGATGTCTCTGGCAGTGCTAAGACTGTAGGTGAATCGGAGCTGAGGAAGTCATTGTATAAAGTGCTTTTGTTTTGGATTGTGTTTCTACTTATTGTTTTCTTTGCTTTGATTATATCTAGATTATTTCAGGTATTCTGTCTGTTATGTTGTATCACGTATGTGATAATAGGTGTGCGCCATGGAGGAATAGACAATGTTTTGTATGCCTCACTGAAATCTAATCATTGACTGCTCTTGATGGATATTAGTAGGAATGTTACATTGATAGATCACTTATCAGGCAGTGCTCTTAATTTCTGTTGTTTTAACCAGGTCTCTGGAGTTCATATAACTAAACATTCAAATCCAAATTCACCATTTTTATCTTCACTTCTCTAAAAAAGTAAGCTTGTCAAATTGATCATTCCTGGCAGAAAATAAATTATAAGAAGCAATGAAGTTGACGTGAAGAGTTAATTAAAAATGGGAACATGAAATTATCAAAGACTGGATTGGGGACCATTTGGACAAATTAAAATGCTAACACAACTGCAAAGTTAGAAAAAGATGAACAACTCTGTGTGTCAGTATTTCAGAGGCTTACAGGGGGATTAGGCTGGCATATTCACTATAGAAGAAAGACACTATTTGTATTCACGTCTTATTCATGAAAAAAAGAAACTTTTTTTTTAAAGAAAAGAACAGCACAAAACCACAGAAGTTTGTAAATTTTTACCAACTATGACTTCATGGCCCTGGTTTTTAACTGTATCATGTGTAATGTGTTGCATTGCTTATGTGATGTTCATTTTATTAGTCAGAATATCATTGAATATTTGAAGTTGTTAGTAAGTTGTATTTATTTGGTTAAATCAGTGGAGTGGGGTTGCTAACTTATTTATTGACCGTTATCCCATTTGTTTTGAAGTAAAGGATATATTTTTGCCACAAAATAAACATATATTTGTGAAACTGGCATTCTCTTTATTTTGTCTCTTGCTAAATTACAGATAAATAATTGACCCATATCTGTTTAGATTATGTTCCATATTTTTATTTTATACTCCAGTTTTTATGGCATTGTGTCTTTGCCATATTATATGTGCTTTTGCAAATGTGAACATGACTATGCTTTAAAAAAGAGCTCATGATGGGCTAGTTCCTAATTTGTAATTATAATATGCAAATGTACATTTCTTGTTTTAAATGCTCAGAGGAAAGTTATTGCAAAATTAAATTAGTTGTTGTTTTAAAATTTCAGTATTAATAATTTAGAATTTATTTGTTTTAAAATGACCATCTAACATTTTCGTGATCTGTGTAAAGTTTAGATTTATAGTCTTTTTTTACCTCTCTTTTTTTAAGTCTAAGTGCCCTTTCTCGCCATCATTCTGTTGAAAATTTACAAATATGTTGATGTGTCAAATGACTCTCCTGTATTTATTTATTGCAAATGAATATTTTCTTCAGTTCATCTTTATCCTGTTATATTCTTCATTTGTTAAAACATTTTGAAGTTTGATGTTATTTATTTTGAACATGTGATTCGCTTGTCTTTGAAGGCTAAACATGCATGTGTTTGTGCATGTGTGTGTGTGTTATTAGCTAGCTACTCATTTTAGTGTGCTTGAATGTTACTTTACCTTAGAAGGCAAAACTGTACTTTAGATCATAGATATTTTTATATTGACATATGTGATTTCACAACGCTACGAAAACGTCAGATTAAGAGGAAGACCGAGAAAGAGATGGATAAATGGAATACTAGAGTCACTAGGAGGAATAACATCAGAAGATGCCAACAGAAGAGCAAAGAATCGCAGATTGTTTCTCCCCTCGACGCCAACGGCAACAGAGGAAGGATAGAAGAATAAGAAGAAGATTTCACTATGGGATTCATATTGCATTGGTACACATATAATCTAAATCGCCCTAGCAAGCATGTAGTGAGATGAGGGGTCTGATGCTGATGCTGTGGAATTCATGCAAGTTCTTGAGAAAATACTGTCTTTAGAGAACCTAATGTTACATTTAAGTGATTTTACTATTGTATCGTAACTGGGATTGCTACAGATAGGTATCGTAATTAAGAGTTAATGTACCAAGGCAGAATTATATTCAAGTCAGGTTCCAGTGCAGATAATACTAGTAAGACTATTAAAACATTATCAACTAACAGCTGTGACAGCAAGAAAAATGTAATTATTGAGAGTTGTCTGCACTCAAAATATGAAATGGTTTGCTATATAAACTACAAAATAACTTAACATTTTGTTCATATTGATTCAGCAACTAGCTAAAACTGCTGTTTTTGTTGGGGTAAAAACAAAAGAATTGGGATAATAGGTAAAAGCAGTGATACTGTGCTATACATAAAGGTTATTGCTTATAGAATTTATGTGCTGTTCTGCTGCCACTTTATGTATGGCATGGTACAATGTGGACTAATTAAGAAAAATGGAGAATGACACATACTGATATGTCTGATATCATGCAGTGTTTTAAGTAATTCTTTAACTTCATAAGAAATCAAACTACTGAAGGGAGGTCAAAAAGTAATGCACACCAATTTTTTTCTCCGAAACTATTCGGGCAAAATGTATGAACTTTTCACAGATTGTAGCTGAACATCCCCATTACACTACCTATTTTTCAACATAATCTCCGTCCAAGCGTATTGCCTTACGCCAACGCGAAACTAGGTCATGAATGCCTCGTTTGTACCAAGTTTTGTCCTGCTCGCGTAGCCATTTTTTAACTGCATGGATCACATCCTCATCATTGTCAAAGTGTTTCCCACGCAGGAATTTTTTGAGTGGACCAAACAGATGGAAATCTGAGGGAGCCAGATCAGGGCTGTAAGGAGGATGGGGCAGTACAGTCCAACCAAATTTGTTGATTGCTTCCCGTGTTACCAGACTTGTGTGAGGGCGTGCATTGTCATGTTGAAGCAACAAATCTGCAGATGGCTTATTAGGCCGAACTCTGTGGAACCGATTTTTGAGTTTTGTCAGTGTATTGATGTAAGCTGTCGAGTTGATTGTCTCACCTCTTGTCATTACATCAACAAGAATCACACCATCAATGTCCCAGAAGACAGTGATCATCACCTTTCCGGCTGATGGAGATGTTTTGAATTTTTTTCTTTTTGGTGACTGCGGATGATGCCATTCCATTGACTGCATTTTTGTTTCAGGCTCATAATAATGTGCCCACGTTTCGTCACCGGTAACAATTTTTGACAAAAACATTTCTCCTTCAACACCGAAACGCTCCAACAATTCAGAACAGAATGTTTTCATTTGAACTCTGTGATCATTTGTTAGGCACCGAGGAACCCATCGAGCGCAAATCTTTGAATATCCGAGAGTTTTAAAAATTGCGATTGCACTTCCCTTGCTGACTGTAAGCTGCAATGCCAATTGCTGACTAGTGATACGCCTATCCTTACGAATAATGGCATCAGCCCGGTTTAACATGTCTGTGCTGGTAGCCGAGGCAACACGTCCAGAACACGGTAAATCATGCAGCTCCACTCGTACAATTTCTGCAGCTTTAATTCTCTGAACCCAGCGACTAACTGTGCTCCTATCGACTGCAGAACATTTGTACACTGCACACAGTCGTTTATGAATGTTTGCCACAGTTTCTTTTTCCGCAACCAGAAATTCTATGACAATTCGCTGTTTGTAATGGCCATTGTTGACAAGCTCCATTTTAACGGTTCATAGATTGCGTAATATTTTTCAGAATGCTGTGCAATTTGGTGCACATAATTGGAACATGTCATATTCCAAGTGTGAAAAATTTCATATTCCTATCTTTATTATTAGCCGAGAAAAAAATTGGTGTGCATTACTTTTTGACCTCCCTACGTATGATGTCTTTTATTATATCAACTATGTCTAGAGTTGTCTTTTAGGTTTATACACAAAAAATATTTGCTGCCAAATTATTTGCAGTTATTTTTAAGATTTCCTGTTGTTTTGGGGTAAACAGGTGGTTTGAACATTATTTAATGATCTGGTGGATTTATTTGTTAATCTCCTGGTAGGGTGAAAGAAAAGTTTTTTGGGGCAAAGTAAAAACTGACTTGTACACCACATGTGGACTGTGCTTGGGCATACACAGGGATATGGGATAAAAATAATAAATAGTTACTGGGTTTTTTGTTTTTTTTTAGTTTATTGTAAATGAAATGCCTGGTCTATCTATATCTATGTGAAATACATATTACTAATATGGTTTAATATGATCCTTTAAATGTCAATTACTCATGGATGGAAAAAATATGAGTACCTCTGAAGACAGAGTTATCTGCCTTATGGCAAGGGACCTCTGTGCACGTGGCTCCCAGGAAAAAACAGATTAACATGCAAAATACAGTTCCTGGTTTCTAGGGACTTTGTCAGAGGTAAGAGCTGGCGAATACAAATACAAAATAAAAAAAATGTATCATCCTTTGGATGTTGAAGTCATTTAAGAAACATATAGTAAAAAATAGGTATCATGTTTATAATTGCTTCAAGATTAATTGTTGTTTTGATATTATTTTATATGTGAACAATATTTGTGAATTACATGCTAAAGTTCAGGCTTAATGTGCAAATGAAAATGTATTTGCTGTCCTGCCATCATTATGCCGGCATGGCTTTTGACTGGACATTACCTTTACATCACTTCTTGTTAGCAGAGCTTGTGTACACTAACATTCTAGAATGTAACATTTTAAGGCCAGTATTTATATTTAAATATTTTTGTCTTCCTTGTCCATTAACTATTTCCTTTGTAAGTTCTTTAATAGCTAGCTTGTCAGTTTTGAGAATACCTGTCATCTTACCTCATAGAACCGTTAATAATCTTAATAGTACAGGATCAATGTGAGTCATAAGCTCATACACCCAGGGAGATGATGTTGCATCTTGTCTATCCTAGAAGTACTGCAACATCAACAAAACCCACTCTGGAAAGAACTGTGGCGATCCTTACCTGTTTACTTAGTATTACAGAACTTTTCAAGTCTGTGTAGTTTGAAAGCTTTTAAATGTATTATCCACTTAAATCTTCACATTAATTTATTATGTGTTTTTTATAAGTATTTACTAAGAGCTTGATACAATAATGGTTTTGGTAAACAAAATTGTTTCATCGGCTTTAGTTTCATTCCAGTAAAATTGAAAGATGCCATCTTTACTTTATTCATTAATTGTCCCTGTCATTGTAACTGAAGAGCTGTGAATCTTGTTCATTAATTATTTTCTCAATAATGTGTTGCAGTAACCTTATCTTCCCAAACATTATATAATTAATCTGCTTAATTTTGAGGTCTTCATTCCCAACAAATGATAAAATGTACTTTCTTTACTGTATCAACTTTCTGGTAAATGCGGATCCATTCTTTCCTAATGAATATAATCTTTTAACTACTTATATTTTCAATTATCCTTTTGTTTATGCCATTTAGTTTTAAACAGTGCTTGTCTTTGTTTAATTGGGCTATTAAGACTTTGTTTAATTGGGCTATTAAGACTTTGTTTAATTGGGCTATTAAGACTTTGTTTAATTGGGCTATTAAGACTTTGTTTAACCCTAGATTGTGATATTAATCTGTGACTGACATGTTTACAATTAATGGGAAGATAATCAACAACCTGAGATATGCTGATGATACTGTTCTACTAGCAGAAAATCCTAAAGACCTACAACAATTGCTTAATGTAATAAGCAAAACAAGCAAAAAATATGGACAAGAAATGAATGTCAAAAAGACTAAAATTATGATCATAAACAAAGAAAATTCTCAAGACCTACAATTAAATATCACAGTTGAGGGAATACATCTGGAGACAATCCAGAGCTACAACTATCTGGGACATACTATAACCAATAATGGAAAATGTAAAATTGAAATAAACAAAAGAATAGGTATGGCAAAAAAGTAATTTTAATGCCATGAAAAATATACTAACAACAAAACAAATATCAACAGGGCTGAAACTAAGAATGGCAAAATGTTACATCTTTGGCAAAAAAGTAATTTTAATGCCATGAAAAATATACTAACAACAAAACAAATATCAACAGGGCTGAAACTAAGAATGGCAAAATGTTACATCTTCACAATATTCCTGTATGGTGCAGAAACATGGACATTAGACAAGAAAACAGAACAGAAAATTGAAGCCTTTGAAATGTGGATTTATAGAAGAATAGGTAGAATTGGATGGAAAGAAAAGATAAAAAACGATGAAGTTTTAAAACAACTGAAAATAAGAAGAGAACTACTAAATACAATTAAGACAAGACAAATGAAATTTTTGGGGCATGCTAAAAGACACAACAGCCTACTAAAAGTAATATTGGAAGGGAATATACAAGGTAAAAGAGGCAGACCAAGACTAACATGGACGAGTAACATCAAAAGATGGACTAGTCAATCTATGACAGAGTAGAATGGTGATCCATGGTAGCCAACCTTCGTTGCGGAGAAGGCACTCAATGATGATGATGAGTAGAAAGTGCTACCACTTAGATGTTACATTAGTTTGGAGTTCTAAAAATAGTGTTTACTTTGAATTTTTTGACACACGGCTGTGCTTTTATACTAGGACAGACACAGGGAACTTAGATTTCATGTCTCAGGTTGATTTATAACCTGAATTTGACTTCAGGGTTTGGATGTGTTACAATGTCTATTGGTACAAATGCTGTAAGTCCGTTGATATGTTTGTCTAACTCATAGCGTTATTTGCTCTGGTTTCCGAGTTACAAAAGGTTGTCAGATCTCCACCACCGACCAAGGAAATTTCTTTGGTCACAGTTTTTTTTTTTTTTTTTTTTTTTTTTTTAATCAACCAATTTCTTGAAAATTGGCAATTTTTTCCCCCCATTATTTAAGATTGTATCCTACGAAATCGAGGGGGGGGGGGGAATTCCACCAACAATGGAAACAAATCAAACACTCAAGGGTCACCTAAAGTGCTAATTAGGAAGGTACATGGAGGGGGTGTCTGAATAATGCAAATTGTCAAATTTGGAAGAACTTGTGTTTTGATGCGGTAATTGTTACTATAGAATCGTAATCTAGGGTTAAGTTATCAAACTCAGTGTTCTTGCTCAATAATGTATACAATTCATACAACATGCAGTTAAACTCTTCACATTAGCTAGCATAAGCAGATTGCATTTGCAAGTCTAGAATTAATAGATGCAATGAAAATGACAAGAATTATATATTTTATATGAAATGATTTGAACATTTAACAACAAAGAAACTAGACTTTGCCAACAACAAAAAAGTCTCACACCTAGACCTATTTAAATGTTGGGCAGTTGTTAAACAAGTGAATATATTATATTGTATGTGTTTAGAATCACATGAACTTTTTTTTAAATTATTATTTTTATTTTCCTTATAAGTTGCTGTAAAATAGAAATGGCCAATTGTTATTTTCATTTACAATGAGTGTTGCATTAATTTTAAATTACAATTATTTGAAGGATATTAAGTATCTACCCAATGTCCTTTTGAACCGAAGATGGCACAAAGGGTAGAAATTCTAGACTCTCTGGGCCCTACAGTTTCTGTTATCAAGCATCAGACTTTGCACAGGGCCTGCATTTATATCGCCGCTCATCCCTGTTCTGGGCAAGTTGTTCAAACACATTATTTATATTTAACATAGATTGTCTTTTTTTTAAATCAATAAGTGACTTAATTTTGTTCTTTACTGTTTGGCATTTTGCCTGTAGACAAACAGATTACAATTATTTATTTATGTTTATTATTCACTTATTTTTTATAAGGAGAAAATTTGTATTGGTGCTGCAGGGAGTGGAAGTTTAATTGTAAAACTATTGCTTACTGTTTTGAATAAATGTGCAGATTTGCCAGTTTGTAATGTAAATTGTATGACTGATAATGACTAATAAAAATAAAAAAGCCACAGAAGGTGGATGCATTGCAGACAAAAAAGGAAACATGCTAACAGACAATAAAGATATTATAGATAGATGGCAGGAGTAGATAACAAAACTATTTCATGATCAAAGGGACAAAAAACCAGTTATAAAATGTACATCAGGCCTTAAAATCTGAGGTGGAAAAAGCTATGAAAAAGGGAAAAGCAGCAGGACCTGACAGCATACAGATAGAGATGATACAGGCACTATATGATTTTGGCATTGAAGTGTTTACATATATATGCAATGACATATAACACACAGGTATATACCAAATAAATTAAAAACATCAACTTTCATTGTATTGCCTAAAAAGAATGGTGCAGTTGAATGTAGTGACTTTAGAACAATAAGCCTAATGAGCCATGTTACAAAAATCTTGCTAAAAGTTATACAAGGAAGGATTCAGAATAAAATCAATACTGAATTAGATGAGCAGCAATTTGGATTTAGGAAAAATAGCGGGACAAAAGAAGCCATATTCAGCATGAGAACATTAATCTAAAAGTACACAGAAGTAAACAAACCAATATATGCCTGTTTCATAGACTACACCAAAGCTTTTGATAGAGTACACCACAAACAACTTATAGAATGCCTAAAAGATATACACCTTGATGACATGGACATACGACTAATATGTAATCTATACTGGGAGCAAACAGCAATAATAAAATATAACAAAGAGAACTCTACACCCATTGATATAAAAAGAGGAGTAAGACAGGGATGCATCCTATCACCAAACTTGTTCAATCTGTACACTGAGCAAATTTTTAAAAACATCATAGAGATGCCAGGCCTACAAATTAATGGAAAGATAATCAATAACCTACGATACGCTGACGATACTGTACTACTAGCGGAAAATCCTAAAGATCTACAACAATTACTTAATGAAATAAACACGACAAGCAAACAATATGGATTAGGTATGAATATCAAAAAGACTAAAACTATGATCACAAACAAAGAAGATACTCAAAACCCAACAGATGGATATCAAAATAGAAGGAATAGACCTGGAAACAGTTCAGAACTACAACTACCTTGGACATACTATAACCAGTGATGGAAAATGTACAACTGAAATAAACAAAAGAATAGGAATGGCAAAAGGTAATTTTAATGTCATGAAGAACATACTAACATCAAAACAAATAACACCAGGGCTAAAACTAAGAATAGCAAATTATTACACCTTCTCAATATTCCTATATGGTGCAGAAACATAGACATCAGATAAGAAAACAGAACAGAGAATTGAAGACTTTGAAATGTGTATATGTAGAAGAATAGGTAGAATTGGATGGGAAAAAAAAAGAAAACAAACGAAGAAGTTTTAAAACAACTAAAAATGAAAAGAGAACTACTAAACACAATTAGAACGAGACAAATGAAATTTTGGGCCATGTTAAAAGACATAACAGCCTACTAAAAGTAATCCTGGAGGGGAAAATACAAGGTAAAAGAGGCAGACCAAGACTAACATGGACAAGTAACATCAAAAGATGGACAAATCAGCTTATGACAACCTGCACCATCAAAGCAAGAGACAGAGTAGAATGGCGCTCCATGGTAGCCAACCTTCGTTGCAGAGACGGCACTCGATGATGATGTAAATTGTATGGAAAATTATGAACTTTGTATTAGTGCCTGATAACAAAGCATTTGTTGATTTAATAGGAATAATGCAGATTGATGGGGGGTATTCTTAGTTAAACAGGGAACTCAAATAAGGAAGTTAATGCATTGTGGTAGCAGGTACTGCACTGTTCATGAACAGTCCCAAGTGATACTATTATCCAATGCTTTATATGAGACAATGATGCCTGTTAATTATAAAATACATAAGCTCTAAAGTGAGACTCTGAGATAATGGCAAAGAAAAAACCAACAATGGGGGAACTATGGTGACCTGCCAGTAGATATTTTCATGGTTGTGACTTATTTCTCTGAGTATAGAAAACTGAACTTAGAATAAGACATGAAATGTTTTGTTGTGTTTTCACATCCGTTTCTTTATGAAACAAAAATTCATCTGGTGTACAACAGCTGAAGAGTGAGAGCCGTCATGTCCATTTACAGCTAAGCTTCAATAAAAGCAAAGAAAATGATTTATAGTTCAACATTTGACCTCATTTAGTCTTTTAAATCAGAGTATGAGATGTTCTACATGAAGGAAAGCTTTGTTTGTTTTTAACTGGTTGTAGCAGTGTTGAATTTAATTTTTACTGTTAACACATCATTGTGGTTGTTGATTAGTAGAAATATTGTCTTTGTGCATTTCAAAACTCTATATGGCCTTTTTTTTTAAAAATTACTTTGCCATTCCTTTCCAAATGTTCTGCATTCCTTGGTATTTCTTGCCCTCAGTCTGTCCTAATGTCACATGGCTTCCCTGGCCCTCATTAATATTCTTCTTCATTTCCTTGTTTGTGAACCAACAAGGCTGTCAGAGAGCAATACTGCTTGTGAGTTGTAGGATTCCACTAAAGTCCTTCAGTCTCAGCCATGCTTTACTTATCAGGCTCACACTGTGCATCTATTTGTGGTCACTATCCTCACTCAGGTTCTCCTTGGACTTTCTCTCTTTGGTATTCCATCAGAGTTTGCTGCACTTCTTGTGGTGGTTTTTGCTTCGCACTTGACCCATCCCACTTCATCCTCTATATATTATCACTGAATGCTTTTTCTCTTTGTATATAATGAATTTTTGCCTGTGTTTTATTTTAGTCCTGGGAGCCATGGTGGAACAATGATTAGTGAGCTGGCCTGCTGGGGACGAGAGTTTGACTTCAAATTCAAACAATAGACTCTTATTTTGTTGCATTTCCCCAAAGACTACCCCTCGTCATTGCCCTCTTTAAAAGTACACTGGTGAGCTGTGGTTTACAATAAAATGCTGAATATTGCCTTTCAACCAGTCTTAATCGGTTAATCAGTCTTCTTTTAGGTGCACCTGAAAGAGGTGAACTAGGTTCTGGATAGTTCTGGAACAATGATCCTGAAACAACTCATAGCTGACTGCTTTCAGCTCCTGAATTGAACAGGCTCGACAATTCCAATCATTGGCTTCTATATTCTTTTTTATTCGACTTTTCAACTTCCAGTAGAGCATAGATCTTCCTTGAACTGTTTTGTTATTTTCTTGAAATTTCTTCCCCACTTTTATTTTTTTTTAAATTTTTGTCTTCTCCAAGTTTACTTTGTTTTTCCCCTTTTTTTCCTTTGCCTGGGCATTCCAGAAAAGGGCCTTTTATGTAAATGCTGTCAAATGGTTTCTGCTATTTGTTTCCATCCAGCACCATTGTCTTTGTCACATCTCTTTGTCCACTGGTGCTTTCCTGTTAATTTCTCATAGTTCTATGTTAGTAATTTTGTCGTGTCATTTTCATAATTTTATTCTTCAGAAGCATTTTTGCAAGCACCCGACAATGAAAATCTTAGTAGCTGCCTTTATTGTTCTCTTGTTTCATAATCATTAATAGGACAGATTTAACATTGGAGTTAAACAATTGTATCTTTGTAATTTAACCTAATTTCTGTTGATGTCCCTGTATTTCCTTGTGTTATGCAAGTTCCTCATGCTTTTTGTATCCTTATTTTAGCACTGTTGTCTTTTCTTCCTCCTTTGTCTATATTTCTGCTCATATTTATTCTACATCTTGGAAAGTTATATCTTCCAATGGTTTAACCAATCTTAAATGGATCTATTTATTGTTTTTTCAAGCCTGAGACGACATGTAGGGCAGAAATTCTATACTTTCCCATGTACAATCATCTTTGCTGTTAAGTGTCAGGCTTTGCACAGGAACTGCACTGTATTTTGCCACTCTACTCTTAACCTAGGGAAGATAGATACTAAAGTTTTTACTAGACAAGAAAGGTGGACTTGGCATTCACCACAATGTCACAATGAATGTGCTGACTGATGAAAAATGCAGGGGCACTAACCTTATTTTTCCAAAGAACTACACTTGAGCCATGTCAGGGTTCCTTCTTTTCTTCTTGTTCATTTTTGTAGCCTGGTTTTTCTTTTCAGCTTTAATTCTTTTGACTTGTTAACTTTCTTTAGTATGCAGAGCAATCTTGTTAGCAACAGTTTTGTTTGTTATAGTTATGGTGTCTTGATTTATTTAAAATATATCTTCCCGCTGTCAGTGATTCATATCTATAAAACAATGTATGACTTTCTCCTTTCGAAGTCTGGCACTGTCTACAGTTGTATAAAGTATGCTGCATAAAGCTGAAGTCAAGAGTGTATGTTTGCTTTGTCAATATATGTCAAATGCACTGTAAGTTTAATGCACAGATAACACTATATTTTTTCAGTTGCTTAAAGTTGTATTATTTTGTGAGTAGTTTATCTTGTGACTTGCTTAATGAGCTCTAGCGCAGTAATTTTGACAATATTGAGCAACTATCTGTTTAGGAGCATCTTTTTTTGAGAGTTTGTTCATTTAGTGATCTCCCTGCAGTTGTTGATTGACACAGATGAACTTATTGCACTCAGAAAGCACCTTTCAACTTATGGTCATGCATGGAAATGATCTCCCTTACTGAAGCCAAGTACATGTTTTTAATATGTTCTTTTATCTACATTGTTGTTATCTTACTTATTATGTTCATTGATACTGGTATTATATTGTTGTGTGATCACGTGCAAAGCTTCTTCTCCTTTTTTTTTTTTTTTAAATATTTATTTTATTGTTATATTATTTTTGTTTCAACAGAACTAAAGTTTGCTCTATTGCAATTGTTAGGTTCCTTATTTCACGTTAGTCATTAGTCATTAGTCGAAAGATCATCCTCCTTGCACAAGGGGCATACCGATAGTGCTCCGATTTCCTTTCGAGTAAATTCACAAGTGTGTGACGGCTGATCGTGCCGGTTCGCAGTTGGTTAACCATACACCTCTGGCGTCCTGAAAAATGTTCGCTCTTAGCTGTGCCAAGCCTTACGCGACTATGCGTTAGTCTCGCCATTGCGTTTGAATCCTTGTCGTCTCGAAAGTCTGCTACTCTTCCCGCCTCGCGGATTGCGTGTAAAATGTCCGCGTTGTCCATGGCGTTGCCATCTGAAATTTTAGCCTTTTCAGCAAGCTTGTCACGTTGTTTTCTACCATGAAAAGTATGTTTGTATAAATATCAGATTGTGAATTGTTTTGTTAACTTTTATATCTTTGTACTTGGTTTTATTACCATACATGTTTCTTTGTTTCAATTTCTGTCCAATATACCTCTTATGTGTTCATTTTGAAAATTATGAACACTGTTAAAAGTTTCCTTGTAATTCAGACAAACGTTTGAAACTCAATAAAACTGACAGAGTGCTCTTAACTAAAAAGAAAATAAAAAAGGAAAAACAATAATAATTATATATTATTAATAATTATAATAATAAATTTCTTAATACTTTAACGAACTGATACGATGCACTGTAGATCGAAGATTGTGGAAGGACATGATCACCTGCGCCAACCGGTATGGCACATGATGATGATGCTTTAAAAAGGTTCTTCTTAAAATATTTGTTCAGCATTATAAATGGTAAACATGCAGCATTTTGTGCCTGTTTTGTGCATGTTTTATTTATTTTCACCTGGGATTCAAATCACTATTTTTGTTTCTGTTGCATTACTCATCTCATTTTGTTTTCCTGACCGGAAAGCATTGATAAAGTGTTTTCTGACACAGCGCACAGCACTCTCAACCTGGTGGAGGATTTGTTCATGATTTATAAATTGAAGTGTTGTCTGTTGTTAACCTTTAACCTGCTGCTCATAAACAGACTTTAATCAGCATTTGCATTATTCATCATAAATCCAGACTGCACAACTTCAGTGACGGATGTCTCTGCTGCATATTTTTGTCACGTGAATGGAGTTATAAACAAAGTTAGGCATGATAGGGAATGTAAACTAATGTTGCTTGAGTTATGGACATTAAAACATTGATACAATATACAAAGGGAGATCATCCTGTTTGAAACCAGCAAATAAGTAGTTTTTAATTAATTAATTATTTTTTTTTTTTTTAAGGAAAAAAGGGTGGGTACGCTGGAATATAAAACGAGAATAATCAAATTGTGGTGTCAGGTAGTTTGAAGATAAAATTTGGAGGAAAGAAGAAACTATTGCAGTTTAATTTTATTTGTAATTACATTTATTTCATTGTATTTTTTTTTTTTTTTAATAGCGTTATGTATCAATATTTTATTTTAAACTTTTTCATTCCCATGATTTTATTTCAGTGGTTAATCAGAATTTGTCTAATAATCTTCTTATATTTTAATTTGAATTATTTAGATGCTTTTCCTAGTTTTCAAATTCTGTAGTTGTTATTCTTCTTTTAAGTAGTTTTTAATTAAGGATACCTGGCTGTAATGTTTTTATTTGTTTTGCTATTCTTCTGTTAATGACATTTAAAGTATTAAATATTAATGGAAGTCACTCATGACTAGTCAGTTAATAAGAATCAGTCACCACATAATTGGTTATTTGAGGAGTGTTGCTATGGATACCTTGTGAGACAAAGCTGGGAAAAGACTATCAGAGAAGAAATTGTCATAGAACCAATCTTGTATTCCATGCAGGGATATCATAAAATGGTTAGCCCACTTGGAGAGAATGTTTTGTCATGCCATGCAAGGATATCATGAAATGGTTAGCCCACTAGGAGAGAATGTTTTGTCATTCCATGCAGGGATATTATAAAATGGTTAGCCCACTAGAAAATAATGTTTTGTCATTCCATGCAGGGATATCATGAAATGGTTAGCGCACTAGAAGAGAATGTTTTGTCATTCCATACAGGGATATCATAAACGGTTAGCCCACTAGGAGAGAATGTTTTGTCATTCCATACAGGGATATCATAAACGGTTAGCCCACTAGGAGAGAATGTTTTGTCATGCCAGGCAGGGATATCATAAACGGTTAGCCCACTCACTAGGAGAGAATGTTTTGTCATGCCAGGCGGGGATATCATGAAATGGTTAGCCCAATAGGAGAGAATGTTTTCTCATTTCACACTGTACCAGAGATATGGAAGAAAAGATGGATGCAGAGGATAAATAAAATTGAGGGACACGTCAAGAAATCTTGAGTACATCATCAACTGACACTGGTTGGAAAAGCAAGACTAGAAATTGCATCTCCTGTAACACCTTTAGGGGTACAGAAGAGAATGAAAAGTATTTATTAAATAAAACTGTAATTGAGAATACGTTGATATGTGTATGTATTATATATATATACACAGAAGGTACGTTCAATGGAAAACCATATTTTGTTTATAGATAATTTATTACAAAAACTGAATTAATTCAACTAACGCTGCCTATCTATATATTCGACTAGGTTCAATATAATCTCCTCTTCAGTGCACTTGCTCTAATGCTTGGCAGTGCGTTATTATACGATAAAAGAATTCTTTTGAACGGGTGCACAACCACTAGGTTTCCGTCATGCACACTTGTCCCAACATATCTATAAGTCTCACGCCTCTTGCTAAACAAAAATTTCGAAACACTTCCCTACTCTTGCTTGATGCACTGCTGCAAGTTTACCACCATCTTGTCCAACTGTTTCCCAGGTTCCTATCAAGTGCAAACGTCATCTATTGGTAGCTTAAAGTAAAAACCCCACATGCTAAACACACAATGGTATTGTCTGCACATGCAATTTTCAATTCATTTTCTTATCCGGTTTCCCCCATTGAACGACCCTTTTATGTATGTATATATATGAGCATGCCATTCTATTACTTCAAATGTTCTTTTTTTTTATGGATGAATGGACGTTTTATTTAGTTCAAAATACAAACGAAGTTACTTTTTTTTTTTTTATCTAATGACAAAATAATGTCAACAATTTATAGCACTGAAGTTGTTTTATTGATGGCCATTAAAAGTTGTGCAATTTTTGTTCTCTCTGCATTGTCTGATTTGTAATTTAGTGCTTGTTTAGATATGAGTGGGATAGATTCAACAAGCAATCGGAGTACAGGAGGACATTTTGACTTTTGTGAAGAAACACAAGTGAAATGGTCTGGTCTCGACTAACAACATGAATTTATTTGTCTCTGAGGTGAACAATAATACACATCTCTTCAATGTAAGGTCCGTTTCAGTCCCGATGGACTGGGAGATAATATCGGAAATGAATACCAAAAAAGACAAGCTATTAATAATTCCCGCCATAGAATAAAGCGGAAACGGATAAAATAGTTCGGCCACGTGATCGAACAGACCAAAAGACAACACAACAAGCCTTTAATAAGCATTGCAAGAACGTCGGGTTCAAGGACAGGCCACGAAAAAAGTTGAACTTTTGGAATATTAGAAACACTAGGAAATATATCTATGTACGTGTGTATATATATATATATATATATGTCGCTTCGATGCTGAAAAGAATATGAAGAGAAGCATGAACCTGTATTGAAAGGACGAGCAAGAACACGAATTCACTCATTGTGAAGTCGGGGTCAATCTTTATAGTCGTACCTGATTTTACTGTGAAAGTAGATCGGTTTGACATTTATCTACATATGATAATATGTAAACATATTCGCCCTTGAAATGTGCCGCCACTGGTCAATGAATAATATGAGCACAGTGCTATATTCTCCATCGTCGCAAGGGTTGGAGGGAATCACTCTCCCCGAGGAGCGAACAATAACTTGAATCTATTCTCGTAAACGACGACAATAAAATGAATAGATTCTCGTAAAGACGGACAATAACGTGAATCTATTCTCGTAAAGACAGACAATAACGTATAAATCTATTCTCGTAAAGACGAACAATAACGTATAAATCTATTCTCGTAAAGACGGACAATAACGTGAATCTATTCTCGTAAACGACGACAATAAAATGAATTGATTCTCGTAAAGACGGACAATAACGTGAATCTATTCTCGTAAACGACGACAATAAAATGAATTGATTCTCGTAAAGACGGACAATAACGTGAATCTATTCTCGTAAACGACGACAATAAAATGAATTGATTCTCGTAAAGACGGACAATAACTTGAATCTATTCTCGTAAACGACGACAATAAAATGAATTGATTCTCGTAAAGACGGACAATAACGTGAATCTATTCTCGTAAAGACAGACAATAACGTATAAATCTATTCTCGTAAAGACAGACAATAACGTATAAATCTATTCTCGTAAAGACGGACAATAACGTGAATCTATTCTCGTAAACGACGACAATAAAATGAATTGATTCTCGTAAAGACGGACAATAACGTGAATCTATTCTCGTAAACGACGACAATAAAATGAATTGATTCTCGTAAAGACGGACAATAACGTGAATCTATTCTCGTAAACGACGACAATAAAATGAATTGATTCTCGTAAAGACGGACAATAACGTGAATTATTCTCGTATTCTCGTAAAGACAGACAATAACGTATAAATCTATTCTCGTAAAGACGGACAATAACGTGAATCTATTCTCGTGAAGACGACAATAACGTATAAATCTATTCTCGTAAAGACGAACAATAACTCGTATAAATCTATTCTCGTAAAGACGAACAATAACGTATAGATAACGTATACTCTCGTAAAGACGGACAATAACGTGGATCTATTCTCGTAAAGACGGACAATAACGTATAAATCTATTCTCGTAAAGACGGACAATAACGTATAAATCTATTCTCGTAAAGACGGACAATAACGTATAAATCTATTCTCGTAAAGACGGACAATAACGTATAAATCTATTCTCGTAAAGACGGACAATAACGTTTAAATCTATTCTCGTAAAGACGGACAATAACGTGAATCTATTCTCGTAAAGACAGATAATAACATATAAATCTATTCTCGTAAAGACGAACAATAACGTATAAATCTCTTCTCGTAAAGACGGACAATAACGTGAATCTATTCTCGTAAAGACGAACAATAACGTATAAATCTATTCTCGTAAAGACGAACAATAACATATAAATCTATTCTCGTAAAGACGAACAATAACGTATAAATCTATTCTCGTAAAGACGGACAATAACGTGAATCTAACCGTCTCTAAGAAAAGAAAGTCAATGTGGACATGAACTAACTGATGAATAGCATATCTGAAATGGGCGAACAATAGCAAGAATGTTACAAACAATAACGAAAATCTGTTATCTTTAAAGGAGTAATAACAACGTGAATATTCTTAACTGTTGCGCAAAGAAAACAAAAAATTCTTGTTTGTAGAAACCCAATCAAACTGGTTAAACAGCTCAAATATTCTACGTCACTCGGTGTGCGCGATTGTTTATTTTACCAGGTGTCCTTGATTCACACATTCACATCTGTATTTATCTGTTTACTAAGCTGGACTTATTTCGAATTTGAAGATTCATTTTTCTGTAATTGTGGCTTTAGTTGGAGAAGTTGGTACAATCTTCCTTTGATTTCTTATCCTTGACGTCTTGAGATAATTTGATGAAAATTTGTGTAACAATTTAAAATGAATGAGGCAGATGTTAAACGTTGAATTTAATATTTAAATAAGGGTCTAAAATAAGTTGTATTTGTATTGAAGATATGACTATTTCACAACAAAGAACAGGGTGCATCTATCTACGTCAAACACATGAGAAAAAGTCATATAAGTAGATACTGATGAAACGTGGGGAAACTGTAATAAAAAAGATAGATAATATCAGCGGAATTATCTCAACTTTAAATAAGGAATATTTTGTAGATGAGAAGTATCAAAGTTATATTTATGTGTGATGCTGAAGCACAATTAACAGATAATTAGATAAGCAAAATAAATGGAAACCAGACCATGGCTGTCCCCAGTTCGCGTAGCGAGTTTTCTATCATCATCATCATGTACCATACCGGTTGGCGTAGGCGATCATGTCCCTCCACAATCTTCTATCTACAGTGCATCGTATCAGTTCTGTTGACTGTTTTCCATGCCATGACACCAAGCTATCCAGTGTTTTCTCTCTTTGTCGCCGCGATCTCTCTTTCCTTTTATTTTGCCAGTTGTAACCATGTATTCCAACTTTCCTCTTCTCATGATGTGCCCGAAAAATGTTGATTGCTTCTTTCTGATATTTTTTAAGAGCTCCCTTTTTGTGTTGGCCTCTTTGAGAACTTCCTCATTGGTCTTTTTACCTGTCCAGGGAACTTTCAACATTCTTCTGAGAAATCCCATCTCTGTGGCATCTAATCGTCTTTGCATTTGTTTGTCTACTGTCAATGATTCGCTTCCATAGGTCAGAATTGGTTCTATATAGCACCGATGAACTCTCTTTCTCATTTTTATTGACATAGGTTTGTTGCATAAGATATTTTTCATGCTCTGAAATGCTGTTTCAGAACAAGTTTTCTATGCAATGACTATATTAGGAGATACAACATAAGAGATGAAGTGAGATCTTGATAAACATTTGGTTGCAGTCTATAATGGTTGATCATTCAGTGACCTTGTTGCAAGGGAGTAGGGTAATTCGGGAATACAATTCACAGGGACTCACAATTTCGGGGGAAGAGGGGGGGGAATGGTTTAGGGTGCAGTGCTTGCCTTGCCCAGTGCGCTGGTAACCCACACATTTGCCTTTACCAGAGATGTAACAACTTGCCCAGTGCGCTGGTAACCCACACATTTGCCTTTACCAGAGATGTAGCAACTTGCCCAGTGCGCTGGTAACCCACACATTTGCTTTTACCAGAGATGTAGCAACTTGCCCAGTGCGCTGGTAACCCACACATTTGCTTTTACCAGAGATGTAGCAACTTGCCCAGTGCGCTGGTAACCCACACATTTGCCTTTACCAGAGATGTAGCAACTTGCCCAGTGCGCTGGTAACCCACACATTTGCCTTTACCAGAGATGTAGTAATTTGCGCAGTGCGCTGGTAACCCACACATTTGCTTTTACCAGAGATGTAGCAACTTGCCCAGTGCGCTGGTAACCCACACATTTGCCTTTACCAGAGATGTGGGAATCCACATACTTGCCTTGCCCAGGTCGCTGGCAACTCAAACTATGCCTCCGCCTAATCTATTCGACTAATCTCTACTCACCCATACATTGGTAATAAAATATATGTACTGTACACGCCATGAAATTAGATCAGATGATGAAATAGAAGAAGGGGCACTAAAAACAACACTAAGGTGATAGGCAACAACAGTAGACATCAGCTCCCTCGCCGAGATTGAACAACTCTCCAAGAATATAATTGTGTGGCGAGATACAAAGTGGGTGCTGTGCAAAGTCTGATGCTTAATAACAAATATGGTCGGACACAGAGTCTAGATAGAATGTGTATGTGCCGTCCTCGGCTCGAAAGTAGAATAGTTAGACAGATATATAGAACGCACAATTCACATTATGTGACAAGCACACATAAAAAAATGTAAAGTACCCCCGTCACGCCAAGTGGTGTATAGAGAATATGGTGTTATTGACCATAAATTTTACAGACCTTCGGCACATGATTTTTGGGGTAATGTGGTCGGTATTACGCCCGTGCAGCTTTACTTTCCCAGAAAAAAATCCGGTACCCATTAGCCGGGTGAACCGGAAACCCGTCGGTTGGGATCGAACCCTACCTCTTGTACTTTGTAGTCCAGTTCACTAACCACTGAGCTATCGCGGCTCCCGACAAGCACGCATATTAAATATATAAAACATTAAATACTATATGAGAATGGGAGTAGAGCTGCAAAGAACAATAAATAAATAAACATGAAATTGTACCTAGCACCTATAACAACTTCCGGTGCGTGACTGTGGTGGCAACACGATGCAATTTGCGATGGGAGTCAAATTTAAATTATAAATTAATTTCAATGCCCTTAGTAAAAAAGAAATTCAAGTGTTCTTGTGTGTGATTTCGAATGGAATCACCATCAAGGGCGTTCTTCTCGAGAATGCATGGGAAAAGACCAAGAGGAAGACACAGAAGAAGATGGATAGATGCAGTGACAGAGACATGTAACAAAGGAAAATCACTAATTCAGACAGTTCGAGCAGCTCAAGAACGACAAATTATATAACCATGATACCTTTTCGGTATCAGTGAGAAAGAAAGAGAAAGAAAACTATAACTATTGCACGACGAGACAAACAACGGCATTTCGTCAAAAACAACGGTACAAATCAGGTATATATATAAATATAAACCATCATGTGACCCCAACATTGAGGACGTCAAGGGATTTAATTAATTACACGTTCTTTAATGAAACAAATGACTAACGCATTGTGAACACACACAATATAATATGATTGCCTCTCAAACAAAAAGCGGATAACAAAAAACAAAGAATTCTGCAAAGTATCATCATCAAGTACCGTGCCAGCTAGCGTACGTGATCATGTTTTCCCACAAGTTTCTAACTCTGCAGCTGCTTATCAACACTGTTGTTGATGTCCTACCAAACCACTGCCTTGAACTGTTTTGTATCTTTTTTATCTGCTTTCCTCCATATGTTTTATACCTCAATTGTTCCTTTTATCATAATCTTTGATTAGCATGATCCCTTCTCATAGTACGGTCCCTTCCATGATCCATTCTCATAGCACAATCATTTCTATGATCCCTTCTCATAGCACAATCCCTTCTCATAGCATGATTCCTTCTCATAGCATGATCCCTTCTCATAGCATGATTCCTTCTATTAGCATGATCCCTTCTCATAACACATTTCTTTCCATGATCCCTTCTCACAGCACGATCCCTTCTCATAGAACAATCACTTTCATGATCCTTTCTCATAGCACGATTCCTTCCATGATCCTTTCTCATAGCACGATCCCTTCCATAATCCTTTCTCATAGCACGATCCCTTCCATGATCCTTTCTCATAGCACGATCCCGTCCATGATCCTTTCTCATAGTACAATCCCTTCTCACAGCACGGTCCTTTCACATAGCACGATCCCTCTCACAACACGATCCCTTTCATTACCACTTCTCATAGCATGATCCCTTCTCACAGCACGATCCATTCTCATAGCATGATCCCCTCTCATAGCACGATCCATTCTCATAGCATGATCCCTCTTTATAGCACGATCCCTTCTCATAGATTGATCTTTTCAATGATCCCTTCTCACAGCACGATCCATTCTCAGAGCATGATCCCTTTATATAGCACGATCCCTTCTCAAAACATGACAAGTAATGATTGTCCTGTGGTAAATACGTTTTATTTTGCTCTGGCCACTTTTACATCATCTTCATTACTCTTTTTACCCGCCTATACTATTCTCAACAAATAAACAAAAAAAAAAAACACATTTCTGATGTCTCCAGCGATATTCGCGTGTTATACAAATATACCACTGTCCAGGATTCGCATCCATACATAAAGACTGGCTCAACATATTAATATTGAACAACTATTTTTCTTATTTCAGTTAACAAGGAGCAGTTGTATAAATACACTCCTCATTCTTTGGAATGCCAACTTTGCCAGAGTTGTTCTGCATCTCATCCGTCACATACCTACCATCTAAGTTAACATCTTTTCCATATTTATTATTAATTGACTTTTTTTTATACTGTCCCATTTATTTTCATTGTACATTTAATTAGATTTTTTTAACAACCATTTTTATTTGTGCCTGTGTACTTTTATTTATATGAAGACCTTCATTGTTTACTCTCCATCACTGTAATACTAGTCATTTTCCGTAAGCTCAGTTTTAGTCTTTAACTCTCTAATCAGTATCTTTGGTTATTTATATTATGACCACTGAATGATTTTATATTATGACCACTGAATGATTTTATATTATGACCACTGAATGATTTTATATTATGACCACTGAATGATTTTATATTATGACGACTGAATGATTTTATATTCTCCTTCTTCTTATACCTTCCAGCTCCATGTGGAGCATAGGTCTTCAACAAATACGTTCCAAGTCGTTCTGTTTCTTGTCATTCTTTTAAGATCATTCCATGTCTTCCCCATCATCTTCATCTCTGCTTCTGTCTGTCTTCTCCAAGAATGTCTAGGTCTTCCTCTTTGTCTTTTCCTCTGGGGATTCTAAAAAAAGGCCTGTTGTGTAATACTCTCAGTTAGCTTCCGCAGTGTGTGTCCTATCCAGAGCCATCGTCTTCGCTGTATCTCTTTATACACTGGTATTTAACTGGTACATTTCCATAATTCTATGATTTTATAGTATGACCACTGAATTATTTTATATTATGACCACTGAACAATTGTATATTATGACAATTAAACGTTTATATATTATGACCACTGAATGATTGTATATTATGACAATTGAATGTTTTTATATTATGACCACTGAATGATTGTATATTATGACAACTGAACGTTTTTATATTATGACCACTGAATGATTGTATATTATGACAACTGAACGTTTTTATATTATGACCACTGAATGATTGTATATTATGACAACTGAACGTTTTTATATTATGACCACTGACTGATTTTATATTATGACAACTGAACGTTTTTATATTATGACCACTGAATGATTTTATATTATGACAACTGAACGTTTTTATATTATGACCACTGAATGATTGTATATTATGACAACTGAACGTTTTTATATTATGACCACTGAATTATTGTATATTATGACAATTGAATGTTTTTATATTATGACCACTGAATGATTGTATATTATGACAACTGAACGTTTTTATATTATGACCACTGAATGATTTTATATTAAGACAACTGAACGTTTTTATATTATGACAACTGAATGATTGTATATTATGACAACTGAACGTTTTTATATTATGACCACTGAATGATTGTATATTATGACAATTGAACGTTTTTATATTATGACCCCTGAATGATTGTATATTATGACAACTGAACGTTTTTATATTATGGCCACTGAAAGATTTTATATTATGACAACTGAACGTTTTTATATTATGGCCACTGAAAGATTTTATATTATGAACACTGACTGATTCTATATTATGACCACTGAATGATATTATGGGTATTTCATATATGGATCTTAGTATAACCACACTATTAAAGACATTGAACAAATCTGTTGATATAGTACACACCCTTGTCTAACACCGTGTTTTATATATTAAAACATTCCAAATTGTCTATGATTGTGGGTGCTTTCATGGCTGTGACGTGTATACATGAAGAGAATATCATATAAAGTACTGTCTTGAGTGCTATGTATTTTTTCTTCTTCTTCATCTTCTATTTCTTCTCTTCTGATGTCATAAACCCACGCGTTCAGTGACATGGGTGTGTTGTCTCGATATATTACAATAAAGCCGCGATGTCTGCGCGTTTCGACCTGACGCAGCCGTCCTCGGAATTGGTTTTCTATTGTTGTTTGTCTGTCAATTTTTCCGAGTGCTAACACATACTTCTTTGTTCTATTATTCCCTATTATCGCCTCGGAAGTTCCCCATATAACAATATTTATGTATTATTATTTGTACCCAGTATATAACCACTGGAAACTACTATTCGTGCTGTTTCGTCCAATAAATGTTTGTCTACAACACAAGTATTCAGCCCTACTGGGAGATACTTGCATTAATAGGAAAGTACAAATATACAATTTATTTCCGGTCTGTGATCGTTACCCTATGCTATAGTCATTGAGAACGTCATCGTGTAAGACACTGCTACAATAGCCAATTTTTTAGTTGGCTGCGTGGCAGTGTGCCAAGCGTTCGGCTTCTCGTGGCAAGGCGCGGTGCCACTGAGTACGGGTTCAATCCCACTTCGGAACATATATTGTTCTTCGTTTTTTTCTATTGTTGTTTGTCTGTCAATTTTTCCGAGTGCTAACACATACTTCTTTTTTCTATTATTCCCTAGATTTGCTTAACAATTGTGCCCGCGCCGTGGCCTACTCTTTTCGACTTCTAACTGCCAAGAGTTCTTTATAACATGTGCAGAGTGCGCACTGGCTCTCATGTGTTTCATCCGTTATCCGAGAAGGCTAGACATCGGATCTCATTACCAGCAGAAGGCTAGACATCGGATCTCATTACCAGCAGAAGGCTAGACATCGGATCTCATTACCAAGAGAAGGCTAGACATCGGATCTCATTACCAAGAGAAGGCTCGACATCGGATCTCATTACCAAGAGAAGGCTAGACATCGGGTCTCATTACCAAGAGAAGGCTAGACATCGGATCTCACTACCAGCAGAAGGCTAGACATCGGATCTCATTACCAACAGAAGGTTATACATCGGATCCCATTACCAAGAGAAGGCTAGACATCGGATTTCATTACCAAGAGAAGGCTAGACATCGGATCTCATTACCAAGAGAATGCTAGACATCGGATCTCATTACCAAGAGAAGGCTAGACATCGGATCTCATTACCAAGAGAAGGCTAGACATCGGATCTCATTACCAAGAGAAGGCTAGACATCGGATCTCATTACCAGCAGAAGGCTAGACATCGGATCTCATTACCAAGAGAAGGCTAGACATCGGATCTCATTACCAGCAGAAGGCTAGACATCGGATCTCATTACCAAGAGAAGGCTAAACATCGGATCTCATTACCAAGAGAAGGCTAGACATCGGATCTCATTACCAAGAGAAGGCTAGACATCGGATCTCATTACCAAGAGAAGGCTAGACATCGGATCTCATTACCAAAAGAAGGCTAGACATCGGATCTCATTACCAAAAGAAGGCTAGACATCGGATCTCATTACCAAGAGAAGGCTAGACATCGGATCTCATTACCAGCAGAAGGCTAGACATCGGATCTCATTACCAACAGAAGGTTATACATCGGATCCCATTACCAAGAGAAGGTTAGACATCGGATCTCATTACCAAGAGAAGGCTAGACATCGGATCTCATTACCAAGAGAATGCTAGACATCGGATCTCATTACCAAGAGAAGGCTAGACATCGGATCTCATTACCAAGAGAAGGCTAGACATCGGATCTCATTACCAAGAGAAGGCTAGACATCGGATCTCATTACCAGCAGAAGGCTAGACATCGGATCTCATTACCAAGAGAAGGCTAGACATCGGATCTCATTACCAGCAGAAGGCTAGACATCGGATCTCATTACCAAGAGAAGGCTAGACATCGGATCTCATTACCAAGAGAAGGCTAGACATCGGATCTCATTACCAAGAGAAGGCTAGACATCGGATCTCATTACCAAAAGAAGGCTAGACATCGGATCGGAAGGCTAGATATCGGATCTCATTACCAAGAGAAGGCTAGACATCGGATCTGATTACCAAAAGAAGGCTAGACATCGGATCTCATTACCAAGAGAAGGCTAGACATCGGATCTCATTACCAGGAGACCAGGGGAGAGTAACACCACAAAGAAACCACGGTTTCAAACGTAAAAATGTCCACCACCTGCGGAGAGATTCGAACTCGTGACCATCCAGGAGCTGACATCTTGTTTTAAAACCACCCAGTTTCGAAACCACAAAGCTATTAACTTTTAGTTCCAGGCTGATGATGTGGCAACCTCTTGATTTACTGATTCTACCATAGAATTATGAGCGGAGATTCACAGTTGCCGGATGACACGTGTTACATGGCGAGAATAAGAAAGTAAACCAACAATAAACAATAGCTATGAGAATAAACATAAGATGATCTCTGCTTGCGCGAAATGCACACGTGATTTTGTGTTCTCAGATTATAGTATGAGTCTTCAAATTATGAGTCAATGATCCAATGTTAATATTACTTCCAATCATACAATCATCACTTTTTTTAAGGGTCTTGTTTGTTTCGCAATTTGGGGAGTTTTTTCTTGAAGATTATTTCTTGTTGGTGTTTTCAAACCGGAAGCGCTCATTTGGAAGCAAGCCATAAACGGCGGAAAGCAACAATAAAATTTATTTTGGTGGAAACTAAGGCGAAAGAGAAACATACATGATATAGGAAAATTGGTATTTGATCATAATCATCATCATCGGAATCATTATCATAATCATCATCATCAAATACCATACTGGTTGGCGCAGGCGACCATATCCTTCCAAATCTTCTATCTATATCTACATTGCATCGCATCAGTTCTGTTGTTGACTGTTTTCCGTACCATGACACTAAACTATTTAATATCTTCACTTTTTGTCGTCCGCGTCCTCTCTTTCCCTGCATTTTGCAAAGTTTTTCTGCTTTTCTTTTCTCTTGGTGTACTCGAAAAATGTTGATTGTTTCTTTCTGATGTTTTTTAGGAGCTTTCTTTTTATGTTGGCCTTTTTGAGAATTTCCTCCTTGGTCTTTTATATTATATAAGTTCCAGAGAACTTTCAACATTCTTCTGATAAATCACATGATCTTGGACTTTGATGATTGGACGTTAGCACACCATCCTCTTGTCACAAGGCATGAACTGAAAGCGGTTGGCAACTTATAACTGCCATCTGTTGTCAGGGACATGGGAACTTACTGAAATGATGATTTTACAGCATCATGTAGTAGCTCTAGAAAATAGTTGTTTCCCCCCCCCCCAAAAGAGTAGGGATTGAAAAGAAAAATCAAACCGTGTACCCCAAAATGCTCTGCTAAAGTCGGATGCATTAAATCAAGTAGCGAAAATGTCGCAGCATACTGTATATCACAACACACCCCAGCGTACGCCTATTTAACGCCATTAAGCACAGTTGGAGAAGAGTAGTAAACGTTAGGCGTCAGCAGACCAACTCTCAAACATCTTGAAAACCTCTCTGTTAGAGATGCCCAGAGAGTATTTTTGTGCCCCGCCTATCGATTGTCCCCACCCAGACTCCTCAGTGTTTGATAACTCTAAACAGCAAATCAGCTTTCTTAGGATACGACGTCCTGTTGTATCAACAACGACAACATTTTTGTGATCGATCAACATATAGTCTTTAGCAGCTGCTGATGTTGACTGTGTCTCTTTGGTAAATTGTTGCCAAAGCTACCAGGTAAGATTTTACATTATTCGTTATTTTGTTTTGTTTTAATTCTCGTGGTTTATAAAGTGCTTATACGTTTAGAGAATCCGCGGTGGTTAAGTAGTTAATGATCTCACTATTGATCAGGAGGGTCCTGGTACAGTTTTTATGCTTTGGATTATTTTCTGACTCACTCAGCTTCCGGGGTTCACTTAACCTCTTAAAACTAGCACCTGAGAATTTTATTTTTGATTTAAGTAGGGCGGTCTGGCGTAATACTGATCACTTCACCCATAAATGTGTCCTCGATCATTGAAAGAAAGAAGACACCAACAGGATATCCCTTTAAACAATAAGACATGGAGGAACCTTACATGTTATCTTTATTTATTTATGATGTGACTTAGCTAAGTCTTTCGTCTGCTCCTTTTATGTTGCTCTCTTGCTCGAGCCATCAACATCTGTTCATAAATCTTCTGGAAATTTGTGTTCCATTTCGTACTTGGTAGTTATGTAGTTTCTTTTAAACTATGTGCTTATTATTTATTTATTGTACTTGGAATGTTTAAAATCTTTAATTCCTGTGTGATTCCTGTATTTACATGAGGGTACGAGAACTGGAAAACAAGAAAAGCTCTATACCAAAGACTAGAAGCTTTCGAGAACAAATGCCTTCGAAGATTGCTAAATATTCGTTAGTCAGACTTTAACCAAACTACGGAAATAAGACATTAAACTAAACACGATTATGTATCCATTTACGGTAGAAAGCGACGCTGGAAATACTTTGGCCAAGTTCTCATAATGGACGTTAGAAGGCTACCTCACCAGGCTCTTATATGGAGACCAGAATGTAAACATAAACAATGAAGACAGAAAGAAACCCTGCTTAGAACCATCAACAAAGAGAGCGTAGCTATGGGCCTCTGAAACAACAAAGAACTGAAACAGGTTGTGTCTGACCGTCAGACATGGACAACTATGACTCCTGCCCTATGCGCCATATTCAGCCCAAAGTATAATCAATCAATCAATAAAACTTGCAATGTCAGATATTACATGTAAAAGGATATAACAATTTATCATATAAAAAGTAACCTTAATCTATCTATCTATCTATCTATCTATCTATCTATCTATCTATCTATCTATCTATCTATCTATCTATCTATCTATCTATCTATCTATCTATCTATCTATCTATCTATCTATCTATCTATCTATCTATCTATCTATCTATCTATCTATCTATCTATCTATCTATCTATCTATCTATCTATCTATCTATCTATCTATCTATCTATCTATCTATCTATCTATCTATCTATCTATCTATCTATCTATCTATCTATCTATCTATCTATCTATCTATCTATCTGCCTGCCTGCCTGCCTGCCTGCCTGCCTGCCTGCCTGCCTGCCTGTCTGCCTGCCTGCCTGCCTGCCTGCCTGCCTGCCTGCCTGTCTGTCTGTCTGTCTGTCTGTCTGTCTGTCTGTCTGTCTATCTATCTGTCTGTCCGTCTCTCTGTCTATTGGTCTATCATCTATCTGACTGTCCGTCTGTCTGTCCTTCTGTCAGTCTGCCTGTCTCTCTATCTCTAACCTACTCTATTTTCCCTCCTCCCTCTCCCTCCTCCCTACCTCGTGCTTATGAAAGTGACGGAACCTGGCATATTAGCTTATAGTGAATGTTCAAGTGACAATTGAGAAATCAAAAGTTGCACATTTTAAAGAGCGACAAAACAATTATTTTTTTTTTCAATTAAGCTTTTCCATCAAATCCATGAATAAACAATCAAAAAAGAAAAATAGAAATGTAATATTGTTACGAATATTAGAGATAGATCTAAGGGTCTGTGAAGCAACATAATGAGTTATTGTTATGTATTTTACTATGAACATGTAACCAGCACATCCCTACTAAGGACACATCTTTATGGACGTTCAAAACTTATAATTCATTCACTTCTTTGTTTTTATTTTGTTCATTTCGTTTCTGGTCACGAAAATCCTGGGGATACCTGAGACAAGAGTGTAATGAATCAGCCTTTACTGGAGTTTCTGATGTATGAAACGCATATTGCGAAAACATATATTGTTGATGGATGCTATACGACATAATTATGGCATCAATGAAAATGAAACACATAAGAGAAAATTATATAACTGAGAATAAGGAAACACAACATACACAATGATACAACTGGTGATAAAGAAGCACACAAGACAAAATGATATAACTGATGATATGGAAACACAGCATACACAATGATACAACTGGTGATAAGGAAGCACACAAGACAAAATATTATAAATAATGATAAGGAAACACATTAGACAAAATGATACAACTAATGATAATGACAGCTAAAAAAACCAATAAGGAAGTTCTCAAAGAGGCCAACACAAAAAGAGAGCTCTTAAAAAATATCGGGAGCCGCGATAGCTCAGTGGTTAGTGAACTGGACTACCACGGACAAGGGGTAGGGTTCGATCCCAACCGACGGCTTCCGGGTTCACCCAGCCTTAAATGGGTACCGGATTTTTTTTCTGGGAAAGTAAAGCAGCACGGGCGTAATACTGACCACATTACCCCAAAAATCATGTGCTGAAGGTCTGTAAAATATAGGGTCACTAACACCATATTTCCCTATACGCCACTTGGCGTGACGGGGGTACTTTACTTACTTACTTTTTTAAAAAACATCAGAAAGAAGCAATCAACATTTTTCGGGCACATCATGAGAAGAGGAAAGTTGGAATACTTGGTTACAACTGGCAAAATAAAAGGAAAGAGAGATCGCGGACGACAAAGAGAGAAAATACTGGATATCTTGGTGTCAAGGCATGGAAAGCAGTCAACAACAGAACTGATGCGATGCACTGTGGATAGAAGATTGTGGAGGAACATGATCGCCTACGCCAACCAGTATGGCACATGGTGATGATGATGAATGATAAGGAAACACATAAAACAAAATGCTATGACAACTGTAATGATAATGAAACATACAAGACACAAAAAACACTATTTATATTATCATTAGAAGTAGTCAACAGAGTTGTGAGAACTTAGAAATAAAATCTCCAAAGGACATAAGAGATTGTGTGAACTGAGTCATAGAGTTACAGATGAGTACACAATTATAGCTACGGAACAGTCTTGAGAGAAGTGGATAAAAACTATTAGTTTGATTATAGAAATTTACTAGTTGCCTAATCAGATTATCAGGAAAGACCACTAAGGATCACGAAGTGATAATATACATATAATATCTTCTTCTTCTTCTTTCCTTCCTCATCTATCTTTCTGCGTCGAGAGGAGATATAATTTTCGGTCTTTTGCTCTTTTGTTCGCATCTGCTGCTATTATGTTTCCTAGTGCTTCTAATATTCCATCGATCCATCTTTTTCGTGGTAGATCTTTGGGTCTGGTGTTCTCAGTTTGTCGAAGGCTCGTTGTGTTTTGATCTTTCTGACTTGTCACACGGCCAAACCATTTTATCTGTTGTTTCTTTACATATTCTATGGCGGGGGCTTTTCCTAGCTTTTTTCTCAGTTCTTCATTTCTGATCTTATCTGTCAGACTGTTTCCTGTCATTCGTCTAACACATTTAATCTATGTAGAGGTTATTTTTCTTATTGTTCTTGCATCTAGGGTCCAGGTCTGGCATTGGTAGCACACAACGTTGGGATGAAGATTGTACTGTATAGTGCTCGTTTTGCCTCCAGAGTTATTTCCTTGTTGGACAATAGTGTTGATAACTGTCCAATGATTTGACAAGCTTTGTTGCATCTTGATACTATCTCTGCTGTTTGAGAATTATCGTTTGTCATTAGACTTCCTAGGTATTTGAATTCCTCTACTTGTTTTACATATTATATCGAATAGTATTAAAAACGTCCGCCATATTCATTGGTTGGCAGTCTTCGACGACAACACAACTAGTCAGTCTGTCCGCTCTTTCATTTCCTCGTAATCTCGCATGTCCAGAGTCGCAGACAAAGGTGACTGCGTATCGTTGACTTCTAAAATGGCTCAACTCATTGCCCCCGTAAAGAGCCCGCCTCCACTTTTCTTACCATGCTCATCGAATCGCTTAGAATACAAGCGTGGGTGTAATCTTGTGACTCTAGTCAGATAAATGCCCTTGTCACTGCCATCACCTCCTTCGTCATGCTACTCGATGTCATAACGATTGTACCACTGTCTTCTTTGACTGTTCTGCCAGCAGAGCGTGCTGTAAATGCCCATACACTCCTCTGGTGTCGTACTACGGATCCATCTGTATAGATGACTGCATCTTCCTCGTCAGTGTTACTCCAAGATGAGAGCGTAGACCTCCGAATCGACCACGACTGAGTTCTGCTCCTTACATTTCCTGTTGTGTGGGACAATACATAAGAATGTCCATCTGAATGACGCAGGCATCGATATCCACTTGTCGTCAGCATTGATATTGGCAAGCCAACAGACTTGTTTGATGACATCTACGCCGCCCACCTATGATTTGCATCTTTTTAGCCTGCCACCTTTCCTTGTGTTGAGCTTTTGGTGGAATGGGTGCTCTTTATCTGCACATATGTTCAGGTATTCTCGTGCCCTACAGATCTTGATCCTGTCATTCATCATCATCATCATTGAGTGCCTTCTCCGCAACGAAGGTTGACTACCATGGAGCGCCATTCTGCTCTGTCTCTTGTTTTGATGGTGCAGGTTGTCATAGGTTGATTTGTCCATCTTTTGATGTTACTCGTCCATGTTAGTCTTGTTCTGCCTCTGCCTCTTTTACTTTGTATTTTCCCCTCCTGGATTACTTTTAGTAAGCTGTTGTGTCTTTTAACATGGCCCCAAAATCGCATTTGTCTTGTTTGAATTGTGTTTAGTAGTTCTCTTTTCATTTTTAGTTGTTTTAAAACTTCTTCGTTTGCTTTCTTTTCCTTACATCCAATTCTACCTATTCTTCTATATATCCACATTTCAGAGGCTTCAACTCTCTGTTCTGTTTTCTTATCTAATGTCCATGTTTCTGCACCATATAGGAATATTGAGAAGATGTAACATTTTGCTATTCTTAGTTTTAGCCCTGGTGTTATTTGTTTTGATGTTAGTATGTTCTTCATGATATTAAAATTACTTTTTGCCATTCCTATTCTTTTGTTTATTTCAGCTGTACATTTTCCATCACTGGTTATATTATGTCCAAGGTAGTTGTAGTTCTGAACTGTCTCCAGGTCTATTCCTTCTATTTTGATATCCACTTGTGGGTTTTGAGTATCTTCTTTGTTTATGATCATAGTTTTAGTCTTTTTGATATTCATATCTAGTCCATATTTTTTGCTTGTCATGTTTATCACATTAAGCAATTGTTGTAGATCTTCAGGATTCTCTGCTAGTAGTACAATATCATCAGCATATCTTAGATTATTGATTATCTTTCCATTAATTTGTAGGCCTGGCATCTCTATGATGTTTTTAAAGATTTGCTCAGTGTACAGATTGAACAAGCGCTTGGTGATAGGATGCATCCCTGTCTTACTCCTCTATTTATATCAATGGGTGTAGAGTTCTCTTTGTTATATTTTATTATTGCTGTTTGCTCCCAGTATAGATTACATATTAGTCGTATGTCCATGTCATCAAGGTGTATATCTTTTAGGCATTCTATAAGTTGTTTGTGGTGTACTCTATCAAAAGCTTTGGTGTAGTCTATGAAACGGGCATATATTGGTTTGTTTACTTCTGTGTACTTTTAGATTAATGTTCTCATGCTGAATATGGCTTCTTTTGTCCCGCTATTTTTCCTAAATCCAAAATGATGCTCATCTAATTGAGTATTGATTTTATTCTGAATCCTTCCTTGTATAACTTTTAGCAAGATTTTTGTAACATGACTCATTAGGCTTATTGTTCTAAAGTCACTGCATTCAACAGCACCATTCTTTTTAGGCAATGCAATGAAAGTTGATGTTTTTAGTTCATTCGGTATGTATCCTGTGTGGTATATGTCGTTGCATATGTCTGTAATCACTTCAATGCCAAAATCTTCTAGTGCCTCTATCATCTCTATCTGTATGCTGTCAGATCCTGCTGCTTTTCCCTTTTTCATAGCTTTTTTCACCTCAGATTTTAAGATTTTATAGCCTGATGTACATTTTATAACTGGTTTCTTGTCCCTTTGATCCTGAAATAGTTCTGTTATATACTTCTGCTATCTATCTATCTATAATATCCTTATTGTCTGTTAGCATTTTTCCTTTTTTGTCTGCAATGCATCCACCTTCTGTGACTTTTTTATTTTTATTAGTCATTCTCTTTATTTCTGTGTGCGTTCCTCTTAAGTCTTGTTTGCTTTCCATAGTTTCTATTTCTATACATTTTTGGCTGAGCCAGTCTTCTTTTGCCTGTTTGCACATTTTGCGTATCTCATTATCTATTTTATTGTATTCCTGTCATTAATGGTTGAAAAATCAAGAAGATATCTCTTTGCTACACATGCAGTGCCTCTTGTAGTAGACCCCAAGGTAATGCGCATCGCTCTCCCTGGTCTGTCGATCAGCGTTGTACTTACAGCGAGGATTGCAATGGCATACTCAGTTGGTGCGAGGCACAGTCTCTGGAACAGGAATGTAGTTAGTTTCTGCTCAATACTGGCAGCTGCCAAGACCTTAATGGCGGCTAGTCCTTTGCGGGCTCTTGTTAACTCATAATCAACACCGTCCTTAAAACACAGACTATCAAACTTAACTCCTAGGCATGTTATCAATCTGTCCTGGTCACACTGTCAGCTCCCATTCATAGCATCGATGTTTCAGTGTTTACAATATGTTCGTTAATGCACTGTTATGCATTATTATTGATAATGAAGCATAAAAGATAACATACGACACTATTGATAATGAAACATATAAGACAAAATGATATAACTCATGATCATGAAACATATGAAACAACACAGAGGCATTAATGATGGTGAAACATAGTGTTTATAAAATGTACTTTGTGATTGCTCATTTGTCTCTTGAACATTAGACTAAAATTCCAATATTCCATATTTTCATATAAAAGTCGGTTTATCAACAGCAGCTGCACAGTCAGAACAGCAGAAGGCTACACAGATCATTTTGAAATTAGAACAGGAATTAGTCAGGGATGCGTATTATCTCCCCTGTTATTTATTCCATGGCTACATAAGTAAGTTAGCTAACTTGTCCGAGACAGGATATTCATGAGATTCTATCCACAAACAATCAGGAACTAATACATGGATAAATTGAAAACCTGCAAGAATATTTAAATAGATAGCTCAGGCAATCAGTACACCATGCAAATTAAATCAACAACACACAAGTTATGAACGTTGCAAAAGAGAATCAGAACATCAACATAATGATAGACTGTTAAAAAAAAAAAGTAAAGTGCCCCCGTCACGCCAAGTGGCGTAGAAGGAATATGGTGTTAGTGACCATAAATTTTACAGACCTTCGGCATATAATTGTTGGGGTAATGTGGTCGGTATTACGCCCGTGCCGCTTTACTTTCCCAGAAAAAAATCAGGTACCCATTAAAGGCTGGGTAAACCCGGAAACCGTCGATTGGGATCGAACCCTACCTCTTGTCCTTTGTAGTCCAGTTCACTATCCACTGAGCTATCGCGGCTCCCTAACGATAGACTGTAGACAACTAAAATAGGTGGGGAAAGTTACATACCTAGGAAGTATAGTGACAAATTGCAATGCACAAGCAGCAGAAATAGATTCAAGATGTAAAAAAGCTTGTCGTATCGTAAGGCATCACTGTTGTCCAAAAAGGGAATAACACTAGAGGCACTCCACAACACTAATATTCGTCCCAAAGTTGTGCCCCTGATGACCTGGACTCTAATAAATTCAAGAACATTTACAAAAATATAACCACCGTCGAAAGGAAATATAAGATGATAAATGAGGAATTCTGAACAAAGCTAGAAGTAATTTTCACATTTGAATATTACTGCTACTACTACTACTACTACTACTACTACTACTACTACTACTACTACTACTACTACTACTACTACTACTACTACTACTACTACTACTATTGTCCTTTCGAGCCGAAGACGGCACATAGGGCAGAACCACAATCTCAAAAAAAGAAACCTTGTGTGCCAGAATAGCACATAGAGATCACTGCTTCTAAAATCTATGGCTCTGTTTCCATAACAATACTTTTTACAATGACAACTTGTCAAGCCTTCGATCAATCTCCTTAGTCGCCTCTTACGACATACTTGGAAGGTCACAGCGTCACTATTCTTTACTCATAATGAGGCCCTGGTAACACACAGGGCCATTTGAATACATACAGTTTAAATAAATAACAGACAAAATGGTTTGATCACGTGATACGACAGAAAGATTAAAACATAACACAACGTGACTTTAATAAACGCCACATGTACATCAGACGCATTGGTCACCACGAAAAATGTTCTGATGGAATATTAGAAACACTAGGAAACATATTACAGCAGTAGAGACACTCAGAAGAGCACGAAACCGCAAACCATATCTCCCATCGACACTGAAAGGCAAATGAGGTAGCAAAGAAGAAGAAGACGATGATGAAAGATAAGCTGCCCCAGACATTGTGATTGAAATGTTGGGGAAACAATTGTCGTGCTCTATGAATTCAACATAATCGTCGCCCTCTCGTTGTACAATGCCAGTTTCAGTAACCACAAAAGACCTGGCAGCTTCGATAACAGCGACGCACTGCTGTCTTTAAGCTATCATTATTGTCAAAATATTGCTCCCGCATATTGCCCTTTAAATCACAGATAGAATGGACAAACATATGTAAGAAAGAAGAAACATAGAGATCCAAAAATAAAATCTGAGGGAAGATTTGGCTAAATGGCTGATGATGCAGGATAAGGGTATAGGTAAAGTACGAGACTTGAATCAGCGTCTTAGCACGCGAGTTTCCACCCATATGTGCTCGGTCGCCTATCCAGAACTGTTCGGAGGAAACTGGATATTGTCGACTCAAGCATTTAAACTCACGATGCGAGGCGGCATTCCTCACCTTCCCAGAGTACTACTCTGGTACCAATTTCTGCCAGCGGCTGGGTTGACCGCGAGGGTATTTTTTCCAACCACGAGTACAACTCGCACTTGAGGCAGGATGCTCCATCTAAGATCATGAAACGTCTTCCTTTTTTTTTTTTGGTTGTTTATTGGCGGATTGTTTTGTTTACAATTCATATCTAGCACAGTTGTCAGAATGTATCTATAGTGCAGCTTGTCATAGGCTGACTTGTCCATCTTTTGATGTTAAATGAATCGTTAGCAAAAAAAAAAAAAAAGAAGCGGAATCAAATATTTTGGAATGACGTAAATTAATTCCAATGAAAAAAAAATATAACTAAAAGTGAAGACGAAGTAAAGATAAGGGAAAGAGTCAAGCTATCTATCGTTGAGAATGACGTATATTGTTTCCACCAATTATTAATAATACAGAATAATGACAATGCAGATAACAAGAATAAAATCGATGTAACTGATAAATAAAACGCGATGGAGCAACAATAATTTATTCATGCAACATTTTTTAGCCATCTCTTAATGTATCATTGCGCAATCAAAAGGCTTGCGAACCGACCAGGCAGAGCCTCTGAATTAAGAACCTCGTCTGGCAACGGAGTAACACTAGAGCAAGACTTCCAGGAAAATCATGAATATAAAGCAGAACCGCATTGATTCCCACAAGTGGCCTCTCGTTAAATGACATTCAAGTTTCATGTGTGCTGACATCTGTGTTGAAGGTGGATAACTCAAGTAATGTCATTCTTGTTTTTGAAATAAAGTCATTTGTATTCAAATATGTTTATTGCCTGAACATAGTCTGTTTCTGAAACTTTTTTCGGTTTTAAAAGGGATTTGGGGGGGGTGGGGGGGATTATCAGTAGTAGCAGTTGTAGTAATAGTAGTAGTATTACTAGTAGTAGTAGTTGTAGTAGTAGTAATAATAGTGGTTGTAGTTGTTCTAGTTGCAATATTAGTAATAGTAGTAATAGTAGCAGTAGATGTAGTAGTAATAGTAGTAGCAGTAGAAGTTGTAGTATTTGTAGTAATAATAGTAGTAGTAGTAGAAGTTGTAGTATTTGTAGTAGTAATAGTAGTAGTAGTAGAAGTTGTAGTATCTGTAGTAGTTATAGTAGTATCTGTAGTAGTTATAGTTGTAATATGACGATGATCCAATGTTGGACATGTGACGAGAAGAGATAATAACCGAATAGCAAAGCAAACCCTCATATGGGAAACAACAGGTAAGAGGACAAGAGGAAGACCCAGAGAGACACTGAGAAGAAGATTGATGAGAGAGGCAAGGGCAGCAGGAATCGGCTCCTTCATTGTGATAGAGCTGTTTGCACAAAACAGAGACAAATGGCGATATTTGATAAAATATCTTTAAAAGAATTGAAAACTGCTAGAAAAAAAATTTAGATAAGAGAAGGAGTATCTTGGTCTACGCCGATGGGCCGGCTACGGCTCGAAAGGTCAATAGATAGATAGATAGAATAGTAGTAGTAGTAGTGGTAGTTGTAATAGTAGTTGTGTTAGTAGCAGTAGTATTAGTAGTGTTATTTGGTTATGGAAGGCCCCGGTATCCCTGCAAACGAATTAAAATCCATAATTGCTCAACCGCCCGTGCCAGTGGAATCATCCGAATTACTAACTCATCTCCCAAACAAAGAAAGGTAGCTGTAGTCCCCATCATAGCAGTCTCAGCACACGTCAAAAGACATAAGGCGAAACCGCACAGAAAGTGAACACGGCCAACTGTTCCCTGTCATACGATATCAGCTTTCATCGTAAACAATTGGAATACCGGAACATGATCAAAACGGATGAAATACACAGCTCACGATGTGCACAGAGCACTTAACTCAGTAGCTCCTGCAACAAGCCAGACTTTGAATATGAGGAAACTGCAACAAGGAACATTTTTCAGACATAGCTTTCAATGGTTCCTGCCGCCTATCCACCAAATTGCCCGGAAGTTCACGTCCTCCTGAAAATGATGATCGTCATAGTATTTAAATGTATAGCGCTTGCTGATGTTAGGACATCGTGTTTGACTCCAACTCCGAACATGCAAAACACAGTTCGTCGTCAGATTATCCCCGTTGCACACCAAACAACAGATCGCAAGATTAGCGCATGGTCGGTCTTGGGACACACGATGAGCTATTATGATGACGTAGCACGAACAAAATGGCTGCGCCCAAGGGTTCATGATTGCTCTAGTGAATGCAGTCTACAACGAACGAAACATGGTGCAAATTCCCCAAAGAGATAAAGCTTCGGCTGACTTGACGGAGCCCACCACATTAATGCGTTAGAAATTATAAATAACTTGCGTCAAAAAACTCCATCAACGGTTATTGAACAGCACTCATTGTGACATAAAACGTAGATCAACACTAGACGGTGGAAGGTCGCATTTACAACACTTGATTTGTCAAAACGAAGTGTTGCCGTGCGTGCAAAGCAAATTCATTGGCGTAGATATGATAAGTAGAACATAATCAGAGCTTGAATGAAGAAAATTGCAACGGAAAGCCGAAATTGATCAGATTCCAAAGAAATTTCTGCAGCGATCGAGAGAACGTGACTTAGTTCCGCCATCATGGAAACGGAAGTCTATTTAGTATTATTAATCTTATTAAAGTCTTATTAGTAGTGTGCTTTTACCCATTTGTACATCCAGCAATATACTCCGTAATTTCTGTTTCTTCAAGAGCTTTTCCTTCTACACCTTATCAAATGCTTTATTTAGGCATGTCCATGCTGCTAGTGCCAATTTCTTTTCTTGGAGCGCATCCTCAATTTCCTGGGATAGATAGGTTGCACGATTTTCAGTAGAGTAATACTGTCTAAAGCCTGCTTGCTGTGGGATAAGGAGGTTTTCACTTTCCATGTAACACTGCAGTCTGAAATTAATTATACGCTCCATTGTTTTACACAAATAGCTTGTAATGTTGATTGGTCTATAGCTGGATGTCGTTGAACCATCTTTTCCTGGCTTTAGTAATGGTATCATAATGGCTTCTTTCCATACCTGTGGCACTCTACCTATGATCCAGCATATATTGTAGATCTGCAGTAGTTTTGCTTTAGCTGCAGTTCCCAAGTTCTTGATCATTTCATTGGACACTCCATCACTGCCTGGTGACTTTTTCATTTTTGAATTGAATATTACATGCTCTAACTCTCTTTTTGTAATAGGTATTTCCATTATTTGATGTATGGTCCCTTCATGCATTGCATTTTGTTGCTTTAAGCGGGCCTCTTGTCGTTTCTCTAGGCCAATTTCAATATTATTGTCTCTTGCAAAGGTGTCTGCAAAGTGATTTGCTGCCTGCTTACCCGTTAGGATGTTTCCATCCTCCTTCCGTGTAATTTTGGTGTTCCTTTCTCTACCGTCATCATTAAACTGTTTTACAAGCTTCTATATTTTTCTTGTGCCTCGTTCAAGATTCAAGGATGCTGTTGTCTCTTTCAAGCTTCTCCATCTGGCATGTAGTTTAGTCCTTTGAAATTTGACCTTAGCGTATGCTGATAGTTAATGTGATGATCTTGACAAGGGTTAGCTTCTGCTTGCCTTCACTATATTTCCATGTCATCGTGCATTTGCTCTACTTCACTACTCCAGTATGGTTTGTTGTGTTTCCGTGCCTCTCTATGTGTTTTTTCACTTACAGCTTGTAATATTAGTCCACTGAATTCATCAATTATTTTGTTGATGTCTGTATCTGCATTTAGATCTTTAGTCAGTACACTGGTATATTGTTGACACATTTTACAGTCTGCCTTTTTGTAATTTCATCTAGACAGAGTGGTGCTCTCCCTGACAGCTTCATTTTGCACCACTAAAAAGACTGATCGGTGATCGCTGCCTCCAAGTTGTTTCCCAGCAACACGTGTAATATTCCAATCCAGGTCTGGTGAATGGAAAGCAAGGTATGGTGTAGATGTGGTATGCCATGATCTGGAATAGAATGTTGGTGGATCTGTTTTCTGGTTTAGCAATATAAGTCCATTGTCGTCTTGCCAATTATCAAAGTCTTCACCTCTCTTGTCCATACGTTCATAGCCCCAGCTCTGTGAATGGCACATACAATGATTCTTTCTTTTAATGAAACTGTGTTTAGTGCCAGAGGGCAGTCGGACAGTAGTAGTTCAGTAAATGAAAGTCCGTATTTTCTGTCCCGAGGATCAATATCTGATATTCCGCCCCATCCATATACACTTCAAGCTGACATGCGCTGATGTTATTCTTTACAAGTGTCAATATTCCACCCTTTTGTCTGTCTTTTCTGTCAGATCGGTAACACTTGTATCCCCTAATCTTGAAGGCTATGTCGTTGATTAGATGGTTTCCTGCAAGCCGCATACGTTTATCGGCTCTTCATGTTGGATATTTTCCAACTCCATATTTTTACTGTACCCATCTCTTTTGTTTTTGATGCTTCAGCATTTCAGTGCATTATTTTAAGTGGTCTTAGTTTTAATTGGCCAGTAGCTCTATTCTCTCGCTCCCTGACTCCGCGGGGCGGTTGAATAGTTGTTTGGCCCTTTCAGGCAGAGGGTCCGGCACTGTACCTGCCGGAATGTCCATCACAGAGCGAGTGCTATATCGATTCGCAGTTACAGACATAATTCCCACTGGTGTAAGTGCGTGACATCCTGATTGTTGTGGTGCATCTTTTGGCTGGTTGCCTCTGTTTTCAGCACATATACTTGCTAGAACAGACTGTGGTCTTGCTCGGGTGTAGGAAGGCCTGGCTAGTCTTGGTTGTCAGTCACTGGTGATTGTTAAGGCCCATCCCCAAGAGAAGGAGCTGGAGATTGAGAAGAAGTGACACGCGTTCCTTACA
Organism: Megaustenia siamemsis; assembly: GCA_032433765.1. Lineage (NCBI taxonomy): Eukaryota > Metazoa > Mollusca > Gastropoda > Stylommatophora > Ariophantidae > Megaustenia > Megaustenia siamemsis. Next base: position 17,866,259 of record JAVIAB010000124.1, read on the forward strand.
AAACAAGACTGTTCAGTTTTGAGCAAATTACGCGAACATACATTTTGGTGGTTGCAAAAGACTTGGCAAAATAATGTATGTGAGGCGAAAACTAACAACTCATCGGTATTGGTTAGGTACTGTTTCCGGTGTGCTGTCGACTGTTTTTATCAACTGGATATTGAATGCTTAGTGAAAATATACACATACATCAATATTTACGTAGTCAGAGTTGAAGAATGGATATATTTCATATTATGAGCAGAATGTCGATACATCTAGATTAAGTGTTAAGGCAATGAGGGCAATGTTCGTTATGAGACAGAGTTATGTCATGGAGTGTAAGAAGTTTTTAAAGTTGTTGAAAGAATGAAATGTGATGTTTAAGATTGCTCCTTCAGGAGAAAAATTCTTGGTTCATTCACGACGAAAGACAGTCCATCTTTACGTCTAGCAAGCATTTTGTATGAGCTCTGTCATTGAAGACAATTCGAAAGGTTATTACGTTTATGTAATTAAATTTATTTTTTATTTTCTTACTTTTCATATTTAAAAAAAAAACTTCACATGCGATCGCAAAGAAAACTCCGCTGGCAAGAAATTAGGTCGAACAATAAAAGACAATGCATAGTCACTAATAGTTAGATTTGTTTTGTTTTTTTAAGTATGCACCAACAACTCCTGGTAAGTGGACTAATGGTAGCTTATCACAATGTATTTTTCTTGTCAGCGGAACGTAATATGTATAATACAATATAATTATCTCAACAGAAAACCCAGTCCTCAATAACGTTAAAGGGTATATATAATTATATATATATATATATATATATATATATATATATATATATATATATATATATATATATATATATATATATATATGGTAAATTTGGAGATTGCTGCGGGCCTGGCACATTAGTGACAACTTTATCAGACTTCATATCAAAACCTCTCATGTATTGCTGATGTCTGATCGCCCATGTTAGTCTTGGTCTGCCTCTGTCTCTATTACCTTGCATTTTCCCTTCCAGTATAACTTTTAGTAGGCTGTTGGGTATGCAGCTCTGCCCTTACTTATTATAAGGTAAATCTTGAATCAAATTTTTTATTTATATTTTTATTTTAAAAACGTATTCTTTACATTATTGCAATCTTGACTGTGGTACCGTATTGATTATGCCTGGCGTGAGTCTCCTCAGAATCAGTTCTATTGATGGGTGAGTGTCAATGCACTTTATACAGACTGGTTGTCTAATATCTTTATACATGTCTGTATACCTAATATATAGGACAGCAGACAAGAAAATTACTGGAGGCTGTAGAAATGTGATTTTACAGAAGAATGTTGAAAACATCACGGGCAGCTAAGAAGCGTGATGAAAACATTCTGAAACAGACCAAGGCGAAAAGAAAGCTCGAATCAAATATTAGGAAGAAACAATCATCATTTTTGGCCATGTAATGAAAAGGAACAACTGGGATATATTGTGACAACTGAGAAAATTGAGGGACGAAGAGAAAGAGAGAAGCAAAGAGAAATGATACCAGACAGCTTAAGAGAATGGCTTGGCAGAAGGTCAACAAAAGACATGATAAATAACTGTCGAGATCGAAAGTTATGGAGAGACATGATCACCTACGCCAGCAGGCATGGTACTTGAATATGATTATGTCTAATGTAGAAATATGCTAGAATGTGGCCGTTCACCGAACAGTTCGATACACCCTAGAGTTTCACTTGAAAGAAATAAAATGGACAAACTGTTGTTCACATTTATTTTTGTCCTGTAATAATTGTTATTTCATGAGTTAAAATAGTAACGGCGATTACAATTTATACAGCGTGATATTAGAACAATGAAATATTGAGAAGATAGACGTTACAATGCTGGAGTTCTGACGATGATAATGGTGGTGATGCGAAATTTCATTTACATTCGGTTTGGAGGATCAAATAATTTCAAAATAATATATTTCTGACCATAAGATAATAAGATTACTATACATTTATTATTACCATTAAGGGGCGTTGTTGATATAAATTTCCCGCTAGGGTTAGGGCCATAAGTTCGTGAATATTGTGATTTGTTTCGCGGATAAACATCATATTCCCAATAGTAGATTCACCGCTGTGTGGTTCCGGCAAATTTTTTTAGATACGGCTCTATATTTTTACTATATACCACACGTTATGATATTATATCTCGAAATGGGAAAACAAATTATAAAGTAACTAACCAACAACACAGTTTAAGTACAAAATAACGACAAAATAAATCAAAGTCCCCCTTAATTCACCAACAAAAAGCGCCAAGAAGAATTTATAATGTTCCCCCAAATTATGCAGACAGCTTTTACCTTTGGGTTCTGCTACGTCATGCTAGAGAGGACTCGACATTTCACGAAACATTTTCATTGGTCCAATAATATATTAGTCCCTAGCAAAATTCGACTGCTGCTACGACATTTAATGATACTGATAATAATAATTGTAATAATAATACTAATAATCTGTTAACTTATGGTCACTTATATTTTGAAAACATTACTGTCCTCAATACTGAGTAATTAAAATGTCATGTCGTCATCAGACTCACACATTGTTACGATTGTAACGCCCTTCATCTCATTCTCCTAATACCACGCCATCGGGGACTGGTTGGTCTCGAGGCAAGACGCCAGCCTCGAGACAGAGAGGATGTAGACAAATAATAATAAATGAATATTATTATAGAGGGAAACTTACGAGGCGATAATTAGCGAATCAATTCAGAGGAAGAGGTATGTTTACAGCACTCGGAAAAAATGACAAATAATCAACAACAGAAAAAAAAAAACCAAAGAACAATATATGGACCGAACCCGTACTCAGTGGCACATGACCTTGCCTCGAAAAGTCAAACGCTAGGGAACACTGCCACTCTGCTAACTAAAAAATTAGCTATCGCGTGGACAATGTCTTTCACGCAGGTGTTCTCATGACTATTGCATATGGTTACGATCGCAGCTTGGGAATACATTGTGTAGCCGTATTTTTCCTAGTTAGCTGAGTGGCAGTGTTCCCTAGTGTTTGGCTTTCCGTGGCAAGGCGCTGTGCCACTGAGTACTGGTTCGATCCTGTTTTGGTCCATACATTGTTCTTTGTTTTTTTTATGTTGTTCACAATTTGTCATTTTTTCAGAGTGCTGTAAACATACCTCTTCCTTTGAATTGATTCCTAGACAGAGATGTTGTGTGTTGGGATTTTTATTTATGATTTCTCTCTACGGCAACCACCCCTGGTTTCAGCAGCGAGGCCCGGCTTGAAACGTCAATTACTCATCGACGGAAAAAAATATGAGTGCATCCGAAGACGGTATTATCTGCCTGTGCGGCTAGGGACCCTTGTGCACACGGCTGCCGGGGAAAAATTTTTTAACACGCAAAAATGCAGCTCCTAATCTCTAGGGACTTCGTCAGTAGTAAAAGCCAGCAAATGCAATAAAAAAAAAAAAAAAAAAAAAAAAAAAAAAAAAAACACGCTACCTAAATTGACTAGTTTATCATAAACGCAAATATTACTTGATATTGTATTAACATTGTATATATGAAACAACAATTACTGAAAACAAATGTACATTTCAACAACCGTTTGTCCTTATTTCTTTCAGGGGAAGCTTTGGATTGTATCAAACCGTTCAGAAAACTGAGGCCTTCTATAAGTATGTAATAACATTATTCCATAACATCACATTTATTAGTGAAGATAATATAGCATTATTATTATTTTTATGAAATTTACGAGAATTTTCTTGTTACGTAGACATTTTTTTTTAACAGAGAAAATTGTTCTTCGATGCTATTTAGAGCCAGTCTTTACTTATGGAAGTGAATCATGGACAATTGGACAACAAACATGAGAATCATTGAATTGTTTTACATAAAAATACGATAGGCAGTTAAAAAGCGTCGCGAGAACATTCTGGGAGTGACAAATTACAAATGGAGTTTATTACGTATATTAAGAGGAAACGATCGTCAACTTTTTATGTCACGTAACCAATTCTGACCTATGGAAGCGAATCATGGACAGTAGACAAACAAATGAAAAGACGATTAGAGGCCACAGAGATGGGATTTCTCAGAAGAATGTTGAAAGTTCCCTGGACAGCTAAAAAGACCAATGAGGAAGTTCTCAAAGAGGCCAACACAAAAAGAGAGCTCTTAAAAACATCAGAAAGAAGCAATCAACATTTTTTAGGCACATCACGAGAAGAGGAAAGTTGGAATGCTTGGTTACAACTGGCAAAATAAAAGGAAAGAGAGATCGCGGACGACAAAGAGAGAAAATACTGGATAGCTTGGTGTCATGGCATGGAAAACAGTCAACAACAGAACTGATACGATGCACTGTAGATAGAAGATTGTGGAGGGACATGATCACCTACGCCAACCGGTATGGCACATGATGATGATGAACGGATACAATTATCTGCTTGTTGTTCTGTCACGTAAAGGAAACAATCATCAACTTTTTGTTCATGTCACGTAAAGGAAACAATAGTAAACATTTTGTTATGTCACGTAAATGAAACAATCATCAACTTTTTGTTCATGTCACGTAAAGGAAACAATCATCGACTTTTTATTATGTCACGTAAAGGAAACAATCATCAGCTTTTTGTTCTGTCACGTAAAGGAAACAATCATCAACTTTTTGTTCATGTCACGTAAAGGAAACAATCATCGACTTTTTATTATGTCACGTAAAGGAAACAATTCTTTACTTTTGTTTATGACACGTATAGGAAACAACGTTGCGACAACAGGAAAAACTTAGGGCACAACAAGTAAAGAAATCAGATACCAGATGTTTTAAAAGTGTGATTTGAATGGAAGAATTAATAAGCAACTGTAGAGATAATACGGAAGTTATAGATAAAAATAGTCATCTTCAGATATGGTTCTTGGTGATGCGAAAGAGGGTAATTGAACAGAATATAGAGGAGCAGGACCTGCATCGTTGGTGATGCGAAAGAGGGTAATTGAACAGAATATAGAGGAGCAGGACCTGCATCGTTGGTGATGCGAAAGAGGGTAATTGAACAGAATATAGAGGAGCAGAACCTGCATCGTTGCCTACAAAAACCCGGATAACATCCTGCATCGTTGCCTACAAAAACCCGGATAACATGTCTCCAAGCTCAGACATGGCACCTAAATTAACAAGCTGAAAATGTCACACCCCGTTCATTACCAGAGTCAAAATGCCACTCACAAAAACGCAGCAGCATTTTAATGACTCAAAATCACATTTGACCTCCGACCTTCTCCCTTATACAAACAAACCGAAACTATTCGGTTAAGTGTATAAAAGTGCATTCGTATGTGATGATTTAGTCAGAGGTGGCTCTTGCTTGGATAGGAATAACCCTCATATTTTATGACCACAATAGTCTGTTAATATTAGTTCTAGGTGAAGATACTTTCTGCATTTCGAGGTTTGTTGTGGTTTATTGTTTAGTTTTGCTTTACTCTACATCGCCTATTGTTTGTTATTATTGTCCATGCTGGGTATTTACATGAGGACAACGAGTTCACAATGTTGCAGGATGGAAATTATTCTGAAACCAACAAGAAAATAGAAACAAGTGGAGAGGGAAACAAATACAGGATGGTGAAAGTATATATATACTTCACTGACAGTTTCGATTGAAGTGGACAATAGATCAAAGATAGGAATTAACGAAAGGGGTTTCTTGAAGACCAATTTTCATTATTTATGGTGATAATTTGATGACGCACATCAATTTTGGAATCTTGATTCTTGATTATTTCCGCGCCGTTAGACGTCTCATAGAGCTTTGTAGTGCTTTTCACCACCCATCCCTAATTTGGGCGAGATGTTTGATCTTATCTACGGAGTCTATGCCTATCACTTTGCTTCTCTTATAAGTGCTTTTTTAGTGTCTCTTCAGTTCTTCCTCTTTTTCTGTATTCTGATGTTTCCCATTGAAGAGCCTGTTTTGGAATTCTCTTTTTGTCTCTTCTCATCACATGTCCATCTTCTTTCCTTAATTGTAGACGAGATCTTTGGTTGCATAACCATTTCTCTTATTTCAATATTAGTTTTCAATTAATTCCATTGTACACAGAGTATTTTGCTTCGGCATTTGTCTTCAAAAACGTTTAGTTTTTTCTCAATCTATTTTGAAGTTATCCAGCGATCGCATCCGTAGGAAAGGGTTGATAATACATATGAGCTGAATATTCTAAGTTTGGTTTTCTTTCATAGAATTTTTGCTTTACATATATTGCTGCAAAAATATATAGTGATCTACACTTTTCACTGCCTGGCGATTGAGATGTATGTTGCCCTCTGGGGTATTGTTATTTTTCATTATTTTTTGTTTTTATCCCTGTTGTTTTCAAGTCATATTTTTCAGCCATCGATGACAAGGTATATGTGATATTTTGCATCTTGTTGATATTGTCACTTAGGAGCACTATATCATCTGCAAAATCTAGATCTTCCAAGTAACTCTTGTCATACCATCTAATGACATTTTTGCATTTACAACATTTACTCATTATGTAATAAATGGTAATTCCATATAGCAATGATGATAGTATACATCCCTGTTTGACTCCCATTTCAATTCCCTCATCAATCACTCATTCCCTCTGTGCGATCTGCCCAAGTTTAGCCGTCATATCAGTCTTTTATAATGTTGGTAATTTTGTGTGGTATTCCGTAATGTTTCGAGATATTCCACAAGGACAATCTATGTACGTTGTCAAACACTTTATACAAATTCAATTAAATTGCAGATTAATGCTTGTTGTTTTTCTGCATGTTCTGATAGTATTATCCTTAAAATTAATATTTGGTCAAGACAGCTTCTCCTCTTTCTGAATCCCAGTTAACATCGTCTTCCGCATGCACCACCAAGCAACACAGAACTGTGCCCATTATGTGTCATACGAATGTGCTTAGAAGAACGATAGAAGCCTTAGGTCATAAATGCAATCTCACGCAGCCTATCAATGATCTTATATTTAAAATAGCAATAGTTGGGTATATCCTGGCTGTAAGGTCTGAGAGAATCGTTACTATTGTACCCTGGTTTGAAAGAATCGTCACTAATGTGCCCACGTCTGATAGAGTCGTCACTAATGTGTCCAGATCTGATAGAGTCGTCACTAATGTGTCCAGATCTGATAGAGTCGTCACTAGTATGTCCAGATCTGATAGAGTCGTCACTAATGTGTCCAGATCTGATAGAGTCGTCACTAATGTGTCCAGATCTGATAGAGTCGTCACTAATGTGTCCAGATCTGATAGAGTCGTCACTAATGTGTCCAGATCTGATAGAGTCGTCACTAATGTGTCCAGATCTGATAGAGTCGTCACTAATGTGTCCAGATCTGATAGAGTCGTCACTAATGTGTCCAGATCTGATAGAGTCGTCACTAATGTGTCCAGATCTGATAGAGTCGTCACTAATGTGTCCAGATCTGATAGAGTCGTCACTAATGTGTCCAGATCTGATAGAGTCGTCACTAATGTGTCCAGATCTGATAGAGTCGTCACTAATGTGTCCAGATCTGATAGAGTCGTCACTATGTGTCCAGATCTGATAGAGTCGTCACTAATGTGTCCAGATCTGATAGAGTCGTCACTAATGTGTCCAGATCTGATAGAGTCGTCACTAGTATGTCCAGATCTAGTAGATGTGTCACTAATGAGGCCAATTTTTCCGGTTGTTACAATATATTCCAGTTGTTCTCTTCTCATTACATGGCCAAACAATGATGATTGTTTCTTTCTAATATTGGAAATTAGCTCTCTTTTTGCTTTGACCTCTTTCAGAACATCTTCATTACTCTTCTTAGCTGTCCATGGTACTCTGAACATTCTTCTGTAAAACCACATTTCTACAGACTCCAGTGATTTTCTTGTCTGTTGTCTTATTGTCCCTGATTCACATCCGTATGTTAAGACTGGCTCTACATAACATTTAAGAACTCTTTCTCTTGTTTCTATTGTCAAAAATGGATTGCATAGTATCTTCCTCATTTTTTTTTTTTTGAAAGCTGCTTTTGCCTGATCAATTCTGCATGTATATATTTAGCAACATATAATACTAATATATCTAGGTTTAATAGAATCGTCACTAACATGTCCAGATCTTATAGAATCGTCACTAATGTGTCCATATCTGATAGAGTCGTTACTAATGTGTCCAGATCTGAAAGAATAGTGGAGACAGATAATACAAAATTAGTATTATTATAGAGGGAAACTTTCGAGGCGATGATTCAGGGAATCATAGGAGGAGGAGGTATGTTTACCGCGCTCGGAGAAAAATGACAAATAATCAACAGAAAAAAGCAAAGAACAATATATGGTCCGATGCAGGATCGAAACCGTACTCCATGACACAGCGCCTAGCCATAAAAAGCCAAACGCTAGGAAACACTGCCAACTCAGCTAACTGAAGTTAGCTCTTTTCATTCATCCTCATTTGCTTCAGTCAGTTCTTCGTGTGATGATATTATAGATGATTCTGTGTCTGTACACGAAACAGGGTTAGAAACTCAATGTGGTTTATTCAGTTTAAGAATATCTTCAAATCGTTGATTGAAATCCGAATTAAGAGCCTCCAAGTGCTGACAACGGGAGCTGCGATAACTCAGTGGTTAGGGAACTGGACTACAAAGGACAAGAGGTAGGGTTCAATCCCAACCGACGGCTCCGGTTCACCCAGTCTTTAATGGGTACCGGATTTTTTTTTCTGGGAAAGTAAAGCGGCACGGGCGTAATACCGACCACATTACCCCAAAAATCATGCGCCGAGAATCTGTAAAATTTATGGTCACTAACACCATATTCGCTATACGCCACTTGGCGTGACGGGGGTACTTTTTTACTTTTAAGTGCTGACAACAGGAAACATATCTTCTTCACCTGTTGTTAAATTTGAAAACTGGCTGAACTCCACTCGTCCTAGATTACGTTTGTGCAGAAGACGCTTTGCCACAAACATGGAAATAACAGTTTTTGTTTTGATTAAATTTAGCTCATAGCCTTGAAGATGTAGGTTTGTTTCGTTCAATTTATGAAGTAAGTCTGTAAAATAAACTGCGTCAATTCTGAAATCAATCAAGTAGACATACGGAGTAAGCCAACATCTAAACAACTTAATTAAAAGTCTCTACATCAACAGCAGCTGCACAGTCAGAACAGCAGGTTACACGGACCACTTCGAAGTTAGATCAGGTGTAAGACAAGGGTGCCTACTATCTCCCATACTGTTTATTACAAACAAGGACTATATATGCAAGTTAGCCAACCCATCAGAGACATAGGAGATCAACGAAACGTATTTGCAGACGTTCAGGCACTCATACTTGGAAAAATAGAAGACCTACAAGAACACTTAAATAAACTCAATAGCACAGGCACAAAAAATGTCGCAAAAGAAAAACAGAACATAACTAAAGAACAAAACATAACTATAGAAGGCAGGCAACTAAAACAGGTAGAGGAATTCAACTACCTAGACAGTTATGAAATGTGTTAGACGAATGACATGAAACAGCCTTGAGAGACAAGATCAGAAATGAAGAACTGCGAAAAAATCTAGGAATAGCCTCCGCCATAGAACATATGACGAAACATGTGATAAAATGGTTTGGCCAAGTGACAAGGCAGAGTGATCAAAACACAAAACAACGAGCCTTCAATAAGCGTTGCGAGAACACCAGACCCAAGGGTCGACCACGAAAAAAAGGTGTATCGATGGAATATTAGAAGCACTAAGAAACATAACAGCAGCAGAGGCGAACAAAAGAGAAAAAGACTGCAAATTATATCTCCCCTAGACGCTGAAAAGCAAATGAGGAAGGAAAGAAAAAAGAAGAAGACTCAAGTAGACTAGGAAATAGTCGTAATGCAACACCTTCATCACTCTAGCACTGAGTGAAAGAGTTTATTAAACCAATCCAACCAACAAGCACCTTTTGATAGTCAGCGAACTTCCGTATGCTTGCTTGCTTACGTTCGCCCGATGACTAAAGTGTTCTAAAGTATTCGTAGACTGTAGAATTTCTCTTCGTCATCCGCCCTTAAAAGGACGTTAGGTGGACGTGGCTGCGTTGTGTTGTGGTTTGCAGTATAACTGTTATATTTGCGCCTTTCGGCCCAACACAACCGACTTCAGCACGACATTTTTGAGTACCGGGTTGTCTTCCCTCTTCGATCCCTACTCGCTTGGCCAGACTAGACAGGTTAGTCTGTTACTAGAGGCACCACGGAGAGGTGGAGCAGGGTCTGGATGGTTTTGGTTCACCGATCCTGGCGCAAGCCATCAGCTGTGGGTCGCTGACAACTTCCAGCTCTGGTGCTGGGAGACGCGCCTTCGCCTCCGAACTTCCGTATAAAACAGTACAATTCCTCACCATTATCAGGAATTTGTCCTCACCATTATCAGGAATTTGTCCTCACCATTATCAGGAATTTGTCCTCACCATTATCAGGAATTTTTCCTCACCATTGTCAGGAATTTTTCCTCACCATTATCAGGAATTTTTCCTCACCATTGTCAGGAATTTTTCCTCACCATTGTCAGGAATTTGTTTTCACCATTGTCAGGAATTTTAAAACAATCAAAATGCAATTTAAAAAAAGACTAAATAATGTTATTTTCCTTTGTCTTATTTAAACAACTTGTTTTCTAAGATGAGCCTTATTTACAATTTAAAACAAATGATTCCAAAGGTATTATATAATAGTAATTATAAATCACATTAATTTAAAAGGGAATATAAGATAACTCACGTATAAACTACTTTGTTATTGAAACAACTATAGTACAATTCAATTTGTATAAGATCGAAGGTGTCTAATATGAGTTAATAACTGTAAATAATTATTGCATTCAATTTCTTGCCTTACACTTCAGAAACTAAAATAGATTTCATACGTGTCTCCTATTTATACCATGGTATTGTAAACCAATCATGGACAGTAGACAAACAAATGAAAAGACGATTAGAGGCCACAGAGATGGGATTTCTCAGAAGAATGTTGAAAGTTCCCTGGACAGCTAAAAAGACCAATGAGAAAGTTCTCAAAGAGGCCAACACAAAAAGAGAGCTCTTAAAAAACATCAGAAAGAAGCAATCAACATTTTTCGGGCACATCATGAGAAGAGGAAAGTTGGAATACTTGGTTACAACTGGCAAAATACAGGGAAAGAGAGATCGCGGACGACAATGAGAGAAAATACTGGATAGCTTGGTGTCATGGCATGGAAAACAGTCAACAACAGAACTGATACGATGCACTGTAGATAGAAGATTGTGGAGGGACATGATCGCCTACGCCAGCCGGCATGGTACATGATGATGATGATTGTAAACCATGAATGAAATTTTTGGGGCATGTTAAAAGACACAAAAGCCTACTAAAAGTAATATTGGAAGGAAAAATACAAGGTAAAAGAAGCAGAGGCAGACCAAGACTAACATGGACGAGTAACATCAAAAGATGGACAAGTCAATCTACGTCAGCCTGCACCTTCAAAGCAAGAAACAGAGTAGAATGGCGATCCATGGTAGCCAACCTTCGTTGCGAAGAAGGCACGCGATGATGATGATGATTGTAAACCAGTCAATAACACTTGCTTTTTAATCTAAGAAGGCATGCGGTAACAACCTCAGTCCGATAACGTCTTAGGCAGTAAACAATGTCTGGCTTAAGGTGCTTACTATTATTTGAATGGACGCACGCAATATGTTCTCTTGTTACAATGGACGCACGCAACATGTTCTCTTGTTACAATGGACGTACGCAACATGTTCTTTTGTTACAATGGACGCAATATAATACGGGAGGTCAAAAAGTAATGCACACCAATTTTTTTCTCGACTAATAATAAAGATAGGAATATGAAATTTTGCACACTTGGAATATGACATGTTCCAATTATGTGCACCAAATTGCACAACATTCTGATAAATATTACGCAATCTATGAACCGTTAAAATGGAGCTTGTCAACAATGTCCGTTATAAACAGCGAATTGTCATAGAATTTCTGGTTGCGGAAAAAGAAACTGTGGCAAACATTCATAAACGACTGTGTGCAGTGTACAAATGTTCTGCAGTCGATAGGAGCACAGTTAGTCGTTGGGTTCAGAGAATTAAAGCTGCAGAAAGTGTACGAGTGGAGCTGCATGATTTACCGCGTTCTGGACGTGTTGCCTCGGCTACCAGCACAGACATGTTAAACCGGGCTGATGCCATTATTCGTAAGGATATGCGTATCACTAGTCAGCAATTGGCATTGCAGCTTACAGTCAGCAAGGGAAGTGCAATCGCAATTTTTAAAACTCTCGGACATTCAAAGATTTGCGCTCGATGGGTTCCTCGGTGCCTAACAAATGATCACAGAGTTCAAAGGAAACATTCTGTTCTGAATTGTTGGAGCGTTTCGGTGTTGAAGGAGAAATGTTTTTGTCAAAAATTGTCACCGGTGACGAAACGTGGGCACATCATTATGAGCCTGAAACAAAAATGCAGTCAATGGAATGGCACCATCCGCAGTCACCAAAAAGAAAAAAATTCAAAACATCTCCATCAGCCGGAAAGGTGATGATCACTGTCTTCTGGGACATTGATGGTGTGATTCTTGTTGATGTAATGACAAGAGGTGAGACAATCAACTCGACAGCTTACATCAATACACGGACAAAACTCAAAAATCGGTTCCACAGAGTTCGGCCTAATAAGCCATCTGCAGATTTGTTGCTTCAACATGACAATGCACGCCCTCACACAAGTCTGGTAACACGGGAAGCAATCAACAAATTTGGTTGGACTGTACTGCCCCATCCTCCTTACAGCCCTGATCTGGCTCCCTCAGATTTCCATCTGTTTGGACCACTCAAAAAATTCCTGCGTGGGACACACTTTGACAATGATGAGGGTGTGATCCGTGCAGTTAAAAAATGGCTACGCGAGCAGGACAAAACTTGGTACAAACGAGGCATTCATGACCTAGTTTCGCGTTGGCGTAGGGCAATACGCTTGGACGGAGATTATGTTGAAAAATAGGTAGTGTAAAGGGGATGTTCAGCTACAATCTGTGAAAATTTCACACATTTTGCCCGAATAGTTTCCGAGAAAAAAATTGGTGTGCATTACTTTTTGACCTCCCTCGTTTTATACCAGACCGGAATGACAACGAGGCAGGTATGGTCAGTGAGTGAATCTGGTAATCCAATGAAGAAATAGTTCCCGCCGGGAATTATGGTGTTCGGTCTGGTCAGATCACTACCCCCCAATATTGCTTTTCCTTTAAAAAAAAAATGTTTTTGTACACACAAAAAATAATCAAAAAAAATTTGTAAGGACCCCCTTTGAGCTTCACGGGCCCCGGAACAATGTATCGGCCGTTCCTTCCTTCTCCTCAGGCCTGGTTGCATCACACATCTTACATTTATAACCTCAGATAGGACATTATCAAAAATGTATTATCACTCGATAATTATTGAGAATATGTGCGATTATTCCATTAATTCTTACATTAACTGAATAATCTATAATATTACAAATGTGATTCTCGCGTGTTTGTGGCAAAACAATCTGAGAGATAAGATCAGAAAAGAAGAACTGAGAAAAAAAGCTAGGAATAGCCCAAGCCATAGAATATATAAGGAAACAACAGATAAAATGGTTTGGCCAAGTGACAAAGCAGAAAGAACAAAACGCAACACAACGAGCCTTCAGCAAACGTGAGAACACCAGACCCAAGGGTCGACCACGAAAAAGATGGGTCGATGGAATATTAGAAGCACTAGGAAAAATAACAGCAGCAGAGTCGAACAGAAGAGCAAAAGACCGCAAATTATATCTCCCATCGACGCTGAAAGGCAGATGAGGAAGGAAAGCAGAAGAAGATTCTCGCTCACATAGATTTTTTGGAGAGGATGTTTTTATTAATTTTTTTTTGGAGGGGGGGGGGGGGGGAGGTGCAAGAGAGTGACGTAGAAACATTGTTTGGGTTATGTCTATGTTTCCTTTTTTCATGTGAAAAAATAAGGGTACGTGGGTTTGTGTGTGATTACTCCATGACAAAGATCTCAATCTTAACTTCAGTTCTATCTAATTTGATGCACATGACACCAGGTTGTTATCAGAACGCGTTCTATTTACTTATTTTCATGGGCTCTGTTACAATCACAGCCAACTATAGTTTTACTTAGGCCTGCTGGCTGAAAGGGAATTACCGGAAAACGACAACTGGAGTGACGTTTTCCAAGCAGGGTTGGTTGTGAGTAGAGTGAGGTCAGCTGAATATATCTCTTATATTTAAAACACATCACGCTAGTTAGTGCGTTTTCCGGTTTTATTTTCTGCCAGTGGGCCTTAGTAGCTCTATAGTTGAATGTAGCCACCAGAGGAGAAAATATACAGTGTGTGGGGCAATGTTGTGAAGTGTTTTTACTGCATGATGCTTATTGTGATGTTTACAATTGTATCAATCCACTGACTTCTAAATCTGCCCTCTACGTCTTCCCTTTGGATTTAAATCTTTGTTCTTAAGTTAATTTTTTTGTTTCAGTTCTATATACGCATTTTCATTGATAAACATAAAAACAATATTTCTTTGAATTTGATATTAAAAATAAATATTTCTTCCAGTTTAAGTATGGCTTTAGAAATGATTCCGGATGAATTTGGAACCACCATGGCACTACAACGGTGCCCCGACGGGAAGCTTGTGGCGCCCGATTTGCTACCAGATGTGGTTTACAACATGCCTAGACTACCAATGCGAGAGGATGACGTCATGCTTTGTTCGTATCCAAAGTCGGGTAAAAATGACCAATTAATATATTCAGAGGTTAGAGGTCAAGGGTTAGAGATAAATAATAACGAATTGACCCGGAGGGAAAATGCCCAGATGTTAATAAATAACGAGATGGAGTTTTGGGGTTTAGAAAATAAGAGTTTTATATCACAAATTTGGAGATTGTGATTATTATGTGAAGTTTTGATGAACGAGGAATGCTATTTGGAAAACAGAGCCTGGGAGGGCAAAGAGCCTGCAGATATAAGATATATATATATCTTATAATATCTTATTGTATAATATATATATATATATATATATATAGAGAGAGAGAGAGAGAAAGATAGCGAGCGAGAGAGAGAGGGAGGGAGGGAGTGAAGGAGAGAGAGAGAAAGAGAGGGAGAGAAAGAGAGGGAGAAGATCGAGAAATGAATCAGCATGCTGTGAGAGTTTCAAGAGATAAAGAAACGAAGAAATGAAATGAGAATAAATTGCCAATACTTTTTAGAAAGAGAGAGATTGACAGCGAGAGAGAGAGAGAGAGAGAGAGAGAGAGAGAGAGAGAGAGAGAGTGGGGGAGGAGAAATAATCAGTAGCTGAGAATTTTCACACAAACAAAGGGCAGGAGAAAGAATGAGGAGAGTGGAATAAATTAACATAAATATAAACATATGCTGTGACAGACATATCGAATGACAACTAAATATTTGATTTGTAATAAGAAAAACACATACAAATATCATCGTCATCATCATGTGCCATACCGCTTGGCGTAGGTGATCATGTCCCTCCACAATTTTATATCTACAGTGCATCGTATCAGTTCTGTTGTTGGCTGTTTTGTATGCCATGACACCAAGCTATCCAGTATTTTCTCTTTGTCGTCCGCGAACTCTCTTTCCTTTTATTTTGCCAGTTGTAACCGAGTATTCCAACTTTCCTCTTCTCATGATGTGCCCATACAAATATACGTAAAAATAATTAGCCAAATAAACAAATATAGAGACAGATATAAACACTTAGCTAGACAGTGAGCATATTTTCATCAGAGCGACAAGTAAATAGGCGGAGTGGTAGACAAACAAAGACACCTAAAATAGACCAGACACAAATATATATATATAAGACATATTTAGAAAGACGAATGGATAGACGAGTTTGGCAGTGTGAAAGGTTATACAATTAAGACAGACAGACTGGCAGGCAAGCAAGTAAAGGCAGGCAGGCAGGTAGAGGCAGGCAGAAATAGGTAGGCAGGTAGCAGGCAGGCAAGTAGAGACAGGCAGAGAGGCAGAGGTAGGCAGCAGTGGCAGACGATGGGTTCGAATCTTGAAGAGGCCAGGACGTGAGACCGAGTTTTCAGGTTGTACTTTAACTTAATAATTTGCGACATTACTTCAATTTACGACGCTATGTAAAATAATTCATTCAAATATTACAATACATTATCATGATTACATCATACTATTTTATTTATATCCATTGTTTGTTAAGAAAAAAAACATGAGTTTCTTCTTAATTAACATCTCTTGCAGGTTTGTTCAAATGTTTTTGTATTAAAACACATATAATTGATTTAAGGAGGGGTTAGTATAACTTGCCTCCTTCCGTCTTTACTTCTATACATTGCAATAACGAGAGAGAAAAGGCCAACTATTAGTTGAACCACTGTTATTATGGAAACCAGGAAAGTGATTTCCGGAATAGCCTACCTAGTTCTCATATACATTGCAAGATCGATAGATGGTTATAGTTATGGTTATGGTTATTCAAAGCCCCCAGTGTCACTGCAAAGGAATGAAAATCCATAATTACTCAACCGCCCTTGCTAGTGGAATCATCCGAATTCATCGAAAATTCAAAGAAAGGCAGTTGCAGTCTCCATCGTAGCAAACACAACACCCGCCAAAAGACATAAGGTGTACGATAGCACCGACAGTGAACGCATCTGAATTGCCCTTCGTCATACGATTTCATCTTTTCTCGTAAGCAATCTAAATTTAGAAACACGATCCGGATGAAAAACACAGCTCAAGGTGTGCACAGAGCACTACTCAGTAGCTCCAGCAGCAAACCGGACTTGGAATATGAGGAAACTGCAACAAAGAACATTTTTCAGACAGTGCTTTAATGAATCCCTATCGCCTATCCGCCATATTGACCGGAAGTCGATCGATAGATGTTGTACAGTTGTTGTAAGTTTAATCTCCATTGACATTGAAATATATCTATTGGTAACGACTCGAATTGCTAGAGTCATATCACTGCAGATTGGATGCGGTGGCTGGTTGGACACTGATATTTAAAACACAGAGCAGGAATGTGATTGTGTTATGTATTCTAATAAAATATTAGAGGAGTCATGGCCTCTGGTGCCTCCTATGAGTATCTGCCGCTGACAGGCAGGTAGGTGGACAGATTGAAGACAAATTAGGAGCAAAGAATTTTGAATTACATAGTGAGGTAAAATAATGTATGTGACTCGCAAATGACAGAGAGAGTGTGAGAGTAAGAGAGAGAGAGAGAGAGAGAGAGAGAGAGAGAGAGAGAGAGAGAGAGAAAATCGAAATTACATGAACACACACACAGATAGATAAATGTATAAATAGTCACAACGAAAAATATGCAGACGGTATATATATATATATATATATATATATATATATATATATATATATATATATATATATATATATATATATATATATTCAGTAATAAAGAAAAGACGTTGGTCATATGTTGGACATGTGATGAGAAGAGATAATAGCCGAATAGAAAAGCAAGCCTCATGTGGGAAACAACAGGTAAGTGGAAAAGAGGAAGACACAGAGAGACACTGAGAAGAACATTGATGAGATAGACAAGGGCAGCGGGAATCGGCTCCCTCAATGAGATAGAGCTGCTTGCACAGAACAGAGACAAATGGCGAGATTGGTAAAATATCTTTAAAAAAATTAAAAGCTGCTAGAACAAAAATTCAGATAAGAGAAGGAGTATCTTGGTCTACGCCCTATGGACCGGCTACGGCTCGAAAGGTCAATATATATATATATATATATATATATATATATATATATATAGACAGGCGGGCTGAAGAACGGATAGACTAACCGATAGATGGATAGACAACCATATAGACAAGCAGGGAGGTAATCAGTCCTATTGGCAGTGAAATGACAGGGGTATGCAGGAGGGAAATACTGATAGATGAATATAAGTAAGACAATATTAAAGTCTGTTGTCTGCCCTTGTCTAGGCTGCCACTGGTTATGGGAAGTGTTGCGACATCTGATACTCGATGGCGTTGACAACCAGGAGAATGTGGACAAGGAGGCCTACATGGTCGAGTTCAACTCTTTTGATAAAATTGCCCAGCTCAAGTCGCCGCGCGTTCTCAACAATCATGGGTGAGACTCGGAGACAAATAATTAAGGATGTAGTGATAGATTAAGATAAACATACTGGCCCAAAAAAAAAAAAATCTGCAGTGGAACAAAATAGCTAAAGCCATTACGAAAATCCCAAATAAAATAAAATGACAAACCGGCAAAAAAAAGGAAACTCTGAAGGGGATAAATATTATTGACAATCGCCTTATATTTTCTTGTCCTCCTTTTTTCCTTACAAAGTTTACTTCTCTGGAGATAATACATTTCACGATCTTTATTCACACTTTTTGTTTGTGTGCCCATATCTTGGTTTGACCAAATGTTTTCTAGCTTTCATGCAAACAAATATGAATACTTCTCTTTTTCCTCCTCTTTTGTCTGCTTCTACAACTTTTCACTGTGAGACGGTTTGGTAGGAAACTCTTCATGTGATTATGTGTTTTTGGCGAAGACTGCAAACTTAATTGACGATTAAAGCAATTAACAAACAATAACCAACGGTGTTTAATAGCATTATTTCTATTCATCATCATCATCAAGTATATGGCCTGCTGGCGTAGGTGATCATGTCTCTCCACAAATTTCGATCAGGACGGTTATTTATCATTTCTGTTGTTGACCTTCTGCCAAGCCATTCTCTTATGCTGTCTGGTATCTTTTCTCTTTGCTTACCTCTATTTCTTTGTCCCTCAATTTTCCCAATTGTTACAATATATTCCAGTTGTTCTCTTCTAATTACATGGCCAAAAAAGGATGATGTACAATATATTATATATATATATATATAAAAGTAAAGTAAAGGACCCACGTCACGCCAAGTGGCGTATAGGGAATATAGTGTTAGTGACCATATATTTTACAGACCTTCAGTACATGATTTTTGGGGTAATGTGGTCGGTATTACACCCGTGCCGCTATACTTTCCCATAAAAAAATATCCATACCCATTAAAGGCAGGGTGAACCGGAAGCCGTCGGTTGAGATCAAACCCTACCTCTTGTCCTTTGTAGTCCAGCTCACTAACCACTGAGCTATCGCGGCTCCTTTATCTCCATTTAACTATGTGTTTATTGCAGGATTTTCAACTTATTTTGAGTAAGCATAATGAAATCTGGTTAATTCTTTTAATATTAAAAAAATCTATACCTTCTGTCCTGATACTGTTAGGGATCAGCTCTTTCATGCAAAAATACATTCTAATATTGTAGATGACAAGAGTTTTACAGGAAGTTAAGATATTGTTATTATAGCTACCTAACCTTGACTTATAAATATCTATCTATCTATTGACCTTTCGAGCCGTAGCCGGCCCATAGGGCGTAGACCAAGATACTCCTTCTCCTATCTGAATTTTTGTTCTAGCAGTTTTCTTTTAAAGATATTTTATCAAATCTCGCCATTTGTCTCTGTTCTGTGCAAGCTGCTCTATCTCATTGAGGGAGCCGATTCCTGCTGCTCTTGCCTCTCTCATCAATGTTCTTCTCAGTGTCTCCCTGGGTCTTCCTCTTTTTCTCTTACCTGTTGTTTCCCACATGAGGGCTTGCTTTGCTATTCGGTTATTATCTCTTCTCATCACATGTCCAACATATGACCATCGTCTTTTCTTTATTACTGAAGATATTAGTGGTTGATTGGCGATTTCTCTAATTTCCTCGTTTGTTTTGAATTCGTTCCACGCTATACCAAGTATTTTCCTTAGACATTTATTTTCGAATGCGTTCAGCTTTGTTTCTATATCTCTTGTTGTTTTACAGCTTTCACACGCATAAGTAAGGGTTGATAGTACATTTGATTTGAATAGTCTAAGTTTTGTGTTATAAATAATAAATACTTATAAATAGAAACAGTAGATTTAAACGATAGTGACCAAGAGCGCGTGATTAAATGTAGACAATTAATGTTAACAGTCAAACCATATTTATGTTGAGAAAATTATAATGCCTCGAGAGTTGTAGAGTTCTCTTATTTTTCAGCTTTTTTGAGGATCAGCCTACAGATCTATTTACCAAGAAGGTGAAGGTCGTGTTTGTGTACAGAAACATCAAGGACATGGCAGTGTCCTACTTTTACCATCACTCCAGGTTCAAAGATTACAGATATGAGGACACTTTCGCTCATTACATCAGGAGGCTAATGGCGGGTTAGGTAGGGAGTAGAGATTTGTGATTGAGTTAAATAGAGATATTCGATCTGTCATTGAGTTAAACAGGGATAGTAGATTAGTGGTTGAATTCGATAAAGATAAGAGATCTGTGGCTGAGTTAAATAGGAATATTAGGTCGATGGTTGAATTAATTAAGGCATATTAGATCAGTGGTAGACAGATTTGTTGCGGAGTTATATAGGTGGAGCAGAGATTTGTTACGTATATAGGGGACACATTTGTGGTTGAGTTGGACAAATGATGTTCGACAGTAAATTAATTATTTAAAAGCAGATTTGTAAAGTGAGTCGGGTTGGTTATTGGGTATATATTTATTAGAAATATGTAAGGGGAAGAGGATATCAAAATTGAAGGAATAGACCTGAAGACAGTTCAGAGCTACAACTACCTTGGACATAATATAACCAGTGATGGAAAATGTAAAACTGAAATAAACAAAAGAATAGTTATGGCAAAAAATAATTTTAATGTCATGGAAAATATACTAACATCAAAACAAATCACACCAGGGCTAAAACTAAAAATAGCAAAATGTTTTATCTTCTCAACATTTCTGTATGGCGCAGAATCATGGAGATTAGACAAGAAAACAGAGCAGAAAATTGAATCCTTTGAAATGTGGATTTAAAGAAGAATAGGAATAATTGGATGGAAAGATAAGATAACAAAAGATGAAGTCTTAAAACAGCTAAACATTTAAAAAGCCCTAGTAAATACAATTGAAACAAGAGAAATGAGATTTTTTGGGGCTTGGTAAAAGACACAACAGCCTACTAACAGTAATTGTGGAAGGGAAAATACAAGGTAAAACAGGCAGAGGTACACCAAGACTTACATGGACGAGTAACATCAAAAGATGGGCGAGTCAGTCTATGACAATCCGTACCATCAAAGCAAGAGACATAGAGTAACGGCGCTCCATGGTAGCCAACCTTCGATGCGGAGACGGTACTCGGTGATGATGATGATGATGATGAAGGGGAAGAGGTCTGTCGACTGGAAGCAGTAATCTCCCTTGTCTACACATCACATTTCTACAAATGTGGCATCGGTGTTAAACCATCGACATTGTCTCATGTCGTAGTTTCCTGTATGCTCAGAAAAATTACACAATTCCTTCAAAGCGAGAGCCCCGAGAAGATTTATTCACCCATCTTCACTCTCTTTCTCCCCCTCACCCTCCCCCCCCCCCACACACACATTAGTAACACTGCTTCAGATATTAGTTTCGAATCTTTAGCATTCGACATTCAAAACCTATCAAAGTTAGCACAAACTATTACATAACCATCATCGATAGTCAAAATCTGTAAAAGTTAGCACAAACATTATATAACCAGCATCGATAGTTAAAATCTGTAAAAGTTTGCATAAGCAGTACATAACCAGCATTGACAGCCAAAATCAGTAAAAGTTAACACAAACTATTACGTAACCAGCATTGACAGTCAAAATCTGTAAAAGTTAGCACAAACTATTACATAACCAGCATTGACAGCCAAAATCAGTAAAAGTTAACACAAACTATTACGTAACCAGCATTGACAGCCAAAATCTGTAAAAGTTAGCACAAACTATTACATAACCAGCATTGACAGCCAAAATCAGTAAAAGTTAGCACAAACTATTACATAACCATCATTGACAGCCAAAATCAGTAAAAGTTAGCACAAACTATTACGTAACCAGCATTGACAGTCAAAATCTGTAAAAGTTTGCACAAGCATTACATAACCAGCATCAACAGTCAAAATTGATATTTTAAAATTAAAAATGTAACCAGGGAATTCTTTTTGTTGTAAAAGTTTAATGCTATTTTGTCTTTTCTTTAAATGGCACCAGTTGACAACGGCAGCGTGTTTGAGTATTTGAAGGGCTGGGAGAATGGTATTCTCAACACTCCAGGGTTTAATGTCCATGTTGTAAGTTACGAGGATATGAAGGATGTAAGTAGAAAATATACATGCTTTAGAATAAACGAAACAATCAGTTTGATAATAAATAAAACAAAACTGTTGTGCCAATGTTATCTTACATTTATTGCATTCTATTAGAAAATAAAATATCATTTTGTTACTTGTTTGCTGTAATAAGTTGTTAATTATTTTCCAATTAAAATCACTAGAATCCTGTAAGAGAGATACGACGTTTGAGCGAATTTCTGGGAACAAACAATGATTCTAAATTCCTAGAAAACATTGCCACCGTCACCGATTTTGAAGTTATGCAGAAGAGTAAGGTGGCTCAGACAGTTTACTTAGACCCGGAAGGAAAACCAATTATGTACCGCAAAGGTAAGTCAGTTGTAATAGTTCAACCATTGTTCAACCATTCAAGAAGAATCATCATTAATATCTTAATAGTTTGTGAACCATAGTTAATAATTCGAAAAGAATCATCATTAACAATTCAAAAAGAATCATCATTAATATCTTAATAGTTTGTGAACCATCGTTAATAATTCGAAAAGAATCATCATTAATATCTTAATAGTGTGTGAAGCATCATTAATAATTCAAAAAGAATCATCATTAATAATTCAAAAAGAATCATCATTAATAATTCAAAAAGAATCATCATTGATAGTTCAAAAATAATCATCATTAATATACATTATGTAATGACATCGGGTGAACGCCAGCAAGAAAGAGGCTTCGTCATCTCCAACATAAACTGTACAACCGCACAAATAACCACCTCAACAATTATTATCTTCAACCTCATTATCGATATTATTAACTTTCTAACGATAACTAAGTGCATCTATTTCTTTCTCTGCCTCTGTTAATGACGTTATCATTGTCATGATTATCAATGCCAACAGCTCTACTGATAAACGCTTAAATCATCACTGCTGATGTGGACCACAATTACTGCTCTCGTCACCAAATTGTTCTACTTCCACAGGTCAAGTCGGGGACTGGATGAACCATTTTACTATAGCAGACAATGAGTGGATAGATGAGATCATAGAGAGAGAGCTCGGACATTCCAAACTGTTCAAGTTTAGATACTCACTGAAGTAATATCTGCGGGGGCTGATATTGCATCAAATTGGGTTAAGTTATATGAAGATTATCACATCTGAGACAAGCGTTATTTGTCCCAATGTTATAATTATTCATTGCAGCTGCTATCATAGTACACTACAAGATAAATTAATTCTTCTTAATTTAAGAAGCGTAGGTCATTATATGGAATGAATGTGTTACATTAGAAACTGTGTTTATATATGTTCAATACAGACGTACCAATAATACTCGTCCAAATGTAAGTTCTTGCACTAATGTATCTCTTTGTTTTAAATTATTTTTTCCTAATTAGTGTATTTACATCAGATGGAAGATGCACCACAGAAATGAAAGGAAAATTGCTCAGGCCAAAGTAGCATTTCAGAAAATGAAAAACATCTCATGCAACAAGTCTGTGTCAATAGAAGTTAGAAAGTGAATTCATCGGTCCTATACAGAATAAATTCTGATCTATGGAAGTGAATCATGGACATTAGACAAACAAATGGAAAGACGATTAGAGGCCATAGAGATGGGATTTCTCAGAAGAATGCTGAAAGTTCCCTGGACAACTAAAAAGCCAATGAGGAAGTTCTCATAAAGGCCAACACAAAAAGGGAGCTCTTAAAAAACACCAGAAAGAAGCAATCAACATTTTCGAGCACATCATGAGAAGAGGAAAGTTGGAATACTTGGTTATAACTGGCAAAATACAGGGAAAGAGAGATCGCGGGCGACAAAGCGAAAAGATACTAGATAACTAGGGGTCATGGCACTGAAAACAGTCAATAACAGACTTGATACGCGCTATGGATATAAGACTCCAGTCAATAATATTGTGGCCATTGATATTATGTCCGATGTCTTCCCCATCCTTTAATTAATTTCTATTAATTTTAGTTTATCTTGATAACTAGATGTGTTATTATTTTAATAATTATTTTTAAAGCATTATTATTATTTTTCATATTATTACAATTGCTCTTCAAAAACAGTTATTCTGGGCTCTATCATTCCATTTAATAAAACGAGAAAAGTGTGATACACCAGGCCTTGGAAGCTGAGGTGCACTTACATATATAATATCTAATTAAACATTACTAGTATATGTAACTAGGAAACGTTAAAGTACTAAAGGTTTACCATAACGCCTCTCGGACCGCACCGGTTGAAAAAGCTATTATTAATATTATTATTTCTTAACATATGGATGTGAATCGTGGACAATAGAACAACAGACAAGAAAGTCACTGGAGTCTGTAGAAATGTGGTTTTACAGAAGAATGTTGAGAATACCATGTACAGCTAAGAAGAGTAATGAAAACGTTATGAAAGAGGCCAAAGCAAAAAGAGAGCTAATTTCCAATATTAGGAAGAAACAATCATCATTTTTTGGCCATGTAATGAGAAGAGAACAGCTGGAACATATTGTAACAACTGGGAAAATTGAGGGACGAAGAGATAGAGGGAAGCAAAGAGAAAAAAATACCAGAAAGCTTAAGAGAATGGCTTGGCAGAAGGTCAACAACAGAAATGATAAATAACTGTCGAGATCGAAAGTTGTGGAGAGACATGATCACCTACGCCAGCAGGCTTGGTACTTGGCGATGATTATTATTATTATTATTAGCAGCAGTAGTAGCTGTGGTTAATAGTAGGATACACATGTAAAAGAACTAGAAGAAAAGAAATACACCCACACTAATTAAATAAGAGATTTCGCTTTGAAAGTTCATGACCTAATTTCTCTCATAAATAAATGGTAACATTGGAAAATCATCATCACAATCGCCATGTGTGGGTTATTTCCAACCGGTGAAAGATCCTCCAACGTCTTCTTCTACCTTTCAGCTCCCTGTGGAGCATAGGTCTTCAACAAACACTTTCCAAGCCACCAAATAGCCGTTGCCATGGTGATAAACTTTGTTTTTGAGATTTAATTTCAGGTAAACGATGTCGTGGATGCTGAGGCAACCTAATTGTAGGGAAAGCTGTTTTATTTTATTTTTTTGTTTTAATTTCATTTCCAACATGAAGCTCGAATAATTATGATTATATTTGTGACGTCATATATTCTTATGGTAAGATTTTGGAGGTGGATCGGGCGAACATCATCAATGCCCTTCGGGAAGTGGGAAGGACACAGGACTTCGACAACCATGAGTCCACGTCACTCCTTCAGATGAAAGAGATGGGAGTTAAGATGGGCACAGCCAGAAACGAGAAACTTAGTGGGCGTGAAGAAGACTAGTCAACCAACAAAGAACTAGAGTCGTCAGTCGCTGGACACTGCGAGACTTGCTGAGGAGGGGATCTGAGCACCTATGGACATGTTCGGAGTGCAATGATGATGACCCACAAATAACTCAATAACAATAACTGGAGGTGAATGAGACAAAGGCAAGTTTCGTGCTAAAATATAGGAGAAACAACATGATGATAGTAGTGTTACTTTAGACACTATCATCTATGAACTTTAGACACCATCATCTGGGTGCAATGGCCAAGTAGTCTGCTCATTCACGCTAACAAATTTAGATTATTTCTATAAGGAAACAAACTAATAACAACTTTTTAAAAATAATTGTAAGTTTCGTGTGATGCACTTAATGGCATTAAGAGCTGGAGCATTTGGAGAGCACAATAACTAACGCCTGCTTTAAGCTCAAACCTTGTCTTTGATTTCTATATCCGTATTGTGTGCATTGATGTGACAATCAACATTTGATGTGTGATGATTTATAAAATATTCACTTATAAATCTTAGGATGTAAAAACAACAACACATGAATGATACATAAAAGGTCCGGCGAGGGCCTCGGTAGCCGATTTGGGAAAACCACCCGACTGGACTACCGACGTTCGGACAACCCGTGTTCGATTCCCGCTGGGAGCAGTGTGAGTTGTACTCGTGATTGGAAAAAAAAAAATACCCCCACGGTCCACCCAGCCGTTGGCAGAAATGGGTACGAGGGTATTACCCTGGGAAGGTGAGGAATGTTGCCTCGCATCTGAGTTTCGATGCTTGAGGCGACACTATACAGAAATTTCCGAACATTTCTGGATAGGCGGCCGAGCACATATGGGTGGAAACTCGCGTGCTAAGACGCCGGTTCAAGTCTCGTACTTACCTTTACATAAAAGGTAGAGAATCAGGGACACAAATAAATTAGTTTTGGTTATCTCTCTTAGTCTACAAACTATACTTTTATCTATCAGCCTGAGGTATAAGATCAGAAATGAAGAACTGAGACAAAAGCTGGGAATCATGCCTGTCATAGAGTACATAAAGAAACAACATATAAAATGGTGTGGCCACGTGATAAGGCAGAAATATCAGAACACCGCACAACGAGCCTTCAGAACCAAAGACCGACCACAAATAAAGATGGATTGATGGATTATTAGTAACACTAGGAAACAACAGAAGGAGAGGCCACGAGAAGAGCAAACAGCAGCAAATTATATCTCCCCTCGACGCTGAAAGGCAAATGAGGAAAGAAGAAGAATGTATTTGTCTACTGACTATGAGGTCAGAATGTTCTGCAGTATATAACGGTGGGGGGTGTGGGTGTGTGAGGAGGCCAGTGTTCTTACTTGCTCCTAACAGACTATGGATGGTTAGACACTCTGGAGAGGTATATTCTAAAAAAAGAGTCTCTATATGCTTCATTTTCGTGCCAGGGAAACATGAATTCCCCCCTGTTAGGCGCCCCCCCCCCCATCAATTTTATGGGACCTATTATCTTCTCCTCCTTCCGCCATTTGTCTGGTCGCTGACATGCCTTACCCAAGCCTCTGTTGTAAGTAAAAAAAAGTAAAGTACCCCCGTCACGCCAAGTGGCGTATAGGGAATATGGTGTTAGTGACCCTATATTTTACAGACCTTCAGCACATGATTTTTGGGGTAATGTGGTCGGTATTACACCCGTGCTGCTTTACTTTCCCAGAAAAAAATCCGGTACCCATTTAAGGCTGGGTGAACCCGGAGCCGTCGGTTGGGATCGAACCCTACCCCTTGCCCGTGGTAGTCCAGTTCACTAACCACTGAGCTATCGCGGCTCAAGCCTCTGTTGTGGTTTCTATTTATTTCCTCCTGTATTTTCACACTAGTCTGGCTAACCGCCATTTCTTCTCCCGCGTCGCCCCAATTAACCACCCTCCTACCCTCTCTATCCGGTTCCCGGCCTCGTGATTTACCATATCACTCTCTCGATTGCTTCACGTTGGACAGTCAAGTTATCTCAGCTAAGTGTTTGATTTTTCTTATACGTTTTACGATACATTATCCACTTTTTACTATTGACATTTCTATCTCTTCCTCATTTTTCCTATTTTTCTATTTTACACATCATGACTCTCATCCAACCTCCCCTCATGGTGCCTCCTTTCTTATTTCAACATCCTACTTTCTTCTCTTCTTTTTTGTCCAACCCTCCATTCACCTGATCATCTAACATGTAATTATAGATAATTGTGCTTCACCGTTTGTTGTCGTTGTCCCCTGTATTCTGAAGAAGGTCACAGGCCAAAACGTCAGTATTGTGTTGTGTTCCTTCTTTGTAAAGCTGTCACCATACCTTGGAGTGTCTAACACTCCCCACCACATGCTTCTAACAGACTTGCCAGTTTAGTTTGCTGTTGAGTGCAGAAGTTCAATTCACCGCTTTGACATTCTGTATGCTCCCAGGGGCTCTGGACGAAAAAAAGTGCTAAATTAGAAAATTACCTGGAATCTGCAGCCGTAAACAGACTTCGCGAATATCGTGTTGTGTGAAACCCCAGTTGAGAGCGCTATGCAGGAATCTAAAGAAGACTTGTCAACCAACACAACACCGATATTCGCTACACGTTCAGGGATCTACTTCGGAAAAGTACTAAGCGCTCATGGGCTTGTCCGTTGTGCATTGAGGATTATCTGTCGACTAAACTAAAGACTATTGAGTAAGCACAAAAATACTCAATCATTTGAACATAAACCAAAAAAAAGTGAATCCACTATAACTATTTTTTTTTCTTCCATACGTCACTGACTCCAGCCAATCAAAAATGCCTGCAATTTTGCCCGGTCTACCCTTCTAACATTACAGGTTTGATTATATATTAAATGGGAAACAGGACGAAAATGAGCATATCCGAAACAGAAACTATGTCAATGGTAACGAACTTCATGTTCCAGGAATTATTGTTTTCATATTTAGCTGAAGATTGAATAGAAACAAGATGTCGGGAGACAAAGTCAGTTCAGTATACTGACTGTAAAAGCTGCTGGAACAAGCAAATTTGAAAACAGTATAATTAAATAGTATTACATTACATTAATTAGTATTAAATAGTATAATATTTTTGCAAGCAAAAAGGAACAAACGATAACAGAAACAAAGATATAATCAATAGATGGCAGGAATGTATAACAGAATTATGTTATGACGAAAGGGAAAAGAAACCAATCATAAAATGTACGTCAGGGTATATAATCTTAAAACTGGAAGTGGAAAAAAGCTATGCAAACAATGCAACGGGAAAAGCTGCATGACCTTACAATAAACAGAAAGGGGCGATAACGGCACTAGATGATTTTGATATTGAAGTAATCACATACATATGCAACGACATATACCATACAGGATGTGTATCAAATGAACTAAAAACATCAATTTTCATCGCATTGCTTAAAAATAATTGTGCAGTTGAATGCGGTTATTATAGAACAATGAGCTTAATAAGCAATGTAACAAAAATCTGGCTAAAAGTTATGCATGGAAAGATTGAGAATACAATCAATATGTAATTAGAAGAACAACAATTTGGATGTAGGAAAAAACAGTGGGATAAAGGAAGCCATATTCTACATGAGGACATTAAATGAAATGTACACAGGAGTAAACAAACCAATATATGCCTGCTTCATAGACTACACCAAAGCTTTTGATAGAATACACCATAAACAACTTATAAGCTGCCTAAAAGATATACATCTAGATGACATGGACATACGACTAATATGTAATTTATACTGGGGACAAACAGCAATCCTTAAATACAGCAAAAAGAACCCTAAACCTATTGATATAAAAAGAGGAATAAGACAGGGATCCACCCCATCACCAAGCTTGTTCAATCTATATACTGAGAAGATCTATAAAAACTTCACACAGATTCCAGGCCTAAACATTAATGTCAAGATAATCAATAACCTAAGATATGCTGATGATTCTCTATTACTAGCAGAAAAAAGATAACACTCAAAACCTACAAGTGGATATCAAAGTTAAAGAAATAGATCTGGAGCCAGTTCAGAGTTAAAACTAACTAACTAACTAACTAACTAACTAACTAACTAACTAACTAACTAACTAACTAACTAAACTAACTAACTAACTAACTAACTAACTAACTAACTAACTAACTAACTAACTAACTAACTAACTAACTAACTAACTAACTAACTAACTAACTAATTAACTAACTAACTAACTAACTAACTAACTAACTAATTAACTAACTAACTAACTAACTAGCTAACTAACTAGCCAACTAACTAACTAATTAACTAACTAACTAACTAACTAAACTAACTAACTAACTAGCTATAAAAATGAATTAACTAACTAACTACCTAACTAGCAATCTACTTGACAAGCTAACTACCTAGTTATCAAACAAACAAATAAATAAACTTACAAGATAGGTGTTCAGAAACAATCTCAAAAACTAGCATTCTGCAAGTTCCGGAATGAAGGCGACAGAGAGGCTGATCAATAGACAAGATGGCGGATTAGAGTAGACGTAGAGATGAGTAATGTGGGCCAGACATGGGGCACCCCGCGAAGCTTAACCTACACATCCACAGAGTTACCTTATATGACATCACAAGGCATACAAGCTGTCGGTTGTTTTGTCAGTCTGTAGTCTAGAAAGTATAAGATGAAGGCTTCACTTAAAATTGATTGATACTCCAACGTCATAATTTCAACTCCTAAACCAGGAAAAATAACACTTGTCTTCTTCTTCTTCTTCTCTTCTTCATGGTCTTATTCATTAACATCATCATTTTCTTGTTCTTCTTTTTAATCTATTTCTTCTCCTACTCATCCTTCTTCTTGTCCCTTTCCTCCGATTCCTTCTTCTCCTCAGTATTCGTGACGATTGCTGCTTCCCTGCTTTTAAGGCATCAGTCTCGAGGCTGCGTTTTTGATTGGACACACGTAATACAGAGCCGTGATAGCTCAGTGGTTAGTGAACTGGACTACCACGGACAAGGGGTAGGGTACGATCCCAACCGTCGGCTTCCGGGTTCACCCAGCCTTAAATGGGTACCGGATTTTTTTCTGGGAAAGTAAAGCAGCATGGGCGTAATACTGACCACATTACCCCAAAAATCATGTGCTGAAGGTCTGTAAAATATAGGGTCACTACCACCATATTTCCCTATACGCCACTTGGCGTGACGGGGGTACTTTACTTTTTTTTTTTACACGTAATACACATACACACTAACAAATCACGTACACATACGTAACGTATATATATATATATATATATACATATATATGTACACGGTAATCACAGTCGATACCTGTTGACCTGGTCCTTTCTCGGGGAGTTGTCTCTCTAAACTAAAAGCACGAGATCAGCTAACAGACGTAACAAAAACAGCATCCGCCCAGATCTCAGACTCGTTATTCTATCACCCTGCAATGCCATTACCTGCATGTCACTTCTAGCACAAGTAACAGAACGGCATATCTCACAGTGATCACTAGTTAATAATGCTACTCGTTTATTTAGTGATCTTCTTCTAGTTTTTCAATACGTCTGCCAACGAAAGTAGTATACAAGGGTGTATTTGATTATCATTTGGCCCGTAAATTAACAAAGATATATAGTGTGGTGCGCAGCGCACCACATGTACACGAGAGACAGGGGGAGTTAACCATGACAGCTCGTGTCGAGGTGTTGACCGCTAGTCCCGGTGACCCCGGAAGTGACGTGTTTATGTCTGGTGTGTCCTGACTTTGGAGTTCTTGATATACTTGAGCGATAGTGATATGTTAGTAGATTATACAACATCAATGAAAAACAATCAATATAAAACAAAAGACAAAAGATATATTTTATTCTTTTATTATCTCAATAGGTGTATAACATACAGTGGATATAATATAACATTACAAAAATATTCAGTACATTGAGTAAATATATAGTACAAGGATAACAATTATTTATAGCTATGTAGTTGGGTGTCTGCTGAGCGTTGTGTCATCAATGAAGTATAAGAGGTGAAACTGTTAGAGATTGCTGGGTAGTCTAAACTGGTAGTGTAAAGAGTTAAATATCTAGAGGCGTAGTCGAGACATTATCATCAGCTACCTTTCTTTTTATATAGAAATAGGAAAGAGCATTTCTTGATTGACTGTAGGAAAATATGGAATTATTTAAGACTTTGAAACCTACATTTTTCCCACCCTTAGCCTTTTGCGTGACGAGAACCTCTAAAAACATATCTTTATCTAATTTGTTGTGTTGCTTGCTTAGCCCTTTACAACTGATTTTATCGTAATCCCCACTGCAATGGTACGTCTTACTACATAAACTAACAAGAGCTGTCCCTTCGTACTCTAGTTTAAAAAGCCCAGGCGTTCGTTTGGTGTACGCTTTAACGCCCTTACAGTTTATACAGTCTGTCTTGCTAGTATGTTCATCGCAGCGATGGGTGTTGGAGGTCGTCTAGTGTGTCGTCATGTATGTTTTTTGTCGTGACTGGTGTACGGATGTCGGCTAGTGTGTCGTGACGGGTGTATGGAGGTCGTTTAGTGTGTCATGGTGGTTGTATGGAGGTCGGCTAGTGTGTCGTGATGGGTGTATGGAGGTCGTTTAGTGTGTCATGGTGGGTTTATGGAGGTCGGCTAGTGTGTCATGATGGGTGTATGGAGGTCGGCTAGTATGTTGTAATGGGTGTACGGATGTCGTCTAGTGTGTCATGATGCTTGTATGTATGTTGTCTAGTGTGTCATGAGGGCTGTATGGCTATTGGCTAGTGCATCACGATGGGTGTATGGAGGCCGTCTATTGTGTCATGAGGGCCGTATGCCGGTCACCTAGTGTGGCATGAGGGCTGAATACCGGTTGTCTAGTGTGTTGTGACGGGTATACGGAGGACGTCTAGTGTGTCATGATGGGTGTATGGAGGTCGTCTAGTTTGTCGTCATGTATGTATTTGTCGTGACGGGTGTATGGAGGTCGTCTAGTGTGTCATGATGGGTGTATGGAGGTCGTTTAGTGTGTCGTGATGGGTGTGCGGAGGTCGTCTAGTGGGGTATGATGGTTGTATGGAGGTCGGCTAGTATGTCGTGATGGGTGTATGGACGGCGTCTAGTGTGTCATGATGGGTGTATGGAGGTCGTTTAGTGTATCGTGATGGGTGTATGGAGGTCGTCTACTGTGTCGTGAGGGGTGTATGGAGGTCATCTAGTGTGGTATGTGGGGTGTATGGAGGTCATCTAGTGTGATATAAGGCTGTATGCCGGGCGTCTAGTGCGACATGAGGGCTGTATACCGGTCGCCTAGTGTGGCATGAGGGCTGTATGGCGGTTGTCTGGTATATCATACTTTAATCAACCAATAAGAAAAATGAAGGAACATTACATTCAACATTACTTATCTTAACTACTTTACATCAATACAGTTGAATAACGTGTTATCGTTAAGTCTTACCATACTTTAAGAGAAAACATTCAAACTTACAGTATAAAATATAGTCTCAATCATCTACACTGAATATAACCTATTATCGATAACCCTTAACATACTTTAAGAGAAAACAAGCCAACTTACTGTGCAAAACTCCGCTAGACTGAAGTGTAGTATGACCTTCCTTGAATCAACCAAACTTATAACGCCGTCTAGTTTAAATATAGCCTGGTAAGAAATAAATAAATTAGACAATCAGCGAGTGACTATGCCAACATCGACTGATACCTGGATCAACCAATCAGAGAAGAGTATTAGTATAGGAGGCGGAGCAAAGAAATGACTGACAGGTGGATTAACCAATCAGAGAAATGCGTTAGCCCAAGCGTAGGTAGTGGCTGTCGGGTCAGCAGTGGGGGAAAATGTTGGGTGGTGGGTTACTTGAACTCGTTTTGACCCCTGAGGCAATTCCAGAAGAGTTCTATGACCTCATTTTGACCGCTGAAGGCTTTAATACCAATGTTTCCCACTTCAACGAACGACATACATCATTAAAGGTGATTACTTCAGCTCTTAGACTTTGGAGTTCCATATCTTTATCACTTCAACGAATGACAGACAACAGTAAAGATGATCATTTCAGGTAAGAAAACTTAGTTCCAAACCCTAAAATTTCTACTCATAGTCACAAACTTTGATGCAAAACCCTAACAATTTAGTCCCAAAGTGATACTAGTTCACCACGAAAGTCGTAAATGTTATATGCAAAGTCCAAAAGTTTGTCAAAAAGACAACCTAAACTCAAAATAGTTAGACACAAAGCCCAACAATTTATATGCAAAGTCCAAAAAGTTACTCCAAAAGACAACTAATGTAACACTTAACCCCAAAATTTCGTCGCGTAACCAAAAAGTTGAACTCAAAACCCTAAAAATTTAGTCCCAAAGTGATACTAGTTCGACACAAAAGTCGTAAATGTTATATGCAAAGGCCAAAATTTTGTCAAAAAGACAACCCAAATTCAGAATAGTTAGACACAAAACCCAACAATTTATATGCAAAGTCCAAAATGTTACTCCAAAAGACAACTAATATAACACTTAACCCCAAAATTTCACCTCATAACCAAAAAGTTGAACTCAAAACCATAAAAATTTAGGCCCAAGGTCAAGATAGTTAGATACGAATGACCAAAAAGGCATATTCAAACTCAAAAAATAGTCCAAAAGCCAAATAATTTAACACTAAAACACAAAAATGTATATTCAAAGTTCAAAAAAGTTAGTCTAGTGTGTCATGGTGGCTGTATGCCGGTTGTCTAGTGTCATGATGGTTGTATGTAGGTTGTGTCTAGTGTGTCGTGACGGGTGTTTGGAGGTCGGCTAGTGTGGTATGATGGTTGTTTGGAGGTCGTCTAGTGTGTTATGATGGGTGTATGTAGGTTGTCGAAGGTGGTATGAGGGCTGTATAAAGGGTTTCTGGTATGTCATAAGGGCTGTATGTATGTTGTCTAGTGTGGAATGAGCGTTGTATGCATGTTGGCTATCGTGTCTTGATGGTTGTATGCAGGCTGTCTAGTATCTCTTGAGTTTGACTTGATAAGTTACTAAAATTATATTTTGACCAATGATACAATACCAAAGTGTCCACTTTTCAAGGAAAGACTTTAATATAGCTGAGAAAATCCTAATAAATAATTCTAATTTAGTAAAAAAAATTTTGCACATGATGATAGTTACGACTGTGTCTAAATGTTTAAGGAAAATATTCATACAATACTAGAAAAAACAAAACACACTAAAAATACCACATTGAAAGACTAAAGTTAAAGTTCAAACCCCATCACATCGTGGGTAATAAAAGTACGACAAAGCATGAAAGTTAAACCCCCTGTCACAACTCTGCTAAGAAAAGTACTGCAAAGCATGAAAGTTATGTCCCCTGCTATAACTCTTCTAAACGAAAGTATTACCAAATACGTAGGTTACACCCCTGATATAACCTCACCAAAAGACAAAAATTTGCTTAAAAAACACATTTATGATTGTTACGCCCCTTGACCCTTTATGAGGGGACGCCCATGAAACTGTTAGAAATAGTAAATTTACACTCTAAACTTACCCCAAATGTTATTTTAGACATCCCCATAACAAAAATTTACTTAAAAGTCACTTTTATGGTTGTTACACCCCTTGACCCTTTATGAGGGGACGCCCATGAAACTGTTAGAAATAGTAAATTTACACTCTAAACTTACCCCGAATGTTATTTTAGACATCCCCATAGCAAAAATTTGCTTAAAAGTCACTTTTATGATTGTTACCCCCTTGACTCTTTTTTAGGGCTACGCCCATGAAACTGTTAAAAATAGTCAATATAACATCTAGACATACCACAAACTTTATTTTAGTCATCCACATAGCAAAAGTTTACTAAAAAACCACTTTTATGAGTATTGCCCCTGTACCCAATTTTGGCGGTTACGCCCATGAAATCGATAAAAAATTGAAATTTAACACCTAGACATACCCTAAACTTTATATTAAGCATCCCCATAACAAAAATTTACATAAAAACAACATTTGAAATTACTACCCCCGTACCCATTTTTGGCGGTTACGCCCATGAAACTGTTAAAAATAGTAAATTTAACATCTAGACATATCCCAAACTTTATATTAAGCATCTCCGTATCAAGAATTTACATAAAAACAACTTTTGAAATTACTACCCCTGTACCCATTTTTGGCGGTTACGCCCATGAAACTGTTAAAAATAGTAAATTTAACACCTAGACATACCCCAAACTTTATATTAATCATCTCCGTATCAAGAATTTACATAAAAACAACTTTTGAAATTACTACCCCCGTACCCATTTTTGGCGGTTACGCCCATGAAACTGTTAAAAATAGTAAATTTAACACCTAGACATACCCCAAACTTTATATTAAGCATCCCCGTATCAAGAATTTACATAAAAACAACTTTTGAAATTACTACCCCCGTACCCATTTTTTGGCGGTTACGCCCATGAAATCGATAAAAAATTGAAATTTAACCTATTGGTATACCTCAAACATAATATTTGACACGCCCATGTATCAAATTTACCTGAAAAATCAACCAAAAATTAGTAGTGTATATTGGCACTTAGATGCAACAAATGTGCCTTTGGAGGTACAATATTTCTTATATAAATAGTCTATAAGCGCCTCGAGGCACATTTTTTGGTGCCGTTTTTCCTTATATGAGAGTCTACATTTTTCCTTATATGAGAGTATACATTTTTCCTTATAGTCTATCCATCCTAAATGCCATATTACACTACTAATTTTTGGTTGATTTTTCAGGTAAATTTGATACATGGGCGTGTCAAATATTATGTTTGAGGTATACCAATAGGTTAAATTTCAATTTTTTATCGATTTCATGGGCGTAACCGCCAAAAAATGGGTACGGGGGTAGTAATTTCAAAAATTGTTTTTATGTAAATTCTTAATACGGGGATGCTTAATATAAAGTTTGGGGTATGTCTAGGTGTTAAATTTACTATTTTTAACAGTTTCACGGGCGTAACCGCCAAAAATGGGTACTGGGGTAGTAATTTCAAAAGTTGTTTTTATGTAAATTCTTGATACGGGGATGCTTAATATAAAGTTTGGGGTATGTCTAGATGTTAAATTTACTATTTTTAACAGTTTCATGGGCGTAACCGCCAAAAATGGGTACGGGGGTAGTAATTTCAGAAGTTTTTTTAATGTAAATTCTTGATACGGAGATGATTAATATAAAGTTTGGGGTATGTCTAGGTGTTAAATTTACTATTTTTAACAGTTTCATGGGTGTAACCGCCAAAAATGGGTACAGGGGTAGTAATTTCAAATGTTGTTTTTATGTAAATTTTTGTTATGGGGATGCTTAATATAAAGTTTAGGGTATGTCTAGGTGTTAAATTTCAATTTTTTATCGATTTCATGGGCGTAACCGCCAAAAATGGGTACAGGGGCAATACTCATAAAAGTGGTTTTTTAGTAAATTTTTGCTATGTGGATGACTAAAATAAAGTGTGTGGCATGTCTAGATGTTAAATTGACTATTTTTAACAGTTTCGTGGGCGTAGCCCTAAAAAAGAGTCAAGGGGGTAACAATCATAAAAGTGACTTTTAAACAAATTTTTGCTATGGGGATGTCTAAAATAACATTCGGGGTAAGTTTAGAGTGTAAATTTACTATTTGTAACAGTTTCATGGGCGTCCCCTCATAAAGGGTCAAGGGGTGTAACAACCATAAAAGTGACTTTTAAGCAAATTTTTGTTATGGGGATGTCTAAAATAACATTCGGGGTAAGTTTAGAGTGTAAATTTACTATTTCTAACAGTTTCATGGGCGTCCCCTCATAAAGGGTCAAGGGGCGTAACAATCATAAAAGTGACTTTTAAGTAAATTTTTGTTATGGGGATGTCTAAAATAACATTCGGGGTAAGTTTAGAGTGTAAATTTACTATTTCTAACAGTTTCATGGGCGTCCCCTCATAAAGGGTCAAGGGGCGTAACAATCATAAATGTGTTTTTTAAGCAAATTTTTGTCTTTTGGTGAGGTTATATCAGGGGTGTAACCTACGTATTTGGTAATACTTTCGTTTAGAAGAGTTATAGCAGGGGACATAACTTTCATGCTTTGCAGTACTTTTCTTAGCAGAGTTGTGACAGGGGGTTTAACTTTCATGCTTTGTCGTACTTTTATTACCCACGATGTGATGGGGTTTGAACTTTAACTTTAGTCTTTCAATGTGGTATTTTTAGTGTGTTTTGTTTTTTCTAGTATTGTATGAATATTTTCCTTAAACATTTAGACACAGTCGTAACTATCATCATGTGCAAAATTTTTTTTTACTAAATTAGAATTATTTATTAGGATTTTCTCAGCTATATTAAAGTCTTTCCTTGAAAAGTGGACACTTTGGTATTGTATCATTGGTCAAAATATAATTTTAGTAACTTATCAAGTCAAACTCAAGAGATACTAGACAGCCTGCATACAACCATCAAGACACGATAGCCAACATGCATACAACGCTCATTCCACACTAGACAACATACATACAGCCCTTATGACATACCAGAAACCCTTTATACAGCCCTCATACCACCTTCGACAACCTACATACACCCATCATAACACACTAGACGACCTCCAAACAACCATCATACCACACTAGCCGACCTCCAAACACCCGTCACGACACACTAGACACAACCTACATACAACCATCATGACACTAGACAACCGGCATACAGCCACCATGACACACTAGACTAACTTTTTTGAACTTTGAATATACATTTTTGTGTTTTGGTGTTAAATTATTTGGCTTTTGGACTATTTTTTGAGTTTGAATATGCCTTTTTGGTCATTCGTATCTAACTATCTTGACCTTGGGCCTAAATTTTTATGGTTTTGAGTTCAACTTTTTGGTTATGAGGTGAAATTTTGGGGTTAAGTGTTATATTAGTTGTCTTTTGGAGTAACATTTTGGACTTTGCATATAAATTGTTGGGTTTTGTGTCTAACTATTCTGAATTTGGGTTGTCTTTTTGACAAAATTTTGGCCTTTGCATATAACATTTACGACTTTTGTGTCGAACTAGTATCACTTTGGGACTAAATTTTTAGGGTTTTGAGTTCAACTTTTTGGTTACGCGACGAAATTTTGGGGTTAAGTGTTACATTAGTTGTCTTTTGGAGTAACTTTTTGGACTTTGCATATAAATTGTTGGGCTTTGTGTCTAACTATTTTGAGTTTAGGTTGTCTTTTTGACAAACTTTTGGACTTTGCATATAACATTTACGACTTTCGTGGTGAACTAGTATCACTTTGGGACTAAATTGTTAGGGTTTTGCATCAAAGTTTGTGACTATGAGTAGAAATTTTAGGGTTTGGAACTAAGTTTTCTTACCTGAAATGATCATCTTTACTGTTGTCTGTCATTCGTTGAAGTGATAAAGATATGGAACTCCAAAGTCTAAGAGCTGAAGTAATCACCTTTAATGATGTATGTCGTTCGTTGAAGTGGGAAACATTGGTATTAAAGCCTTCAGCGGTCAAAATGAGGTCATAGAACTCTTCTGGAATTGCCTCAGGGGTCAAAACGAGTTCAAGTAACCCACCACCCAAAATTTTCCCCCACTGCTGACCCGACAGCCACTACCTACGCTTGGGCTAACGCACTTCTCTGATTGGTTAATCCACCTGTCAGTCATTTCTTTGCTCCGCCTCCTATAGTAATACTCTTCTCTGATTGGTTGATCCAGGTATCAGTCGATGTTGGCATAGTCACTCGCTGATTGTCTAATTTATTTATTTCTTACCAGGCTATATTTAAACTAGACGGCGTTATAAGTTTGGTTGATTCAAGGAAGGTCATACTACACTTCAGTCTAGCGGAGTTTTGCACAGTAAGTTGGCTTGTTTTCTCTTAAAGTATGTTAAGGGTTATCGATAATAGGTTATATTCAGTGTAGATGATTGAGACTATATTTTATACTGTAAGTTTGAATGTTTTCTCTTAAAGTATGGTAAGACTTAACGATAACACGTTATTCAACTGTATTGATGTAAAGTAGTTAAGATAAGTAATGTTGAATGTAATGTTCCTTCATTTTTCTTATTGGTTGATTAAAGTATGATATACCAGACAACCGCCATACAGCCCTCATGCCACACTAGGCGACCGGTATACAGCCCTCATGTCGCACTAGACGCCCGGCATACAGCCTTATATCACACTAGATGACCTCCATACACCCCACATACCACACTAGATGACCTCCATACACCCCTCACGACACAGGAGACGACCTCCATACACCCATCACGATACACTAAACGACCTCCATACACCCATCATGACACACTAGACGCCGTCCATACACCCATCACGACATACTAGCCGACCTCCATACAACCATCATACCTCACTAGACGACCTCCGCACACCCATCACGACACACTAAACGACCTCCATACACCCATCATGACACACTAGACGACCTCCATACACCCGTCACGACAAATACATACATGACGATAAACTAGACGACCTCCCTACACCCATCATGACACACTAGACGACCTCCGTATACCCGTCACAACACACTAGACAACCGGTATTCAGCCCTCATGCCACACTAGGTGACCGGCATACGGCCCTCATGACACAATAGACGACCTCCATACACCCATCGTGATGCACTAGACAATAGCCATACAGCCCTCATGACACACTAGACAACATACATACAAGCATCATGACACACTAGACGACCTCCGTACACCCATTACAACATACTAGCCGACCTCCATACACCCATCATGACACACTAGCCGACCTCCATACAACCACCATGACACACTAAACGACCTCCATACACACATCACGACACACTAGCCGACCTCCATACACCCGTCACGACAAATACAAACATGACGATAAACTAGACGACCTCCATACACCCATCATAACACATAAGACGACCTCGGTATACCCGTCACAACACACTAGACAACCGGTATTCAGCCCTCATGCCACACTAGGTGACCGGCATACGGCCCTCATGACACAATAGACGACCTCCATACACCCATCGTGATGCACTAGACAATAGCCATACAGCCCTCATGACACACTAGACAACATACATACACGCATCATGACACACTAGACGACCTCCGTACACCCATTACAACATACTAGCCGACCTCCATACACCCATCACGACACACTAGCCGACCTCCATACAACCACCATGACACACTAAACGACCTCCATACACCCGTCACGACACACTAGCCGACATCCGTACACCAGTCACGACAAAAAACATACATGACGACACACTAGACGACCTCCAACACCCATCGCTGCGATGAACATACTAGCAAGACAGACTGTATAAACTGTAAGGGCGTTAAAGCGTACACCAAACGAACGCCTGGGCTTTTTAAACTAGAGTACGAAGGGACAGCTCTTGTTAGTTTATGTAGTAAGACGTACCATTGCAGTGGGGATTACGATAAAATCAGTTGTAAAGGGCTAAGCAAGCAACACAACAAATTAGATAAAGATATGTTTTTAGAGGTTCTCGACACGCAAAAGGCTAAGGGTGGGAAAAATGTAGGTTTCAAAGTCTTAAATAATTCCATATTTTCCTACAGTCAAACAAGAAATGCTCTTTACTATTTCTATATAAAAAGAAAGGTAGCTGATGATAATGTCTCGACTACGCCTCTAGATATTTAACTCTTTACACTACCAGTTTAGACTACCCAGCAATCTCTAACAGTTTCACCTCTTATACTTCATTGATGACACAACGCTCAGCAGACACCCAACTACATAGCTATAAATAATTGTTATCCTTGTACTATATATTTACTCAATGTACTGAATATTTTTGTAATGTTATATTATATCCACTGTATGTTATACACCTATTGAGATAATAAAAGAATAAAATATATCTTTTGTCTTTTGTTTTATATTGATTGTTTTTCATTGATGTTGTATAATCTACTAACATATCACTATCGCTCAAGTATATCAAGAACTCCAAAGTCAGGACACACCAGAGGTCACTTCCGAGGTCACCGGGACTAGCGGTCAACACCTCGACACGAGCTGTCATGGTTAACTCCCCCTGTCTCTCGTGTACATGTGGTGCGCTGCGCACCACACTATATATCTTTGTTAATTTACGGGCCAAATGATAATCAAATACACCCTTGTATACTACTAACGAATACCTCGACATGTAGCTCAGATATCGCTACTATATCCACTAGTATATGATAGGTTTATTAACTGCTGATCAATATTCGCCGTCTAGATAGAAGCAGGTGAAATAATGCTTCATTTTCCCTGCTTTGGCCTGTCTACCATTTTTTCTACCACTGTTAATGTTTTAGTTCAGTGCTTCTCAAACCGAGCGACACTAATTCCGAGACGGTTTTTTAGCACAAGGATGATAGTTAAACATAAATAGAATAAATTAGTGCTATCAGTACAGTATCAGTTTGTAAGTAAATGTAGTAAGAGAGTGCTATCAGTACAATGTTTGGAAGTAAATGTAGTAAGAGAGTGTTATAAGTACAATGTTTAGAAGTAAATGTGTTAATCATACCAATGGGGTTGAGAACGTGAACTTCCTGTCAATATGGTGGATAGGCGGCAGGAACCATTAAAGGCTATGTCTCAAAAGTGTTCCTTGTTACAGTTTCCTCATATTCCAAGTCCGGCTTGTTGCAGGAGCTACTGAGTTAAGTGCTCTGTGCACACTGTGAGCCGTGCGTTTCATCTGTTTTGATCATTTTTCGATATCCCAATTGTTTACGATGAATGATGATATCGTATGATGGATAACAGATGGCTGTGTTCACTTTCTGTGCGGGTTCGATTTATGTCTTTTGGCGTATGCTGAGACTACTATGATGTAGACTACAGCTACCTTTCTTTGTTTGGAAGATGAAATAGTAATTCATATGATTCCACGGGCACGGGCGGTTGAGCAATTATGGATTTTTAAATTCCTTTGCAGTGAAAAGGGGCCTTCCATAACCATAACCATAAATGTAATAAGAGCGTGTTACAAACACAAATAGTGGAAGTAAATGTAGTAATAGAGTGCTATAAGTACAATATTTGGAAGTAAATGTAGTAAGAGAGTGTTACATGTACAATGTTTGGAAGTAAGAGTGTTATACGCCATATTCCCTATACGCACTTGGCATGATGGGGGTACTTTACTTTTTTATACGTACAGTGGAGCCGCGATAGCTCAGTGGTTAGTGAACTGGACTACAAAGGACAAGTGGTAGGGTTCGAACCCAACCGACGGCTTCCGATTTCACCCAGCCTTAAATGGGTACTGGATTCTTTTATGGGAAAGTAAAGTGGCACGGGCGTAATACCGACCACAGTACCCCAAAAATCATTCGCTGAAGATCTGTAAAAGGTATGGTCACTAACACCATATTCCCTGTACGCCACTTGGCGGGACGGGGCTCATCCTTTTTGTTTTATGCGTACAGTGTTAGAATTTTCCATAAAAGAACTATAGGATGTATTGTATCAGACTATTCATCTTGAAACAGCTGGCAGAAAAGACGTCAGAACATAATAAAAATGTGTACGTTGCTTTCAAAAACCAAGAAAAGCTTTCGACCGAGTAAACAGAAAACAACTATGGAAGATACCGACAACATACGGAGTAAGCCAGCAAGTAACCAACTTATGTAACATTTTCTTCAATAACAGCAGTTACGTATTCAAAACAGCAACTTTGTACAAAGATCACCTCAAAATTTAAAGTTTATTTTTTAAATTTAAAAAGTAGTATGAAGGGGATGCTTACTATCTTCCATATTGTTTATTGCCTTCACTGACTACACATGTAAGTTAGTAAACAAATTGGAGATATGAGATTAACGAGCTTCTATTGGCAGACGATCAGGCACCAATGCATGGACAAATAGAAGACATAACAGACCGTTTAATGAACTTAACATAACTATGAATTAATTATTGAAAAAAATATCGTTACGGCATCTTGCCATTACTGGGATCTGCCAGGTGGACTTTTACATCCGGAAAATAAAGGCCGCTTGTCCAGTGCA
Organism: Megaustenia siamemsis; assembly: GCA_032433765.1. NCBI lineage: Eukaryota > Metazoa > Mollusca > Gastropoda > Stylommatophora > Ariophantidae > Megaustenia > Megaustenia siamemsis. The sequence goes on from JAVIAB010000124.1 coordinate 17,910,016, forward strand.
GTTGCCACGCGGCGTTCGGGTCTGCGTTTTTTTTTTTAATTTCACCCCAATAGAAAAAAAAAACGTTTGACCCTAACGAGATTCAAACCCGCGGTCTCCTGGTTTGGAGCCTGAGAAGCTATGAATTCGGTCACCCGCTGTCCTGTGAGTCAATACAAATTGAAAATGAACAAAACAAAAGTTATGAATATCGCAAAAGAGAAACAGAACATCGACAAAACGACTGACGACAGACAATTTAAAACAAATGAAGAAATTTAAATATTTCATGTCTAGTGACAAACGACAGTTCACAAGCAGTAGAAATAGACTCAAGATGCAACAAAGCTTGTCAAATCATTGGACAACTATGACTACGACTTTCCAGCAAGGAAATAATACAAGGCAAAGCGGGCAGTCTGCAACACGATCTTCACCCCAACGCCATGCTACCAATAGACCTGGACTCTACACCCAAAAACAAAAAAAATAACTACTACTGTGTTGAAATGTGTTAGACGAATGACAGGAAACAGTCTGAATGTTCGGAAATGTAAAAACTGAGGAAAAACAATCTAAAAATAATTTCTGTCATAGAATACATCACGAAATAATGGATAAAATGGTTCGGGTACGTGTTAAGACAGAAAAACCAAAATACTACACAATGAGGCTTTAATTAACCGGACGAGAACACCAGACTCTTGGGCCGATAAAAGATGGATTGAGGGAATATTAGAAACACTAGGAAACAACAGCAGCAGAGACCAACTGAGAAAGCAAAAGACCGTAAATTATAACTTCTCTCGATGCTGAAAGGCAAATAAGGAAAAATAAAGAAGATGAAGGGAACAGTGGTTGGAAGTAAATGCAATAATAAGTTGGGAATAAATGAGCAGTTAGACAAGTTGCGTTGACACCTATGACCTAACAAAGAAATAGAGGAAGAAGGGAGGTGGGAGATTTTACTCTGGTGAGAACAAGAGTTATATAGAGACTGAGGAAAGCAGCGCGGTTTGGCTTGCCGCAATGATATATATATATATATATATATATATATATATATATATATATATGATCGACCCCACAGACATAACATCATAATTAGAGTCTGTTAGATCCACCCTGATTGAATACCTGTTAAAACGTTGCACTGTGTTCTGCGCCAGTGGCCCAGTGTATCCGATTTCAGCCAGCATTTTATTCAGGTTTGCTTTCCTTAGTCTTTGATTGTCCCCAATCTTCCTGCAAGGCAGCAGATTGTCTTTCTTTTCTGTAGGGGGATTCTGCCCTTAGATGGTCGGCCCTCCCAGGTGAACGAGCAACATCTGCCCGAGTCACTAGAGGTGACTAACATAGACATGCACACACAAAGATACGAGATGTGACTAACACTGACATGCACACAACGATACGAGGCATGACTAACACTGACACACACCAAGATATGAGATGTTACTAACACAGACACACTCTACAATATCAGATATGACTAACACAGATACACACACTAGGATATGAGATATGACTAAACACAGTCATGCACACACAAAGATATGAGACATGACCAACATAAACATGCACTCACAAAGATAGGAGATGTGACTAAACACAAACACACAGAGATATGAGACATGACTAACATAGACAGACACACACTAAGATATGAGATTTGACTAGCATGGACATACACACAAATATATGAGACATGACAAACATAGACATGCACACACAAAGTTATGAGATGTGACTAACATAGACATGCACACAATGATATGAGATATGACTAACATAGACATACACACAAAGATATGATATATGACTAACACAAACATGCTCGCACAAAGATTTTACACATGACTAACACAGATACAAACTAAGATATGAGATATGACTAAACACAGACACACACAAAGATATGAGGCATGATTAACACGGACACACCCCAAGATATGAGATATGACTAACATGACACACACCAAGATATGAGCCATGTCTAGCACACACACACACGAGCTAAGATATGAGCCATGGCTAGCACACACACACACGAGCAAAGATATGAGCCATGGCTTCACGGAAACATACCAAGATATGAACCATGACTGGCACCGAAACACACCAAGATATGAACCATGGCCAGCACAGACACACACCAAGATATGAGCCATGGCTAGCACGGAAATACAACAAGACATGAACCATGGCCAGCATAGACACACACCAAGATATGAACCTTGGCCAGCACAGACACACACCAAGATATGAACCTTGGCCAGCACAGACATCACCAAGATATGAACCGTGGCCAGTACAGATACACAGCAAGATATGAGCTTGGCTAGCACGGATACGGTATTGGAAATGTAGATTTGGGGAAATGCTCAAAGTTAAAAGTAAAATTATTAGGGAGGGAAAGTCATTGAGTAGGTGATTGAGTGATTGATTAAGTGCTTAATTGTGTGAGTAATTGAGTGAGTGAGATAATTTAGAAAAGTGACGGTTAGATTCAGCTAGAAAAAATAAAAAATAAAAAATTTAATTAAAGTGAAATGTCTTTAAAGCGAAACAAAAAAAAAAAAAAACGAAGAAAACTTGTGATTGTGAAGAAGTAAGAATTAAAAATCAGTTGAAACCATAATCTTTAAAAAAAAAGTTGCACATTTACAGTGGTCAAGTTAAGCCTCATCACCATCGGACGAGAGACAAGTAGGTAACCAGTTACCAGTAGGATAGGAGACAAATAATAATAAATGAATATTATTATAGAGGGAAACTTCCGAGGCGATAATCAGTTAATCAATTCAGAGGAAGAGGTATGTTTACAGCACTCGGAAAAAATGACAAATAATCAACAACAGAAAAAAATATGGACCAAGGCAGGATCGAACCTCTTTTCGTGGCAAGGCGCTGTGCCACTGAGTACGGGTTCGATCCTGCCTTGGTCCATATTTTTTTCTGTTCTTGATTATTTGTCATTTTTTCCGAGTGCTGTAAACATGCCTCTTCCTCTGAATTGATTTACCAGTAGGATAACCGGTTACCAGACTGTATACTCTTGATGTGAATTCCCAGTTGACTGTTCAGCATCATCGTCTACTGGCAGCGCATACGTGTATTTTGAAAACCTCCAGGCGAATCCCGCGCTGTCATCGACTTTAAGTAGGCAGGTGTCTGAATGCAGACAGGGACATCAAGAAATGGCGAGTAATCGTGGGGGGATGGGGGGGGGGGGGGGGGGGGGAAGAGACCTTCGACGGTCTCCATTGGTACAGCCTCAGCGCAAACGTTTGAGAAAACGACAATTGATTTTGTACAATTGACGCGGACGTCAAGCGAAAGCACTACTCACGGCGTCACTCAGTTTCAAACTAAAGTCTTAATAGGGCATTCCTATTGAAGAATGGGGAAGAACTGAGTGGAAGAAAAAATAGATTGATCGAATTACGTACCTACCTACTTACCTACCTACCTACATAGCAGGGTTTTTTTTTCGGTGCTCCAGACTTTAGAAAATACCCCACCTAGACATACTCAGAGAAAAGCTAGCAATAAGTCTGTGTATAATTTTATTTAGTTTTATATTTTGATATCTTTTATGGGGCGCTGAACGATTCTTAGTCACCTATGACTGACGGAGGCCACCACTTTAACTTTATTTATTCTTGGACAGATAGAACGATTCATTCAAGATAAAGATCGACGTTGTGCATTTTGTCGTGTTTGTGATAGATACTATCTAAATGACGCAAAGAAACACATTTAGAAAACCACAAATATCTTGATTTATGTACCTTTCACTAATTATTAGAAAGCAATAGGAACTACTGGGAAATTGGGACAAAAAACATTATTCCTCTAAATGTTAAAATCCGAGAAAGAAAATCTTCGCACTTTGCATAAAAAGAGACCTATGACTCTCTCTTTGTCTCTATCAGTCTTTCTTTGTCTCTATCAGTCTCTGTTTGCCCCTATCAGTCTCCATTTGTCTCTATCAGCCTCTGTTTACCTCTATCAGTCTCCCTTTGTCTCTATCAGTCTCTTTTGCCTCTATCGGTCTGTTTGCCTCTATCAGTCTCTCTTTGTCTCTATCAGTCTCTCTTTGTCTCTATCAGTCTCTCTTTGTCTCTATCTGTCTCTCTTTGTCTCTATCAATCTCGGTTTGCCTCTATCAGTCTCTCTTTGTGTCTATCAGTCTCTCTTTGTCTCTATCAGTCTCTCTTTGCCTCTATTAGTCTCTCTTTGCCTCTATCAGTCTCTGTTTGCCTCTATCAGTCTCTCTTTCCCTCTATCAGTCTCTCTTTGTCTCTATCAGTCTCTTTTGATTTTTTTGAGTCTACCAATCTCTATTTGAAACATAAAATAATCTATTCTGGAGGTACTGAACACACCAAAGAGGAGTAGGTATCATCTTGGATGCAGAAAGGGCAAGAACAGTGAAAGGCTTTTACCCAATATCTGACAGAGTCCTTTTAGTGAAATTGTATGGAGAGCCAATAGACATAAATCTTATACAAGTTTATGCACCAACAGCAGACAGTCTAGAGGAAACAATTGATACATTTTATAACGAGTTAAATGAGGCACTTCATAAACCACATGAAAACACCATAGTTGTAGGAATTATAACGCAAAAGTAGGAAAGGAAAGAGTTGAGGAAGTAGTTGGTCATTATGGCTTAGGCGAGAGGAATGAAAGAGGTGAGAAACTTATTGACTGAGCTAGAACACACAACATGATGATAGGAAACACCTGATTTAAGCAACATCCAAGACGTCTGTGGACATGGAAAAGCCCAGGGGACAACGCACGTAATCAAATTGATTATATAATGATACGTATAGATTTAGAAACAGTCTGGTGTGTGTGAAAACAATAGTGATCATGTACCAGTTGTGGGAAAGCTTAGAGTAAAATTAAAAACAACAAAACGAGCCTCAGTTAACATCAAATTAAATTTAGATTTACTAAAATCAGACCAGAAGCTACAAGACAAATATAAAATCACAATTCAGAACCGGTACAATGCAATAGAGAAGATACAAAGCATTGATGAACAGTGGGAAATGCTAAAAGAATCAATGCAACAAACATCAAAAGAGTTCATACCACCAGTGAGGACAAATTCAAGAAAGAATTGGGTGACAGACGACATTTTGCAGCTAATGGATACAAGAAGAAGAAATAAAGAAAATAAAGATGAGTATAAGAGATTAAATAAAGAAATTATAGTAAAATGCAATGAAGCAAAAGAAGCATGGCTAAAAGAGAGATGCAAAGAGATTGAAATGCAACAAAAAGGAGATGCTAAAGCAATACAAACAAATTGAGGAATTACAGGAAGAAAAACGCAATCAAAAAATGTATGTCTAAGAACAAAGGAAGCAGAACTGTTGATTGATAAAGAAAACATAAGGGAACGATGGACAGAATACATTAAAGATCTTTATAATGATGATGCGAACGAAAGTAAATATTAAGGATAATGGAGAAGGACCAGAAATACTCAGAGAAGAAGTGGAAGATGCCTTGCGCAATATGAAAGCAGGCAAAGCTCCTGGACCAGATAATATAATTAAAGAAGAGATTGAAGCCATGGGTGATTTTGGAATAGAAATAATAACAACAATATTGAATAATATCTACAACAGCGGATATATACCAGACGACACGCTCAAATCAATATTCATAGTCCTACCAAAGAAATTGGGTGTGATTGAATGCGATGATCATCGCACAATAAGCCTTATGAGTCATATGACTAAGATATTACTAAGAATCATCATGCGAAGAGTGCGAAACAAAATCAGTCCAGAAATTAACGATGAACAGTGTGGTTTTGTTAGAGATAAAGGAACAAGTAATTTCATTTATATCATAAGATCTTCAGTAGAAAAAGCCACAGAGGTGAAAACAGATCTATACTATGTTTCATAGATTACACCAAGACATTTGACAAAATAAAGCACCAAGAAATAATCAAAATTGTAGAAAGCATAAACATAGACAGCAAAGATCTAAGAATAATAAAGAACATGTACTGGCAACAAACAGCGGCCATAAGAACTGGAAACCAATTGGGAATGTTTCAACAAATAAAACAGGGTGTTAGACAAGGTTGTGTGCTGTCACCAGATTTGTTTAATATTTATAGTGATATTATTTTAAGATCCATAAGGGACATGCCTGGAATAACAATTGGAGGTCATAATAGAAATAATCTAAGGTATGCTGATGATACAGTCTTAATCGCTAAGAGTGAAAATGAGTTACAAGAAATGTTGGACATTATAGTGAAAGAAAGCAAAAATAAAGGACTCAGCCTTAATAGCAAAAAGAAGGAGGTAATGGTAACAACAAAGAAAAAGACATCACCTCAGTGCAAAATAAAGACAAGTGGAACAATATTAAAACAGGTAAATGAATTTAAATATTTGGGAACTTTGTTAACCTCTGACGGAAGATGTACAAAAGAGGTGAAATGCAGAATGGCTCAGACAAAAGCAGCTTTCCAGAAAATGAGGAAGATACTATGCAATCCATTTTTGACAATAGAAACAAGAAAAAGAGTTCTTAAATGTTATGTAGAGCCAGTCTTAACATATGGATGCGAATCATTGACAATAGGACAACAGACAAGAAAATCATTGGAGTCTGTAGAAATGTGGTTTTACAGAAGAATGTTGAGAGTACCATGGACAGCTAAGAAGAGTAATGAAGATGTTCTGAGAGAGGTCAAAGCAAAAAGAGAGCTAATTTCCATTATTAGGAAGAAATAATCATCATTTTTTGGCCATGTAATGAGAAGAGAACAACTTGAATATATTGTAACAACTGGACACATTGAGGGACGAAGAGATAGAGGGAAGCAAAGAGAAAAAATAACAGACAGCTTAAGAGAATTGCTTGGCAGAAGGTCAACAACAGAAATTATAAATAGCTGCCGAGATCAAAAGTTGTGGAGAGACATGATCACCTACGCCAGTAGGCCCGGTACTTGATGATGATGAGTCTCTCTTTATCGCCATGAGTCTGCCTTTGTCTCAATCACTTTCTTTTTCTATCTGTCTCTCATTGACTCTCTTTGTTACTATCACTCTCTTTGTCTCTATGGATTTCTCTTTTTGTCGGTCTGTCGTTGTCTCTCTTTGTCTCTATGGATTTCTCTTTTTATCGGTCTGTCGTTGTCTCTCTTTGTCTCTATGGATTTCTCTTTTTATCGGTCTGTCGTTGTCTCTCTTTGTCTCTATGGATTTCTCTTTTTATCGGTCTGTCGTTGTCTCTCTTTGTCTCTATGGATTTCTCTTTTTGTCGGTCTGTCGTTGTCTCTCTTTGTCTCTATGGATTTCTCTTTTTGTCGGTCTGTCGTTGTCTCTCTTTGTCTCTATGGATTTATCTTTTTATCGGTCTGTCGTTGTCTCTCTTTGCCTCTATGGATTTCTCTTTTTGTCGGTCTGTCGTTGTCTCTCTTTGTCTCTATGGATTTCTCTTTGTGTCGGTCTGTCGTTGTCTCTCTTTGTCTCTAAGGATTTCTCTTTTTATCGGTCTGTCGTTGCCTCTCTTTGTCTCTATGGATTTCTCTTTTTGTCGGTCTGTCGTTGTCTCTCTTTGTCTCTATGGATTTCTCTTTTTGTCGGTCTGTCGTTGTCTCTCTTTGTCTCTATGGATTTCTCTTTGTGTCGGTCTGTCGTTGTCTCTCTTTTTCTCTAAGGATTTCTCTTTTTATCGGTCTGTCGTTGCCTCTCTTTGTCTCTACTCTTATCTCTATTTTCTTCAAAAGCAGATTTGTATTGCTAATACATGATAGAGTGAATAGGTATCTTTTTATACAAAGTGCGAAGACAACACATGATTCGCCTGGGGGTAAATGTGCTGCCAGTAAACGATGATGCTGGTCAGTCAACTGGGCATTCACATCAGGAGCATACAGTCTGGTAACTGGTTACCTACTGGTCTCTCGCCCGGTGGTCGGGACGCACGTTCCCTATGTTGTCATGAGGCTTCCCATGGCTAAACTTGACCACTTTAAATTTGCAACTTTGTTTTAAACATTATGGTTTCAACAGATTTTTTTAAATTCTCACTTCTTCACAATCACAAGTTCTCTTCGTTTTTTTTTTTCGCTTTAATAACATTTCACTTTAATTTAAATAAACATTTTTTTTTTACTTTTTCTCTCTGAATCTAACCGTCACTTTTCTAAATTATCTCACTCACTCAATTACTCACACAATCAAGCACTTAATCAATCACTTACTCAATGACTTTCCCTCCCTAATAATTTCACTTTTAACTTTGAACATTTCCCCAAATCTACATTTCCAATAACGTGCATTTGAAACATATTTATTTCCGAAGAAGTTAAGATTATTGATTAATTACAGTTCCTGCTGGTGCAGGCGATTGTGTTTCTCCACAAATTTATTCCTCTGCATTTGTTTTGAAAACATTCTATCAGTCTCTTTTTGTTTCTATCAGTCTCTTTATGTCTCTCTATGGCTCTTTAATCTCTCTCTTTAATCAGTACTTTAATCTTCCCACTGACAACACATAACGAACATCTACGTGATTCTCATTACTTAATTACAACTTGTAACTACGGTTTTACTATCCATTAATAGTTACTTCCAAGACTCTAATAGGACTTAGAGGTTAGGTACGAGTCATTACTATTTAGGTACGAGTCATTACTATTTAGCTACGAGTCATTACTATTTAGGTACGAGTCATTACTATTTAGGTACGAGTCATTACTATTTTCATCAGTAAGCGGTTATCTTATCAAGTTCATCTTCCTGATCACATTATAACTCCCTCTCAGCGTCTACCATTGCTATATCATTCCACTTCACTTCTTTCTTTCTTTTTGTTCTTTCTTTCCTTTCTTTCTTTCTTTCTTTTTTTTCTTTCTTTTCTCTTTTTTTTTCTTTTTTTTTTTCTTTCTTTCTTTCTTTCTTTCTTTCTTTCTTTCTTTCTTTCTTTCTATATATATATTTCTCTCTCTCTCTCTTTCCCCCTCTCTCTCTCCCTTATCAGTACTTTAATCTTTACACTCAAAACACATAACGAACATCTACGTGACTCTCAATACTTAAATAACACCGGCAATTAGGGTTTTACTATCCATTAACATTTACTTTTAAGTCTCTAATAAGACGTAGAAGTTAGGTATGATTCATTACTATTTTCATATTGTCAGTGAGCGGTTATCTAGGTGTTTACTAAAACGTTTATAGACCATCTTTGAGTCTCTATCCCAGTCATGTTCATATCACTATCATAACCACACTAACCACTTTTACAATATTACAACATCCCATTCTGGGCCCCAGTCTGTTATGTCGATGATCCCACTCATATATGTCGATGGTCATGTTGTTGTAATGCCACGAGTTGATGCTGGCAGGGCGCCCTCTAGCTCAATGATGTGGCGGGTCGTAATGGCTTTCTTAACATCCCCCTTAGTGGCGAAGTTAAAGTTCGTCTATCCCACTCTATGCTGGGAAACTACTGGTCCAGCCCAGAGGTACTACGATAGTGAATCAATTCAGAGGAAGAGGTATGTTTACAGCACTCGGAAAAATGACAAATAATCAACAACAGACAAAAATATGGACCAAGGCAGGATCGAACTCGTATCCTGCCTTGGTCCATATTTGTTTCTGTTGTTTATTATTTGTCAATTTTTCCGAGTGCTGTAAACATACCTCTTCCTCTGAATTGATTCACTGATTATCGCCTCGGAAGTTTCCCTCTATAATAATATTCATTTATTATTATTTGTCTCCAGGTACTACGATACTGGGTCCTCCGTGTCAGTAACAGCTATCTCTACACGGAACACGGTGATCTTAAATTCGTTTAGCCAGCCTGCTTTGACGCAGGTGTTACCGGTGGAGACCACGAGGAGGTAGAACTGCTAGGTCTTGGTCAGCTGATGGTGCGTCGACGCTATTGCGACTGCATGCAAATTGTATTTGGACATAATTTTACTCGGCAATATAAGTAGGTAGTTTGCCATTCCTTTCCATCTTGGCAGTGACTGGACTAGTCGGAGATCTTTGCCATTGTCTTTACAACTGAGTCCTTTATCTGCCATCACGGGGTGGGGACCATGATCGGTACTACTGGCAGGCTGCGCTCACACCATCCACCAATTGCTCCAATGGTTTCACGAAACTCTGATAGGGGACTAAACTAGCGCTCCACTTGGTCCTAGAGTGTCCTAAAGGCTAGCGGAGGAATTGAAACGTCTTACTCCTCCTTTGGGGTGTCCGGTTAGCGCAATCGATAGGCGGTTGGCTTACCACGGCAACAGCCGGGGTTCGTAATCCTGGCGAGGACACCTGGGTTTTACTAATTCCCTAAAAATTAGTAGGAGCCGCGATAGCTCAGTGGTTAGTGAACTGGACTACTACGGACAAGGGGTAGGGTTCGATCCCAACCGACGGCTCCGGGTTCACCCAGCCTTAAATGGGTACCGGATTTTTTCTGGGAAAGTAAAAGCAGCACGGGCGTAATACCGACCACATTACCCCAAAAATCATGTGCTGAAGGTCTGTAAAATATAGGGTCACTAACACCATATTTCCCTATACGCCACTTGGCGTGACGGGGGTACTTTACTTTCTTTACTTTTACTCCTCCTTTGGTAGGGGATAACCTACCCCACTAATCTAACATTTCAGTACTTGTGTCTATTGGTGGTTTGTATTCGATAGTTTGGTGGCTTTTTTGGGTTTGTTTGTGTTTATTTATTGTTTATTTATTCTTATTTTTATGTTTGTATTGATCAGATATTGGCAAATAAAAAAGTAAATATAATTTTAAAATTTCATTAATAAAAAAATGTAAAGATTGAGAATTGTATTTTGCAAGTTTAAAAATATACAAAGATATCAAGTTTCTTTATTCCCGCTGGTAACTAATTTGAGACTCGTTGCTCTAGATATCCAGGTCAACCGGAAGTTCCTCTAACCTTAGCCATTTTACTTAAAGCACAAATTCAATTCTCCCCCTTCCCCCCCCCCCCCCCCCCCCCAACAAAAAATAATAATGTGATGGGTCTAAAGTTATTAGAAGTCGACGCCAAGATGGCGATAGCGGAAATAACAACTATCAATAAACAAAATAACAGATGCTGTTACAGCTGTAAAGTATGAAAGATGATGTACTGAACAAAAGTCAACATCCACACCAGGGTCAACGGCACTCCTGAAGAAAGACAAACTAAAAACTGTAAACACAACACATAAAAGTGGAAAGGGAACATATCTGCTTTCTAAGAAAATGAAAATTGTTCATACTTAATATACAATACATTTTAGTCGTATCGTTTATGTTATCTGTTACATTTATATATATATATATATATATATATATATATATATATATATATATATATATATATATATATATAATTAAATGTCTTTAAAATAATATTTATATGTTTTTTTAATACTGCTTAATAATGTTTACACTTGTATAGCCTAGACTCTACGGGACTCACATAGAAGATAATGAATGTGTAGTATAATCCATGAGTCCTGCAACTCGATAAGTCGTGTGTCAACAGGTGGCAAATGTTTCTAGATTTCATTGTCCGTCCTGCTGTCTGTGAATTGGTAAAATTTGTCGAGTGAAAAACTAAATGGAAAAATCCTGAAACAAGTGCATAGATTCAAATACCTGGGATTAATAATAACATCGGCCGGCAGATGCAATGCATAAACTATAAGCAGAACAGAAGAAGGAATACAGAATTCCATCGAATGAAAAACATCCTACGTAACATATCATTATCAATTAATGTTAAGAAACGTGTCCTAAAGTGCTACATCGAGCCTGTTCTATTATATAAGGAAGTGAGTCAGGGGCGATAAGTAAGAAAACACAAAGAAGAGTAAAGTCAGTTGAGATGTGGTTTATAAGAAGAATGCAACGAATTCCATGAACATCAAAAATTACAAATTAAGAATGTTTAAAACGAACTGTAGCAACCAGATAACATCAAAATCATAAGGAAGAGACAATCTACATTTATTGGACATGTCATGCAAAAAGAGGGCTTTTTAGAATACTATAAGAACATCTATGCTATACGGGTACCAATAATGCAATATACATCTTAAGAACATTGATAGAAAGATCTATAGAGGTAAAGAAAGATTTATATATGTGCTTTATAGACTACACGAAAGCATTTGACAAAGTAAAGCATGTAGAAATAATAAATATGCTGGAGAAATTAAACATTGATGACAAGGATCTGCGAATCATAAAAAAACATGTACTGGCAACAAACAGCAGCTATACGAATTAACAACCAAACAGGACAATTCCAATATATAAAGCAAGGAGTCAGACAAGGCTGTGTTCTGTCACCGGATTTGTTTTCACTTTACAGCGAATATATTATGAGATCAGTAGTAGACAAAAAAGGAATTGAAGTAAACGGTCACAACATAAATAATTTGCGATATGCGGATGACACAGTCTTAATAGCAGAGACAGAGAATGAACTACAAAAAATGATAGACATAATAGTAAAAGAAAGCAACAAGAAAGGTCTCAGTCTGAATAGTAAGAAAACAGAAGTAATGGTTATATCGAAGAAACAATCACCACCATCATGCAGCATAAAAATAAACGAGACAAATCTGAAACAAGTGCAACGTTTCAAATACTTGGGCACAATAATAACATCAGATGGGAGATGCACCACAGAAATAAAAAGCAGAATAGCTCAGACCAAAATAGCATTTAAGAAAATGAAAAATATCTTATGCAACAAATCTATGTCAATAAAAATGAGAAAGAGAGTTCATCGGTGCTATATAGAACCGATTCTGACCTATGGAAGCGAATCATGGACAGTAGACAAACAAATGAAAAGACGATTAGAGGTCAAAGAGATGGGATTTCTCAGAAGAATGTTGAAAGTTCCCTGGACAGCTAAAAGACCAACGAGGAAGTTCTCAAAGAGGCCAATACAAAAAGGGAGCTCTTAAAAACATCAGAAAGAAGCAATTAACATTTTTCGGGCACATCATGAGAAGAGGAAAGTTGGAATACTTGGTTGCAACTGGCAAAATAAAAGGAAAGAGAGATCGCGGACGACAAAGAGAGAAAATACTAGATGGCTTGGTGTCATGGCATGGAAAACAGTTAACAACAGAACTGATACGATGCACTGTAGATAGAAGATTGTGGAAGGACATGATCGCCTACGCCAACCGGTATGGCACATGATGATAAGAACATCATCATCATCATCAAGTACCGGGCCTGCTGGCGTAGATGATCATGTCTCTCCACAACTTTTGATCTCGACAGTTATTTATCATTTCTGTTGTTGACCTTCTGCCAAGCCATTCTCTTAAGCTGTCTGGTATTTTTTCTCTTTGCTTCCCTCTATCTCTTCGTCCCTCAATTTTCCCAGTTGTTACAATTCATTCCAGCTGTTCTCTTCTCATTACTTGGCCGAAAAATAATGATTGTTTCCTCCTAATGTGGCGATTCATGATTGTATAAAGAAATTACGATGGTGGTTTTCTGTTGCCTTCCGTCGGTTTGTTTACGGTTGGCTCCGCTAGCCTTTGACTAAAAAATTCTCACCCACAAGACAGTGGGGTTATTTTACTTCGAGGTACTCTCCCTTATCCTTTAACTCTCCCGAGCTTACCTACAAGGTAGAAGGGCAGCCGCAGGTTGTACTGTTTACTGCATACTATAAGAACAGCCAGAATGAATGGAGAGAAGGGCTGAGAAAAACGAAGAGAAAAAAATACTGAACGCTTCTCCAAAAAACATAATTAAAAAATCACAGACTGAAATTGCGACATGTATGAAAGACCGAGTGATGTGGAGAGAGATAATCGTTTACGCCAATCGGCATGATACTTGATGGTGATTATGATGAAAGTGGAAATTCTCCAAATGCTTTCATTTGCTTTTACAAAACGACGTTTTCTGCCTGCTCTTATGATTGTCACACTTAAAGATCTCCAAGAAAAATATAAAAAGCCAGGTAGGCACATTTGTATTGCCTTTGTTGACTGCACAAAAAATGTCGACGCCATAGACAGATCACGGTGTATGAAGTGCTAAAGTTGGCTGCCCCATCGCCCCCGATATCTCTGAGCCTGCCCGCTACCGCCCACAGGTTGTGACGTTTTTAGCACTGAGAACATGGCGGTTGTGGGTAAAATGACGTCAGTCGTCTATACCTCACATAACTCAAAACGTCACAAGCATTGGGGTGTTTTCGGGAAAAGGTTCAGAGGTAAGGAGGTCGACGGCTGACCCCTCTTACTGCTTGACTCTTTCCGTACGTTTCGACGCACTATGCGTCATACCGATTTCGGTCATGTACGTTTAGCCGCACAGTGCGTCGCGCTCAATTTGATTAGTGTGAACTGTCATCAAACCATATTCTTGTTATATTTCTTGTTTCATCTTGGTATTGGTGAAATATAATTCCTTTTTCAATTATATAAAAATTCATATATAATATGTTCAGTGTTAGATGAATATAAACATGTATTTTAATATTTAAAAACATGAAAAATTGTGTCTCTTAAATCTCTACCGCTGAATTGATAAAAACCTTCCGAAATGAAAGAGTTAAGTTGATTATGTCATTTTATGGAGACACGACCACAGCAATACTGTTTGATGTCAGCACATTTTAATACTTGGAAGCCACAATTTAAGTTTGGCAGAATTGCGTCCTTGCCCTTATCTTCTTCTGAATGTTTGCATTTTTTACTGCTCTCTTATACTAAGTTCTCTCCCAGCAGACTCTACATTAGCTCAAGCTAAGGTGGCTCATTACTCAACCTAGCACCATTGTTGAGAGAAAAGGAAGCACAATCTGTAATCAGAAAAATCATCTTTGCTTCTTCTTCTTTCCTTCCTCATTTGCCATCACCGTCGAGGGGAGATATAATTTGCGGTCTTTTGCTCTTCTGTTCCTCTTCTGTGTTATGTTTCCTAGTGCTACTAATATTCCGTCAATCCATCTTTTTCGTGATCGGCCTTTACGACTGGTGTTATTGCAAAGTTTACACAAAGTTTGTTGTCTTGTGTTTGATCACTCTGCCTTATCACGTGGCCAAACCATCTTATCTGTTGTTTCTTTATATATTATGGCGCGGGGATTATTCCTAGTTTTTTTTCTCAGTTCTTCATTTCTGATCTTATCTCTCAGACTGTTTCCTGCCATTCGTCTAACACATTTAATCTATGTAGAGGTTATTTTTCTTATTGTTCTTGCATCTAGAGTTCAGGACTGGCATTGGTAGCACAACGTTGGGATGAAGATTGTATTGTAGAGTGCCCGTTTTGCCTCTACAGTTACTTCCTTTTTGGACAATAGTGGTGATAGATGTTCAATAATTTGACAAGCTTTGTTGCATCTTCAGTTTATTTCTGTTGTTTGTGAATTGTCGTTTGTCATTAAATTTCCTAGATATATAAATTTCTCTACTTGTTTTATTTAGCTGCCGTCTATAGTTATGTTGATGTTCTGTTTCTCTTTTGCGATATTCATGGCTTCTGTTTTGTTGATGTTGATTTTCATGTTGTATTTTGTGCCTGTGCTGTTGAGTCTATTTAAGTGTTCTTGCAGGTCTTCTACTTTTTCACGTATTAGCGTCTGATCGTCTGCAAATAGAAGCTCTTTGATCTCCTCTGTCTCCGATGGAATGGCTAACTTGCGTGCGTAGCCCATGTATATGATAAATAATAAGGGGGATAATACTCACATCTGTCTTACGCCTGATCTAACTTCGGAATGATGAAGGTCTGTCTGTAAGTGCTGAAGGTCTGTAAAATGTATGGTCACTAACACCATATTCCCTATATACCACTTGGTGTGACGGGGGCTCTTTACATATAGATAAATATTTTATTTTTTTGAAGAGTAAACAAAAGATAACCTGGCGTGATACCGGCCACATTACCCATAAATATATAGACAGGCTTTAAAAAGTTCAATGTGGACACTAATGCCCACAATGCATAACTAACTGTCTCATTTTTGCATTGATACATGCAGTTAAAAGTGAAGTAATACATTTTCCGAGTGACAAATGATAAGAGTAGTTGCATATTCTGTCATCCCAAAGTGTACATAAACTAATCCTTAGAAATGGCTTCCTCAACGCTGAACAACACTGGATTTGAAAAACGCGTCCACATGTACCTTCAATGTGAAATAGTCTATTCATTAACTTGTAAAGTTCACTATGAAATAGAAATGTTAGATATTATAGTGAAAGAAAGCAAAAATAAAGGACTCAGCCTTAATAATAAAAAGACAGAAGTAATGGTAACAGCAAAGAAAAAGACATCACCTCAGTGCAACATAAAGACAAATGAAACACTGTTAAAACAGGTAAATGAATTTAAATATTTGGGAACGTTGTTAACCTCAGACGGAAGATGTACAACAGAGGTGAGATGCAGAATGGCTCAGGCAAAAGAAGCTTTTAAAAAAAATGAGGAAGATACTATGCAATCCATTTTTGACAATAGAGACAAGAAAAAGAGTTTTTAGATATTTTGTAGAGCCAGTCTTAACATATGGATGTGAATCATGGACAATAGGACACCAGACAAGAAAATCACCAGTCTGTGGAAGTGTGGTTTCACAGAAGAATGTTGAGAATACCATGGACAGCTAAGAATAGTAATGAAAACGTTCTGAAAGAGGCGAAGGCAAAAAGAGAGCTAATTTTCAATATCAGGAAGAAACAATTATCATTTTTTTCGTCACGTAATAAAAAGAGAACAGCTGGAATATCCTATAACAACTGGGAAAAATGAGGGACGAAGAGATAGAGGGAAACAAAGAGGAAAGATACCAGACAACTTAAGAGAATGGCTTGGCAGAAGGTCAACAACAGAAATGATAAAGAACTGTCGAGATCGAAAGTTGTGGAGAGACATTATCACCTACGCCAGCAGGCCCGGTACTTGATGATGATGATGACGATGATGAAATAGTCTGCCGTCAGGTGCGTAGATTAGCACTCGCTAACGTTACCCAAAAAAAAAATGATGAGGCAAAGACGAAATTAGTCGAAAATGTGCTTCGGTTACGTTGATGAAAAGACACCTCTAAAGGCATACCATGAAGATTGCATTTGCTATTCATTTGAAGCTGACGAGGCATCAGATTCCAGTGTAAACAAGTTTCTGGAGAATTTCAGTTGTTTATGAAGCTACATGAGTAGTTTAATTTCCGCTCGGAGGTTCAGTTCCTTGTTCAACCAGAGTTTAATGTCCGTCAGTTGGGGAACAAAATATTCAAACAAAAAAGAATGCAAACAGATAATGTTTATGCTGACTCTGAAACAAAAGAGAGATCGCAATTGTTGGGATCTTGGATTGGGGGGCGGGGGGCGGGGGGGGGGAATTGGTGAGTTAAAAGGGAGAACAATTGATATTCGAGAAGCAATGTTGAATTTATTTCTTTTTGAATTTTCAAATCTAATCTAATCTAATGTAATCTAATCTAATCTAATCTAATCTAATCTAATCTAATCTAATCTAATCTAATCTAATCTAATCTAATCTAATCTAATCTAATCTAATCTAATTCTAATCTAATCTAATCTAATCTAATCTAATCTAATCTAATCTAACCTGATCTGATCTGATCTGAACTTATCTGGTCTGATCTGATCATAGACAAACGGGCAAGCAACTATAGATAATCATAGACCAACGGGCAAGCAACTATAGATGATCATAGACCACCGGGCAAGCAACTATAGATGATCATAGACCACCGCGCAAGCAACTATAGATAATCATAGACCACCGCGCAAGCAACTATAGATAATCATAGACCAACGGGCAAGCAACTATAGACGACCATCGACCACCTGGCAAGCAACTATAGCTGATCATCGATCAGCTGACCTGGCAAAGAGTTTTGGGAAATGTGAAAGAAGCGAGAACGAGAGTAGACAGTGAAAGGAGATAAATAATAATAAGTGAATATTATCATAGAGGGAAACTTCCGAGGCGATAATTCAACGAATCATAGGAAGAGGAGGTATGTTTACAGCACTCGGAAAAAATTGACAAATAATCAACAACAGAAAGAAAATAAAGAACAATATATGGTCCGAAGAGGAGCCGCGATCGCTCGGTGGTTAGTGAACTGGACTACAAGGGACAAGAGGTCGAGTTCGATCACAACCAAAGGCTTTCGGGTTCACCCAGCCTTAAATGGGCACCGGATTTTTTTATGGGAAAGTAAAGCGACACGGACGTAATACCGACCACATTACCCCAAAAATTATGTGCTGAAGGTCTGTAAAATGTATGGTCACTAACACCATATTCCCTATACGCCACTTGGCGTGACGGGGCGTCTTTACTTTACTATGTGGTCCGAAGCAGGATCGAACCCGTACTCGGTGGCATAGCGCCTTGCCACGAGAAGCCAAACGCTAGGGAACACTGCCAACTCAGCTAACTGTTAGCTTCGGATCATATATTGTTCTTTTTTTCTGTTGTTTATTATTTGTCATTTTTTTCCGAGTGCTGTAAACATACCTCCTCTTCTATTGATCCGCTAGACAATGGAAAGAGATGGGAAGATAATATCAAAGAATGGTCAGGTCTCGATTTTGTTGTCTCAAAGAATGACCGAAGAAAGAGAAAAATGGAGAAGGTTGATAAGGTCAGTCAGTAGTGCCCTAATGACTATCAGGGTTATGGGATGAAAGATTACGAACTCACCAGCGATGGTCTTCTTGGGAGATGGTGTAGACAACTTGGGGCAGACCTTAACTGAACAAAGTTAATGAAAATGTACAACTTTTAACACGAGTAACAATGTTACACCATCAAGCGCATTTACCTTATTAACTAGCACAGCAGGTTGTAGATGCCATAAGTAGAGTCCAGGTAGTGTGGTTGTGAAATATTACTCCCTGACCAGGCGACCAGGGTCTGATTTCGTTTTTCGACGTGAAATCACCCTAAGTTTGCGAACAACTCTTCTGATCTAACAACTAACATCTTATAACAAAAAAAGTGTTCAGAGTCCAGAGTTCACGCTCTGGGAAGGTCAAGGAAAATTGCCATCGTTACGAGTTCACCAACGTCGTTGACACCAGCCAGGGCGTTTCTGGTTAAACAATGACTGGGCAGAAGAGTACATTATGGCACTGTGACCTGTGACTGTGTTACCTGATTGGTACCTGAAATAAAAATCCGAGTCTCACACATCGTGACGACCGCTTTGACCCAGAGTCCTTCATCTTTCTGATCCTCTAGTGAGCCCCACTCCCCCCCCCCAACCACATACACCGGCAATGGTAATATGTGTCGTAAAGATAGTTACCTAAGCTTTGATGCTGATTCATAAATGACACTTTCTTGGTGTATCTTGATGCCTCTTCTTCATAAATGACACATTCAACCTTTACCCTTTAAACTCACATACAATTTAACACGATCTGTGTCAGCCTGAAAGTTGTAAGCCAACATCATTCCTGACTCATTCACTTTTGAAGATCAAAGGACCAGCAAGGCATAGAACTCTTGTGCCAGACTTTATTGATTAATGTCCTTTGGCTTTCAGCACATTTTTGGAAAAGCACTGGTGATGTTCTATACAGCTGGAGACTAAAAGTTGCCATGAGATGTTTCGTCAGAGTTTTCCACTTAAAACTGAAATTATCCCTCCGTGACTCACCCCTAACGCTCCACTTAAAACTGAAATTATCCCTCCGTGACTCACCCCTAACGCTCCACTTAAAACTGAAATTATCCCTCCGTGACTCACCCCTAACGCTTCACTTAAAACTGAAATTATCCCCCCTTGACTAACCCCTAACGCCCCACTTAAAACTACAATTATCCCTCTTTGACTCACCTCTAACGCTCCACTTAAAACGGGAGTTATCTATCATTGACTCACTCCTATCGCTCCACTTAAAACGGGAGTTATCTATCATTGACTCACTCCTATCGCTCCACTTAAAACTGAAATTATCCCTCCCTGACTCACTCCTAACGCTCCACTTAAAACTGAAATTATCCTTCCGTGACTCACCCCTAACGCCCCACTTAAAACGGAAACTATCCCTTCTTGACTCACCCCTAACGCTCCACTTAAAACGGAAATTATACCTCTTTGACTCACCTCTAACGCTCCACTTAAAACGGAAATTATCCCTCTTTGACTCATCCCTAACGCCCCACTTAAAACTGAAGTTATCTCTCCTTGACTCGCCCCTAACGCTCCACTTAAAACTGAAATTATCCCCCCTTGACTCACCTCTATCGCCCCACTTAAAATTGAAATTATCTATCCTTGACTCACCCCTAACGCTCCACTTAAAACTGAAATTATCTATACTTGACTCACCCTAACGCTCCACTTAAAATTGAAATTATCTATCCTTGACTCACCCCTAACGCTCCACATAAAATTGAAATTATCCCTCCTTGACTCACCTCTAACGCTCCACTTAAAACTGAAATTATCTATCCTTGACTCACCCCTAACGACCCACTTAAAACTGAAATTATCCCTCCTTGACTCACCTCTAACGCCCCACTTAAAACTGAAATTATCCCTCCTTGACTCACCTCTAACGCCCCACTTAAAACTGAAATTATCCCTCCTTGACTCACCCCTATCGACTCCATTTAAAACTGAAATTATTCCCCCTTGACACACTCTTTATCAATTCTATTTAATTAAAGCTGAAATTACCCCCCTTGCAACCATGTAACTCTTGTTGGTAGAAACTTGGCGTACCAGAGTTATGTCTGGTCTACCTTGGCGGCAGGTTCCTACCTCCTGGTTACATGCTATGTGGCTATCTTTTCGTTTTCAAATCTAAAATTAACACTTGCCACGTCACACCTTTACGTGTTTACCGTTAACAGTTTAAATGTTAAAAATAATTTTTTGCCAACTTAAAAATGAAAGCCGTAAACATTTACTGCCTTCTTTCATTTAAACCGTATTCATGTTGTTTGTTGTTTCTCCCCTCTTGTCAAAAGCAAAGTCACAGCACCAAAGAAACGCAGACTGCTGGTAAACTTGGCTTTAATCCATAAGGTTGTCGACCTTTGTTGAAGCTTCTCTATATATAACTAGAGAGGTTTGTAAATATTTCATCTTGTCTCAGCGAGAAAATCTTCAGTCTGGCAATTCTCACAAGAACATTTACATTTTCTGCTAGACTCATGCATTTTTAAAATATCCTTCTGTCTAATCTTCATTATCGACTTCTTTCTACTTCTTTTCTGCTAGACATGTTTTTTTAAAAAAATATTCTTCTTTCTAATCTTCATTGTCGACTTCTTTCTCCTTCTTTTCTTTATCTCAGTTTTCAACATTTTCTTTCTTTCCTTCTTTCTTTCTTTTTTTATTTATTTCTTTCCTTCGTTCTTTCTTCCTTTCTTTTTCCATTCTTATTTCCTTTCTTTTTTTCTTTCGCCCGGCCTTTTCCGCCACATTTTTCTTTCATCGTCTACTTCACCCTTCTTATGTTTCCTCTTCGCTTCTTTTTCTTCTCCTTTTGCGTCTTCGTGTTTTACTTTCTTATTTCTTCCATTTCCCAAATTCCATAACTTTTCTCAACCGTCACTTTTCTTTTCGTGATGTTTTTTTTTATTCTGTGTACACATTCTAGCGCATATCTATTAACACAAATATTATTACGTCATTAACCCAATTTCCTTGGGGTCTGTAAGAAAGAAAAATGATCTGCCGGAAAGAAACGGGGGGTTTTTGGGGCGGAGAGCGCATAAAAGAAAGAGAGGAGAGAGCGCGCATAAAAGAGAGAGAGCGAGAGAGCGCATAAAAGAGAGAGAGAGAGCGCGCATAAAAGAGAGAGAGCGAGAGAGCGCATAAAAGAGAGAGAGAGAGAGAGCGCATAAAAGAGAGAGAGCGAGAGAGAGAGAGAGACTGGAAAAAAGCCCGCATGGCCAGTGCAGTCGCGAAGAGATGTTCTGGTCTCATTCTTTATTTCACACCTGATGTTACAAAGAGCAAAATAAAAAATCTTTTGACCCTACCGTTGCTCGTTGTTCGAAGCCACAACCTCCTTGTTTGAAGCACGACAATTAATGGGTTTTCTTTATTTTAATCAATTTAGCCACTTTCTCTCCTCAGATGTCAACTTGAATAAGTTCAATGAAGGTAAATGTTGGCCCCAATTTACTGACATCACATTATAGTTTATCTCGCACAATTAGCCTCAAGCTATGGGAATATTCTATATACATCTATAACGTATATATAATGTAAGGAAAAAGAGGGCTGTTACACCATTGGGAATATGATGCTGGTGTCCTTATTTTTGTAAAGACTTTCGGTACATTATTTTAGGGTAATATGGTCAGTACAATGCCCGCACCGCTTTCCTTCCCCATTTAAACTTGGCAACATTTAAGGCTGGGTCGATCACGACGGTACTCGACCTCATGTCTTTTTTCCTAGTCGTAGTTCAGTTCACTAACCACTGAGCTACCGCTGCTCCCATATAATTATATATTATAATTATAATTATATAATATATATATATATATATATATATATATATATATATATATATATATATATATAAATTACATATGGCATTAGGTGTCTTGACAGACGATTGGTAGCAAGCATTCATTATTAGTAATTAGGTAAATATTAATGGCTTATGCTGGATGCTGTTTCACGGAACAGCTTCTCTCGTGACCGAATCAGCCAATATTGGATAGATACATCCGACAGCACAATGAACAAGATACATTATGGTGCCTGGCCTTGTCTCTTTTCTCCTGCACCTTTGTCTTCACAACTTGAAATCAACCCCGCCTCGAATGTTACTGCACCATTTTTTAATTTTGTTCTCCGTGTGCTACGACAGATTTTTCCGGTTTCTTTCGTTGATAAAGAATTCACACAAGGAAGCACTACCAACATCCTTATATCTCAGTACGGGCTGCTCTTTGGTCTCTTTCTGTCACTGGATTCGTCATACCATAATTCTTTGAGATAACGATTATTTTCCATTCTTCTTACATGACACAACCACTTTTGCCTCCGACTCCTAAATGTTGTCATGATGGATGAGAGTTTGGCTTGCTGTAAGACGTCAGAGTTGATTACTTTGTCCTGTCATTTGATGTTAATGATCTTGCGAAAAGGCAACGCACTGTTTAACCTTTTCTCCTGCCATGTATAATACAGCATTTAGCCTTTTATGTTTTTCCTGACGATTGGAAGCAGACTGATGTCGATCTTCGATGGGAGTTGCCAGTTACTACTTTGATGAGCAGTTCATGGCTGATCGCACCAATTTTGGACAAAAAGGATCTGCTCTAGAATAAATAAGAACAATTTATATTAAGGCGCTACTTTTCTCGTGTGTTTTAATCTTCTAATTCTCACTTTTTTATGCTCACTTGGAATGATATGTCATTTTCTACGTTTTTCCTACGTGCTGCGATCTTCTGTCACATATTTGTAATTCTAAAAATCTATTTATATTCATTTGTGTATATTTTTTTTCAAATGAGGGATTCACATTCAGGTGACAGCAGAGATTAAACTGATAGAAAATAATGGAATTGTCTAAAAGAGAATGACAAAAAGAACTGCTTGGAATGTTTGTTGAAGACCGATGCTCCACAGGCAAGTTGAAAGGAAGTAGAAGAATGAAGGATTCACATAATCCAGGGGTTAGGAGGGAATGCCTGCACAGAACTGGAGACTTGTAGGTAAACTGGGTTGTTTTCTTGTGAGTGAAAGTAACCCATCACAGAACTATATTGACACAGTCAGTGACAATCATGTTGCTGTAAACTGAATGTTTCATGCTTTGAATTTCAGAGTATTTTGCAAAACCAGCAGCTAATTGGTGACTACAAATACGATCTTGACTTCGATGTCACGGAGCAGATCCCGGTAGTTAACTTAAATTTTACCCTATGTGACAGTTATTTTCTAGGTTACAGACATGGGTGGGAGAGAGTGCAGTCACACGAGCGTAGAAAATGTCATGATTATGCTCATAAGTCAGAAGCTCAGAAGCTGCTTGATCATCAAACATGAAGCTGACGACATATGTTTGAAGCTGTATTCTACACATAAATGTGTGTGTGCGCTACACAAACATACACAAGAAAACAAACAAACACACACACGTTTTTTTTGTCCCATCCTGTTGCGACAGAAGAAAAACTTTGTTAGTGTTTATGTTTGTCCCCATTGAAGACGGGTCAAAGTGGAAACGTTGGTTAGTTGTTGCGTCTTGTCCTATTATAAAAACACTCTTATCGTTCGTACATTGCTGCGTCTACACTAGTTTTACCGCATTTCTCCCCCCCCTCTCTTTTTTACGGGGTACAAGTCAACACCCACGTTAATTACACAACACTATTATATGAGAACTTATATAGCCCTCTCCCTTATAGCGACCCACATATGCGTCATAATACGCTTCTGTTTGGCTGTCCGAAAGGTTATAAGTTTAAGAAACTCTTTGATAAACAAAGTGGTCCATATATTCATCATAACACAGCTGTGATTCTTACCAGTAAATACACACACACACACACTCACACACATACATACACACACACACAAACAACATAAAATGGTTTGGTCGCATGGTGAGCCATGAATATCAAAACACAACACAACGAGCCATTTAAGAAACGCTACGAGAACACCAGATCTAAGTTTCTACCACGAAAAAGATGGATTGATGAAACATTAGAAACACTATGTCACATAACAGCAGAAGAGGCCAACAGAAGAGCAAAAGACCTTAAATAATATCTCCCACGGATGCTGAAAAACAAATAAGAAAGGAAAGAAAGAGAGGGCATTCGTGTTTGACTCTCTTGGAGTGTTATTTGGTTATTTGGTTATTTGGTTATGGAAGGCCCCGGTATCACTGCAAACGAATTAAAATCCATAATTGCTCAACCGTCCGTGCCAGTGGAATCATCCGAATTACTAACTCATCTCCAAAACAAAGAAAGGTAGCTGTAGTCCCCATCATAGCAGTCTCAGCACACGCCAAAAGACATAAGGCGAAACTGCACAGAAAGTGAACACAGCCAACTGTTCCCTGTCATACGATATCAGCATTCATCGTAAACCATTGGAATATCGAAACATGATCAACACGGATGATACACACAGCTCACGGTGTGCACAGAGCACTTAACTCAGTAGCTCCTGCAGCAAGCCGGACTTGGAATATGCGGAAACTGCAACGAAGAACACTTTTCAGACACAGCAATTAAAAGTTCCTGCCGCCTAACCGTCATATTGACCGGTATTCCAATGATGACGTATATTGCAATCAACACAGAACACACTATCACGCACACTGTAAAGGATTTCAGATCACATGCATGTACTCCGCTTCACCGGGGAAGTTCTTGGAGTGTATAAGTTTTGAAAGCTCTGTCAGAAATATTGTGATGCACCCTTATTTTAGACAGCCAAACCCATATAATTGCTCGATCCCCATGCGTCAAATTAAAAAAGCTGAGACCTTTTCAATGTGACGAACCAAATGTATAGTTTAGAGATGTTATATTGTTTGCTCTTCTTAATCAGAAAACATGTAACGCCCTTCTGACCAGGTGTTTACACAATTTCTTTACCGCCACATTTATTCTTCATTTCTATTGTATATTGTTATCTCCTTTCAATCGTTTGCCTCTGCTTTTGTTTATCAACTTTCCTTCTGAATTCTTACCATGCCATTCTCTACTTCTCTGCAAAATAGTGTCATTCCATCTGTTTTCCCTCTGTCTCTTCTTTAGTCACATTTTCAACTTGTTGCATTAAGTTCACATCACATTCATCTGTAGACGGGGACTGGGACATTATTAAAGTCAGGGTCAGAGCAATGTATTTTTAGATGATTGTTGAGAGACCATGGAAGAATAGTTAAAATAGATCAGTGATCAAGGTCACATGTGGATGTATTAATTATTATAGACTTAGGACAGACGCTATATCATCAGACAGTACGTCACCAGACGATACGTCATCAGACAAAAGCGCGGGAAAATAGGCAGACAATATACTTAAACCCTGAACTGAGTGAATACTTAGCAGAAAACACTTAGCAGAGAACACTTGGAGAGAGACAGGTCGGGTAACGCCGAGAGGGTGTTCGCCCGAACCCTAAAAGAACCGAATGCCCCAGGAATCTTATATGGAACGAACGGCTCACACATCTGAAGGAGATATCTGCCAGAGATGGCAAAACGAAGTCAACCACAGACAATAAACGCTTTCTCACTAAGAAGCGAATCGTTTCACTTAGAAAGATGAGAAAAAAATGGTCGAAATGTCAAAGGAGCCAAGTCAATCAGAGACTAGAACTTAGAGAAGCAATGGACAAAAGATGAGTCAAGTAGCAAACCGAAATAGCGATAGATAGAAGTCGACAGAAACTAAGAAGCGCTTGGAGAGAGAACCGCACTATCAAGCACACTGAGAGAAAGACGGAATAAATGAGCTAGAGAAAGAATATTCACGTGAACAACTTCACCGATCATAGGATTACATTCCAGATTCTGGGATGTATATTAGTCATAGACTAGCTAGGATTGTGAGCTGTGAGATATTGGAGTTGTGTACATACATGCATTTGTGATCAGCGAGTACGCAGCTGTTCCAAACAGCCAAGTTGTTTTGACTTGTGTAACTTGAATAAGAAGATAATTTAAGTATTCAAGGCTTATGTAATCCTTTGGACTCATGTAATAAACAGAAGTTGGTGTTGTGTTACACCTTACGCCTTGTCAAGTGTATATATATGTTGTGGACATTTTATTTACATAAAGAAGTGTTCAGAAAGGCAAGAGTGCCTAATAATAATAAAATTAACAGTACAAGAAACACAACGGGAAGTAAATCATCAAATCCGCAATACGATTACGAAGCCAAAAGAGCAAAAGACGATAATCCATTATCAACGTTCAAAGATCAATATCGATGTAAATCGCATATACATCATCAGGTCGCATGTCCTTTGAAGAACGTTGCATTCACCACAGCCCGTCTGAAAGAATCTCTGTCTCTAATCCGATCTCCTACTTCTTCTGTTGTCATGTTCAAGGTCTCCATTATCTTGGTCTGCCCCTGATGCGTTACACAGGAACCATGCCTTCCATTATTGTACTTTCCAGTCCGCTGTGTCTTTTGACGTAGCCACTGTATTTTAATTTCCTCTGTAGAATGATGTTTATAAGTAAATTCTTTTTAATGTTTAAATCTATTAATATGTCTTTAATACTATTTTTCATTATCCAAGGTATCTTAAGGATTTTTCTGTAGCATTTTATTTTGAATGAACAGATTTTCTTCTTTGCTGTTTGCGAGATTGTCCATGATTCATAACCGTACATTGCATTCGGAAAGATACAAAGATCCCTCTATCTCTTCGTCCCTCAATTTTTCCAGTTGTTACAATATATTCAAGTTGTTCTCTTCTCATTACATGGCCACAAAAATGATGATTGTTTCTTCCTAATATTGGAAATTAGCTCTCTTTTTGCTTTGACCTCTCTCAGACCATCTTCATTACTCTTATTAGCTGTCCATGGTACTCTCAACATTCTTCTGTAAAACCACATTTCTACAGACTCCAGTGATTTTCTTGTCTGTTGTCCTATTGTCCATGATTCGCATCCATATGTTAAGACTGGCTCTACATAACATTTAAGAACTCTTTTTCTGATTTCTATTGTCAAAAATGGATTGCATAGTATCTTCCTCATTTTTTTGGAAAGCTGCTTTTGCCTGAACCATTCTGCATCTCACCTCTTTTGTACATCTTCCGTCTGAGGTTAACAAAGTTCCCAAATATTTAAATTCATTTACCTGTTTTAATATTGTTCCACTTGTCTTTATTTTGCACTGAGGTGATGTCTTTTTCTTTGTTGTTACCATTACTTCTGTTTTTTTTGCTATTAAGACTGAGTCCTTTATTTTTGTTTTCTTTCACTATAATGTCCAACATTTCTTGTAACTCTTGTTCACTCTTAGCGATTAAGACTGTATCATCAGCATACCTTAGATTATTTATGTTATGACCTCCAATTGTTATTCCAGGCATGCCCCTTATGGATCTTAAAATAATCTCACTATGAATATTAAACAAATCTGGTGACAGCACCCAACCTTGTTTAACACCCTGTTTTATTTGTTGAAACATTCCCAATTGGTTTCCAGTTCTTATGGCCGCTGTTTGTTGCCAGTACATGTTCTTTATTATTCTTAGATCTTTGCTGTCTACGTTTATGCTTTCTAAAATTTTGATTATTTCTTGGTGCTTTACTTTGTCAAATGCCTTGGTGTAATCTATGAAACATAGGTATAGATCTGTTTTCACCTCTATGGCTCTTTCTACTAAAGATCTTATGATATAAATGGAATTACTTGTTCCTTTATCTCTAACAAAACCACACTGTTCATCGCTAATTTCTGGACTGATTTTGTTTCGCACTCTTCGCATGATGATTCTTAGTAATATCTTAGTCATATGACTTATAAGGCTTATTGTACGATGATCATCGCATTCAATCGCACCCGATTTCTTTGGTAGGGCTATGAATATTGCTTTGAGCATGTCGTCTGGTATATATATATATCAGCTGTTGTAGATATTATTCAATATTTTTGTTATTATTTCCATTCCAAAATCACCTATGGCTTCAATCTCTTTTTTAGTTATGTTATCTGGCCCTGGAGCTTTGCCTGCTTTCATATTGCGCAAGGCACTTCTTCCACTTCCACTTCTTCTCTGAGTATTTCTGGTCCTTCTCCATTATCCTTAATATTTACTTCCGTTCGTTCACAGCTATAAAATCCTGAAATCTGAAGTAGAAAAAGCTATAAAAACAATGAAAAAGGGAAAGGCAGCAGGACCTGACAATATACAGATAGGGATGATACAGGCTCTAGAAGAATTTGGCATCGAAGTGATCACAGACATATGCAATGACATATACCATTCCTGTATATGTAAATGCATGTTGTAAATAATGTTTGTATTCGTTACATACCAAACGATCTAAAACATTAACTTTCATTCCATTGCCTAAAAAGAATGGTGCAGTTGAATGCAGTGATTTTAGAACAATAAGCCTAATGAGCCAGGTAACAAAAATTTTACTAAAACATTTTACTCTACACCCATGGACATAAAGAGAGGAGTAAGACAAGGATGCATCCTATCACCAAGCTTGTTCAATCTATACACTGAGCACATTTTTAAAAACATCTCTGAGATGTCAGGCCTAAACATTAATGGAAAGATAATCAATAACCTAAGATATGCTGATGATACTGTTCTACTAGCAGAAAATCCTAAAAACCTACAACAATTGCTTAATGTGATAAACATAATAAGCAAACATGTGGACTAGAAAGGAATATCAAAAAGACTAAAACTATGATCATAAAGAAAGAAAATTCTGAAGACCTACAATTAAAAATCACAGTTGAGGGAATGCATCTGGAGACAGACCAGAGCTACAACTACCTGGGACATACAATAACCAATGATGGAAACTGTAAAACTGAAATAAACAAAAGAATAGGTATGGCAAAAAGTAATTTTAATGCCATGAAAAATATACTAACAACAAAACAAATATCAACAGGGCTGAAACTAAGAATGGCAAAATGTTACATCTTCTCAATATTCCTGTATGGTGCAGAAACATGGACATTAGACAAGAAAACAGAACAGAAAATTGAAGCCTTTGAAATGTGGATTTATAGAAGAATAGGTAGAATTGGATGGAAAGAAAAGATAACAAACGATGAAGTTTTAAAACAACTGAAAATAAAAAGAGAACTACTAAATACAATTAAGACAAGACAAATGAAATTTTTGGGACATGTTAAAAGACACAACAGCCTACTAAAAGTAATATTGGAAGGGAAAATACAAGGTAAAAGAGGCAGAGGCAGACCAAGACTAACATGGACGAGTAACATCAAAAGATGGACAAGTCAATCTATGACAGCCTGCACCATCAAAGCAAGAAACAGAGTAGAATGGCGATCCATGGTAGCCAACCTTCGTTGCGGAGAAGGCACTCAATGATGATGATGTTCGTTCATCATTATAAAGATCATTTGATCTTTTTGAAATGAAAAATATACTAACATCAAAACAAATAACACCAGGGCTAAAACTAAGAATAGCAAAATATTACATCTTCTCAACATGCCTATATGGTGCAGAAACATATACATTACACAAGAAAAAAGAAAAGAAAATTGAAGCCTTTGAAATGTTGATTAATAGAAGAATAGGTAAAATTGGATGGAAAGGAAAAGAAAACAAACGATGAAGTTTTAAAACAACTAAAAATGAAAAGAGAACTACTAAACACAATTAGAACGAGACAAATGGAATTTTGGGGCATGTTAAAAGACACACGAGCCTAATAAAAGTAATATTGGAAAGGAAAGTACAAGGTAAAAGAGGCAGAGGCAGACCAAGACTAACATGGACGAGTAACATCAAAAGATGGACACGCCAACCTATGACAATCTGTACCGTCAAAGCAGGAGACAGAGTGGAATGGCGCTCCATTGTAGCCAACCTTCGATGCGCAGACGGCACTCAATGATGAACAATGCCATAACGACTATAAATTATTGCTACTAACAATACATTAATGACTATAAATTATTTCTACTAACAATACATTAATGACTATAATTTATTTCTACTAACAATACATTGATGACTATAAATTATTGTTACTAACAATACATTAATGACTATAAATTATTGCTACTAACAATTCATTGATGACTATAGATTATTGTTACTAACAATACATTAATGATTATAAATTATTGCTACTAAGAATACATTAAAGGCTATAAATTATTGTTACAAACAATACATTAATGACTATAAATTATTTCTACTAACAATACATTAATGACTATAAATTATTGTTATTAACAATACATTGTAGACTATAAATTACTGTTACTAACAATACATTGATGACTATAAATCATTGCTACTATCAATAAAGTGTCTGACACGTTACATGTCCCTAAAATTACTTGTTATGTAACGAAATTGTGTGTGTAAAGCTTTGCAACAGGAGGTAATCAGATCAGCAGAGGTGTACCTAATAAAGCAATTGTTTCGGCCCTTTAACTTCATGAAAGGGTAAGTGGTGGCCTGCCTGAGTCAGTGGTGGCCTGCCTGAGTCAGTGGTGGCCTGCCTGAGTCAGTGCTCTCAGGACAATCTCTGTAATCCCAGTCTGGTAACTCGCGAGATATCTTAACAGAATACCAATACTAATATTTTATTATCAAGTTGTTGTTGTTGTTTATATTGTTGTTTATGTTGTTGCTGTTATTTGTAACAATACATATTAGCTATAAATTATTAATTCTAACGTTAAACAACAACGAACTTAACTAAATATTTTAGATACTTGTTATCTTCACAATAAGTGTAGTATACATCCACTTCTCTTGATGTTACACACGCAACAAAGGGAGATGACTGATGTACCACTAAAGAGTAGCAAGGGGGAAAAATCCGAGGAGACTCTTTAATCGCAGAGATAATTTACGATCGGTCGTAACTTACCTGTGTTCTTTTTTTTCTATTAACGCGGAAAGAGGATAGGGTATAAAACACAAGGGTCTTGTAATCTAGTCACATTTTAAAAAAGAGAACGAAAAAAATCAACTTTAATCTAGCCATCTTAAATGTGCTTTTGACAGGCCTTATGACTAACTCCGATGTCTACCTACACTTTTTGTGTCTTTAGTCTTTCCAAATCTATCCATAATCCCCCCTTAGCGCTTTTAGCTGTTTCTCTAATTGCTAGAAGCTCGACGAATTGTCTACAACTTATTTCACCTCTCGCTTCAGCCTCGTGTTTGCTGAATCCAGAAGCATGGAGATCTTGGGTTCCGAGTTTTGAAAGTGTTTTTCCATGCAGGTGTGATGTGGTTTCTGAAAAGGGGTCGAGTATGGTTTTGTTACGGGCGGGCCGGAGGAGATTTGTAAGTAGGAGTCAGGGAGAGAAAAAATGAAGAAGAAAAATAAAGAAAGTGACTTTACATGTTCCCAGAATAGATTAGTGTTAATACGTTGGTGTGAAAACGTTACTTGGAAAAGTCGTTGTTACGTTTATCAGTTTTTGAATTATTCATGACTTAAATACTATTCTTCAATAGCGCCCCAAAAAATTGTGTGGTAAAACACTCTTTATTTTCACACACACGCGCGCGCACACACACACACGCGCGCGCACACGCACACGCGCGCGCGCACACACACACAGATACATGGCGTCATGACAGACGGTTGGTAGCAGGCAAGCATAAGTCAATAGTTTGGTAAAGCATTAATGTCTCATACTGGGGGCTGCTTTACTGAACATCTTCTCTTGTGGCTGAATTTGCCAATCCTGGACAGACAGATCCATCCATAGAAGGAAGAACGAGCAAGGTATTTTTGCGGTACCTGGCCTTGTCTCTTATCTCTTGCGCTCTTTATATATATATATATATATATGTACACACATACACATACACACACGCGCGCGCGCACACAAACATACACTCGCTATTGACGATTTATCGTATGTTAGATTGAAATGGGTTCTCAACCCCCTTTGTGTCACTAACTAGAAATGGGTTTGCAGCCCCCTTTGTGTCATTAACTAGAAATGGGTTTGCAGCCCCCTTTATGTCACTAACTAGAAATGGGTTTGCAGCCCCCTTTGTGTCACTAACTAGAAATGGGTTGGTAATGCGATTTCCTTGCTTAATAAAGACTACTCCAGAACGATAGAGATCAACAAGATAAAGTTGATTTTTTCTCGTCATAAATTGCTGGCA
Source organism: Megaustenia siamemsis (assembly GCA_032433765.1). NCBI lineage: Eukaryota > Metazoa > Mollusca > Gastropoda > Stylommatophora > Ariophantidae > Megaustenia > Megaustenia siamemsis. Next base: position 17,942,901 of record JAVIAB010000124.1, read on the forward strand.
ACATAAAAAAGCTATGAACTAATCTATCTATTGTCCTTTCGAGACGGCACATAGGGCAGAACCACAATCTCAAAAACAGAAACCTTGAATGCCAAGTGGCACATATTGCAGAGATCACTGCTCTAAAATATATGGCGCTGTTTCCATAACAATACTTTTTACAATGACAGCTTGTCAAGCCATTGATCGATGAACAAATAAAGTAACATATTTTAAATAGAGGAATATGAGGTAAATATATTGTTAGATCAGCAGTCGCGGTGAGGGTCATTGTGTTATAGTTCACTATTTGAGTGGACGTGGCAGATGGTTGCTTAGATACGAGTGTCACAGACATGTCTGTGCTGAGTGTTAACATGTAAGAGTTGCCATCATACAACACAAGGGAACCAAATATATAACCATCAGCATTAACTACCGTGCGTGCTGGTGAAGGTGATCATGTCTCTCCACGACCTTCTACATCTGCAGTTCTTTATCAATTCATTTGTTGATTTCCAACCAAACTATTATTTTAAACTGTCTTGTATGTTTTCTCTTACTTCCCTCTATTCCTTCTTTCTTCAATTTTTCCTTACATGACAATATACTCAATCCGTTTCCCTTCTCATAACTTTAACATCAAAATCGAAAATCATGGTTGCATCTTCCTGGTGTGTGAAGTAAGCTTCCTTTTTGTTTTGGTATCTTTTAGAACATCCTCACTATTCGTTCTATCTGTCCCTGGTATTCTCAATATTTATCTGTACAACCAGATTTCTGAGACCTCCAAAAATTTTCTTGTCCTTTGTGCGATTGCCCCGTTTTTGCATCCGCGTGACTACACCAACAATAGAAGAACTCTTTCTTATTTCTATGAACGAAAAGCGGTTGCATAATATTATGTTTCAGTCGTTGTAATGCTGCATTTGTGTCAGTTATACTGAACTTCACCCTGTTGTATATGTACAGTATGAGCTAGACTTAATAACAATAACATACTTTCTATTTCGGAAGATAAATAGATATCACATAGTAGGTCACTCAAGAGCAATCACAGCGTTTATTATGACCAATTAGCTCTATTCCAGAATAACAGTATTATCCTCATGTCGAACAGATATAGTTGAATGAAGGAGCTGATCTTAGTGCTTTTTCTGTGGCTTTGTCTTTGCGTCTTTTCTTTTTTACTTTGCTTATTGTTTCTTTACATTTCAAATTTCCAAGCCATTCTATATTAATGCGCGTGATTTCTGTCTATCTGTGGCACATGGTTCTAGACTGTGATGTTGAGCTCTTTCATTTTGCTCAAGCAGGTATTAACATGTAGTACCGGTTGTCCACTTGTCGCATGCCTCCCGCCAGCTCACTGTACAGAATGTCTTCATCCTCCATACGGGTCACATGACTCAGACATCACAACCGACGTTGGCGTAGCAGAACATATATGCTGTTTATGTGTCCTGCCATAAGAACAGTTTACAATCATGGCATCTGAGGCAACGCAGACGAAATGTGCTGAGCTGACTGTTGTTGATGAACACAAGCTGGACTTGCAGAAAAAAAGTGAGCATAGTTCCTAGGCATTTAACACACACGTTAGTCCGATGACGTTATGGTTAGCGCCCTGGCCTGCCGACCAGATGGTTTAAGATTCAAATGCTAGTTGGGCAAAGTTTTATTCATATCTAAAATGTTGTGTGGGTCCACCAAGTCCCTTTAAATGGGTAGCAGTGATATCGATAGGAAGGAATGGCAGCGAGGAATGATACTACCTTATGAAGCTGAGGTTGGTACAATGAAACCAATCACATTTAATTACCAAACAACAGCTGATATGATATTCTCTTTTCCTTGTCTTTAGTTAACACCTGTATATATCCCAGAAACAATTTCAAAATCTTGGCAAATTTTCAAAATAACGTCATTGGCAGATTTACTAGTGGTCAGTCAATGCATCCACATCATCACGGCAGCAGGCACATTTGGACTACTATAAGTCCCGTTAGTCATTTTGTCCAACATGAATTGGGGGAGTAGAAGCGCCTGCGACCTGCCGTCGCAATAGCCAATTGGGAGCACCATCAGCTGACTAAGACCTAGCAGTTCTATCTGCTCGTGGTCTCCCCTGGCAACAGTCTGCGTCAAAACCGGTTGGCTAACAGAAGCTAGGATCGCCGTGTTCCCTTTAATGGATGCTGTTACTGATATAGAAGACCCAGCATTGCATTACCTCTGGGCTGGACTAGTAGTTTCCCAGCATATCCTGGGATAGACGAACTCCAACTTCTCCAGCAAGAGTCGGGAAAGTCACGAATGCCATTACGACCCGACACATCAATGAGTCAAAGGACACCCTGCCCACGTCAACTCGTAGCATGACGTCAAAAACTCAAACACCATCATGAATTAGAGAATAGTTAGGGCAATGCTGCCTTTGGAGACAATGTAATGGATATACAACATCAATCCATACATTCGAGTTAATTAATGTTTTCATTTATATTTTTAAAATCTTCTTCATTGCAACGTTAGGACAATAAATCAGATGGGTAGACAACAGTGGATTAAAAAAAAAAGAATTGACATGATTTAACAAGCAAAGAAATGCTTCAGACAGAGAAAGTTGAAAGAAAGTAGTTGTCTGCAAGAATAGTGTCTAAAGACTTAGGGGATTCAAATGATTAGCGAGACAATCAGCAATATTACTGCGGCCTGTATATATATATATATCTAGCCTATAACTGCATATCAATTTTCATTATTGCTAGCATTAGGGGTATATCACAGCGCGTTGTCTATGATCAATGACAATATATTTTCCATAAAGGTTTCCCATAATCTGTAAAGATTTTTATTATTTAAAAAAATGGACTTGTAAGCCTTACAAGGCATTTCTTCTTTCCTTCTCATTTGTCTTTCAGTGTCGAGGGGTTGTGGGTGGGTGGTGGTGGGGGTGGGGGGAGGTAATTAGTTAAAGAAAGCATACCGTTTACATATTTTTCTTACTAAAATAAATCAGCACACAAATTGTTACAGACAAACAAAATAAATCAATCAAATGTAAGCCGGATTCTGAAAACAGTTCTTATTCATGTTATAACCGCTCATTACTACCAAACCTACATTTGCTAGCTAAACACTCATTACTACCAAACCTACATTTGATAACCACTCAGTACTACCAAACCTACATTTGATAACCACACAGTACTGCCAAACCTACATTTGATACAGACTATATATGCAGCGGTCGACCATCGCTATCTATAGAAGTAAGCCGGAAGGCTGAAAGAGAAACCTCCAAACACCGTGTTGTCAGCACAGCCAACTATAGATGGCCTTAGGTCAACTTAGGACATAGAACATCATTCTATAGAGGAAATCAAAATAGTGTGCCTATATGAAAAGACACAGCGGGCTGGAAAGTACAATAAAGGAAGGCATAGTTACTGGGCGACGCCTCAGGGGTAGACCAAGAAGAAGGTGGTTTCAAGACATCAAAGAGACAATGAACGTGACAACAGAAAAAGTGGGATATTTGGCTAGAGACAGAGATTCTTTCAGACGAGCTGTGGTGAGTGCAACGTTCTGTAAAGGATACGAGCCATTATGATGATATTCTATATCAAAATGTGTCCATAAATTCTAATATAGAAATATATCTATACATTCTAATATGAAAATATGTCTATACATTCTGCTATGAAAATGTGAGTTCTTAAATGTTATGTAGAGCCTGTCTTAACATATAGATGTGAATCATGGACAATAGGACAACAGACAAGAAAATCACTGGAGTCTGTAGAAATGTGGTTTTACAGAAGAATGTTGAGAATACCATGGACAGTTAAGAAGAGTAATGAAAATTTTCTGACAGAGGTCAAAGCAAAAAGAGAGCTAATTTCCCAAATTAGGAAGAAACAATCATAATTTTTTGTAATGAGAAGAGAACAACTGGAATATATGGTAACAGCAAGAAAAATTGAGGGACGAAGAGAGAGAGGGAAGCAAAGAGAAAAAAATACCAGACAGCTGAAGAGAATGGCTAGGCTAGGCAGAAAGTCAACAACACAAATGATAAATAACTGTCGAGATCGAAAGTTGTGGAGAGACATGATCATCTACGCCAGCAGGCCCGGTACTTGATGATGATGATGATGATGAAAATGTGTGCCTCCTAAGACTGGTTTCCATGGGAAGACATATCTGACTATAAAGAACTACTACCTTGGAAGATGTTGAAGGAAAACTAAAGACTAGGGAATCAGTCCGAGCAAATAAATACCCAAGACGGAATGACCAGACTGCTAGTACATAACATGAAATCCGCAAATAAATGTACAATAGAGAAAGACAAGGAGGAAGAGAATGAGAAGGAGAAGAAGAATTAGAGAAAGGAAGTGAAGAAGGAGGAGGAGGAGAAAAAGAAGAATGAGAATGATAAGAAAAGGAGGAGGAGAAAGAGAGAAAGTAGAAGAAAGAGGATGAGAAGCAAAATGAAGAGAAGTAAAAGAAGAAGGAGAAAGACATTTAAATTAATCAAAATATAAAAACAAGTGAACGAGTAGGTTATTGTCAGCGCAATATTATGAGAACGTAAATATTAGGACCATCATGACATAATTAAAGTCTTAGGCAATCGGAACACAAACAAGATAAACGATTAAGACCTCACAGTTAGGGTTTTACAGACGAAATACTGAGAATACCATGGCTATCGATAAAGAGTTATCAGGAGGATTTCTAAGAGAGGCCAAAACAACAAATAAACAGCTGGAATATAATGTGACAAATGAACATCAAAGGAAGAAAAAAATAGAAAAGCGGAGAGAAAAGATATAAGACTGAAAGAAATTCTATCTATCTATCTATTGACCTTTCGAGCCGTAACCGGCCCATAGGGCGTAGACCAAGATACACCTTCTCCTATATGAATTTTTGTTCTAGCAGTTTTCTTTTAAATATATTTTATCAAATCTCGCCATCTGTCTCTGTTCTGTGCAAGCAGAAAGAAATTACATGGTAGAAAGTAAAAAAAAAAAACAGAACTGATAATAACTCGAGAGATGGGTCGTTGTGAAGGATATTATCACATACGCTATATGTTATACCCGATATTTGCTAATGATACAGAGATGAGTAAGAATCGGAAATGAGGAGATAAGGAAACGAGTTAGAGTAACATAAATGGTGGATGATATCAGGAAACAACAATAACATTGTATCTTCTGGACATGTAGCACAATCATCATCAAATGGAGAGCCTTAATACTCAGAAACAAAAAAGAGGGAAAAGGGTGATCTAGAAGATAATGGTTTCATGAAATAGCAGATCTCAGGATGAGCCCCACACACTGCAGAACATTTACTCGAACATTCCGTTTTCCCTCGACGCCGAAAGGCAACATAAGCAGAGTAAAGTAAAAGTAAGGATAAACTGAGTGCATTTTTTTTATTACATTCAACCGTTTTCGTAAGCTGGAGAACCTCAGGATCCAATCTGGTCTGTTATTTAACACTTTCTTTTTTTTTAAATTATCTGTGAGGCTGTTTCCCAAACTATATATCACTGTTGTATTGGTCTTGTTCATAAATGATGACATCTTTTAGTGAATGATCTTGTTTGATGTATCAATAGTTTTGTTGTTCTAGTGAAAGAAAATTAGGTTAAATACAAAAATAAACATTTTCAACTCCAATGTTAAGTTAGTCATATTATATGGCTGTGAAACATGGAGAACAACAAATATGGCAATCATGAAGATACAGACTTTCATTAATGAATGCTTACGCAGAATAAAAGGATGGAAATGGCAGGACAAATTCACTAACATAGAATTATGGAAATGTACCAATCAAATACCAGTGGATAAAGAGATACAGCGAACACAATGACGCTGGATAGGACACACACTGCGGAAGTCAACTGACGAGTATTTGTGTAATAAACAGGCCCTTTTTTTGGAATCCCCAGGGGAAAATACAAAGAGGAAGACCAAAGAATTCTTGGAGAAGACAGATTGAAGCAGAGATGAAGTTGATGGGGGAGACATGGAATGATCTTAAAAGAATGGCAAGAAACAGAACGACTTGGAAAGTGTTTGTTGAAGCACTATGCTCCACAGGGAGCTGAAAGGTAGAAGAAGAGAGAGTGAAAGAAAATCGGTCACAATTGTTAAATGTATAGATTCTGTAATTGAACTATGGAAAATACGGTATTAATGTCAACTTTTGCATGTCCCATCTACAATTATGTACAATTCTCAAATGGGGTTCCGAAAAAAAATAGAGGGCGCACTGACGCTTTATTCACCTTAAAACAGTTGGCATTAAAGACGACACAACAGAACCAAAATCTGTACATTACTTTCAATGACCAAGAAAAGCATTCGATCGATAAACAGAGAACAACTACGGGGGATACTAATAATATACAGAGTAAGCTAGCATCTAATTAACTAATTAAATGTCTCTACATCAACAGCAGCTGCACAGTCAGAACAGCAGCAAGTTACACATACCACTTTGAAGTTAGATCAGGAGTAAGACAGTGGTGCGTTCAATGCCCCCTATTATTCATTACACACATGGACTATATATATATATATATACAAGTTAGCCAACCCACCAGAGAGAGGAGATCAACGAGTTTCTGTTTGCTGACGATCAGGCACTAATACATGGAAAAATAGAAGACCAACAAGAACACTTAAATAGACTCAACAGCGCAGGCACAAAATACAACATAAAAATCAACATCAACAAAACTATTGATGGCAGACAACTAAAACTAATTTAATTACATAGGAAGTCTAGTAACAAACGACAATTCACGAACAACAGAAATAGACTCAAGATGCAACAAAACTTGTCAAATCATTGAACATCATTATTGTCCAACAATGAAATAACTCTAGAGGCAAAATGGGAACTGTACAATACAATCTTCATTTCAGCAATGCCAGTCCTGCGCCCTAGATGTAAGAACAATAAGAAAAATATTCATTACCGAGATCAAATGTGTTTGACAAATGATAGGAAACAGCCTGAGAGATAAGATCATAAACGAAGAACTGATTTTTAAAAAAAGCTATGAATAATACCCGCCACAGAATAAATAAAGAAACAACAGATAAAATGGTTTGACCTCGTGATAAGGCATAAAGATCAAAACACAACACAACGAGCCTTCAATAAATTTTGGAAGAACACCAGACTCAAGGGCCGATCACGTAAAGGTTGAATTGATGAAATGTTAGAAACACTAGAAAATACATACCAGCAGCAGAGAAAACAGAAGAGCAAAAGACCGCAAATTAAGTCTCCCTCGACGCTGAAAGGCAAATTAGGAAGGAAAGAAGAAGAAAAAGACAATTATATAATGTTGATTATATATATTTATATATTATGTAATGAAGATTATGTAATGTTGATTACACATTATTGTATTATTCTCTGTTTTTTTGTTGTTGAATATTTATCATTTTTCCGAGTGCTGTAAACATACATCTTCCTCTGAAATGATTCGCAAATTATCGCCTCGGAATTTTCCCTGTATAATAATAATTTTTAAAAAAAAGTAAAGTACCCCCGTCACGCCAAGTGGCGTATCGGGAAATATGGTGTTAGTGACCCTTTATTTTACAGACCTTCAGCACATGATTTTTGCGGTAATGTGGTCGGTATTACGCCCGTGCTGCTTTACTTTCCCAGAAAAAAATCCGGTACCCATTTAAGGCTGGGTGAACCCGGAAGCCGTCGGTTGGGATCGAACCCTACCCCTCTGTCCTTTGTAGGTCAGTTCACTAACCACTGAGCTATCGCGGCTCCCCCTGTATAATAATATTCATTTATTATTATTTGTCTTTGGTGGATAGGGACCTGACTAAGAGAGGCATGACCCACTGTAGTGTGGGTTAGATTTCTAAGAATAAAAGGCAGGAAAACGCTAGACCGTCTTGCTTCGTCTAAAAAAAAAAAAAAAGAAGAAAAAAAGAAGCAGTCTTGATTTAGTCCACAGTGTTTTCGATCAAGAAGTAGCTGTAGCAAGGGAATCAAACCCAGACCACCACGTCAGTAGATGAGGACAGAAACTAATGCCAAGTACAAGAGTTTTTGATAAAATTGCTAAAGCAAAAAAGAAATAGATAAGATAAATGCATTTTAAAATGGCAGGCGAGGTCAAGAATAAGTAGAAAATATGATAAAATATATTGGATGCAACGAAGAAAGGGATAAAGTTTGTTCTACTTTAGCGTTGCTGCTGCCAACGGCTGTCTGTGTTTTATGAGTGTCTGTGCTTGAGATGATGAACAGCGTCTTGTACCTGAGCCGACACAAGACAAATGAGCCCCATTTAGTGGGGTTCATAAACCGTTTACGGGCCAGTGGTCCATGGAAGCGGCAGGGAACACAGTTCCGTGATAATCTGGTTAGGGAACAACAGACAATTCCAGGCTCAGGCTGTTTCTGAAGAGCATTTCTTCTCTTTGTGCTTATATTTGAAAACATAAATTTGTATTTAAACATTTATTTTCACTCCGACTGTTTATTTGTAGCTTATTTGTACTTGAGTGCACATTTTTATTTCTTTTTTTTTCCATCACTCGCTTAAACAATTTGTTCTTTCTTTCTTTCTTTCTTTCTTTCTTTCTTTCTTTCTTTCTTTCTTTCTATCTTTCTTTCTTTCTTTCTCTCTCTCTCTCTCATTATAATTTACTTCTATTTGCATTACTCTCTCTCTCCCTCCCTCCCTCTCTCTCTCTCTATTCTCACACATAATCACCCCAAACACATTTTTCTTTCTTTCTTGGCTCGACACAACGGTATACGTAAAACCAACACCATTTTGCCCCTTAAAATTTATTTGCCATTTCTTTATAGTAAAAAGAGAAACATCTTGTGTGTATCTGATTGTGTGTTTGTGTGTAAGTGTATATATTCAAACCTTTACAAAGTTATTGTTCCCATAACTCACATTCCTTCATTTCTTTATTTCTTCTCAATTTTACTTATCTCTGGTTCTTCCAAAATTACAGTATAAAATCTGGTGAATGTTGATATGTAAACAATAACAAATGAACATGTTATTTAAAAAAAAAAATGTAACTAATGATAATTAAATAATAAAGTAGACAATATCACAGATTGGTGAGTATTCATATATGTATATATAAAACAGTTCTTAAATGTTATGTAGATCCAGTCTTCACATAATGATGTTAATCATGGACAATAGGACAACAGACAAGAAAATTACTGGAGTCTGTAGAAGTGTGGTTTTACAGAAAAATGTTGAGAATACCATGGACAGTTAAGAAGAGTAATGAAAATGTTCTGAAAGAGGTGGAAGCAAGAAGAGAGCTAATTTCCAATATTAGGAAGAAACAATCATCATTTTTTTGGCCATGTAATGAGAAGAGAATAAGTGGAATATATTGTAACAACTGGACACATTGAGGGACGAAGAGATAGAGGAAAACAAAGAGAAAAAATACCACACAGCTTAAGAGAATGACTTAGCAGTAGGTCAACAACAGAAATGATAAATAATTTCGAGATCGAAAGTTGTGGAGAGACACCTACGCCAGCAGACCCGGTACTTGATGATGATGATGATGATATATATATATATATATATATATATATATATATATATATATATATATATATATATATATATACAGGGTGTTTATAAAGTCTCACTACACTTGGTATCTAGGTCAATTTGAAAAAAAAATGTTTATGACGTCATCACAATATGTGCTCCCACTGTCAATGAAATTTGTTGAATAAGTTTATTGCTACTGGAAATGTGGAAGATGCTCCACGATCTGGTAGGCCTGCTGTGAATGATGAAATATGTTTAGATATCCAAGACAGAATCCTTAAAAGTCCAGACAAGTCATTAAGAAAACTGTCGCAACAAGTGAACTTACCATTGAGCACATATTGTGATGACGTCATAAACATTTTTTTCAAATTGACCTAGATACCAAGTGTAGTGAGACTTTATAAACACCCTATATATATATATATATATATATATATATATATATATATATATAAATTGACTTTTACCTTTAATGACACACACACACACACAGAAGAGACAGAAAGAAAGAGAGAGAGAGAGAAGAGACAGAAAGAGAGAGAGAGAGAGAGAGAGAGAGAGAGAGAGAGAAATTTCAGCTGAAACAAACGATCTGACCGTCTAAGTAGCCAGATGTAACCAGCAATTCTTAGTGAAAGTGTAGCAATGCAGGGCTAGACCCGCGAGCAAGTAGCACAAATGAAGATGGATAACCTCATTATCACTGCCGGTGTTATAATTTCTCTTTTACTAACTTTCTTTCCCTACATGCTTGCATCTTTGCAGTCTTTCTTTCTTGGCTCTGTCCTTGATGTAAAATTGATGACTGATAATTAAAATACGATATTAATGGAGCACCACATAAAAAACATGAAAGCGCACACTGACAAATAAAGTTTAATGCACTCACAAACATTAACATCAAGAGTATATTTCATGAGATAAATTGACAGGCGCATAATGCATTACATCCCAAACAAAGGGAAAGGCATTTAAATCAGAATAAAGTTGTTTTGCTAAAGCTTAAATATTTATAGTCGAAATGTTGTGCGCTGTAAAAAATATATTCAACGAACCAATTTTAGAATAGTTTATTAGTTTGCGATATTTTGTTATACAGATGTTGACTTGTCATTATACTTAATTAACTCCAGATCATATCTGGAAGCGCTGATCAATTAAAATACGTTTCTGGATCATTCACTCTTTGGAGTTACAGTGAGTTTTGAGCAGTGGACTGGATTGCGATGATTTTCACTTCGGAATCTTTGGCGGAGGTCGGCATTATTTGAGTTATCGGAGAGAACAAATCTGATTGTAAATTGACTAATGATTTTGACTTTAGAAAGAAAACTGCAACCAATGCTCATCACCGTCGTATTGTTCTATCAACGCATACAATGGTTATGGTTAGTCGAAGGCACCGGTATCACCGAAAACGAATTAAAATATTGTTCAAACGCTCGTGCCAGTGGAAACATTCGAATTAAAACTCATCTCATTGAAGGATTCAAACAAAGAAAGGCAGCTGCAGTACCCATCATAGCAGCTATAGTAAGGGGCCAAAAGGCAAAAGACCAAGCGGCACCAAAAGTGAACGCTGTTGAACTGTCCTTCGTCATGCTATATCATCATTCATCGTAAGCAATCGGAATACCTTAACACGAGACGGATGAAAAACACAGCTAAAGTGTGCACAGAGCACTAAACTCAGTAGCTCCGGCAGCAAGCCGGACTTGGAATATGAGGAAACTGCAACAAGGAACACTTTTCACACTGAGCCTCTATGGTTTTGCCGCCTATCCGCCATATTGACCGGAAGTCACAACGCATACAAAATTGGCTGCAACAGAGCGTCATTATTCTCTCTCTCTCTCTTTCTGTCTCCCCCCCCCCTCTCTCTCTCTGTCTGTCTAATTTGTCTTACTGGGAGAATTTGTAAAGAATTTCTCGTCTATATTTCTTTTTAAAAATTGTCACTTTGTAGTAATTTTTTTCCATGTCTCAACATTTTAAGTCTCAACATTTTAACATTTTTATTTGTTTTATTTATGACTCAACATACGGTCAAATCATTTCTTTTACCCCGTTCAGTTATGTGTTTAATAGTTCAGTCTTTCTGGTATATAACAATTAAATGATGTACCCTTTGTGGAATTATCAAGAGCCGTGGAAACGGAAGTACTTTATTTGTTGGAACCACTGGAAACATAGACCAAAGACAGCTTTGTCGCTGTGTGCCTAGAAAAAAAATAGTATATTCTTTACATTCGCTGCTTCAATATTTATTGTTTTCCTCCCTACACGTTCATTCGTCATAGTCCTTCAATAAATAAAAATTACTAAATCTTTAATGTTATTCTTTAATATCTTATTTAATCGCTTAGATTAATAATAATACCAGTGAGCCAAAGAATTCATCATTAAGTAGCATTAAGTTATGTTAACAGCAACAAATACTATTGTTATCAACGTCATTTATGAAGAAGGAACATAAGCTCAGATACTTGCATATATTTACACGCATGAACTTACTAAATGCACCACACAGACAAAAAGTACTAAGGAAATAGCTTAAACATCAGTACAAAGCTCATACAATCCCCAAGTGACACACACACATATATTGTTTGTTACAAGGAGAGAGCTGGTAGAAAATGGGAGATGGGAAAGGGATCACAGTTGATGCTATATAGTCGATAACGTGGTACAATTAAACTGGTGTTAGACCTTAAAGTGGTTTTATACCTTAAAGTGGTGCTATGCCTTAGAGTGGTGTTGGACCTTAGAGTGGTGTTAGACCTAAAAGTGGTGCTATACCTTAGAGTGGTGTTAGACCCTAGAGTGGTGTTAGACCTCAAAGTGGTGCTATACCTTAGAGTGGTGTTAGACCTTAAAGTGGTTTTTATACCTTAAAGTGGTGCTATACCTTAGAGTGGTGTTGGACCTTAGTGGTGCTATACCTTAGAGTGGTGTTGGACCTTAGAGTGGTGTTAGACCTTAAAGTGGTGCTATACCTTAGAGTGGTGTTAGACCCTAGAGTGGTGTTATACCTCAAAGTGGTGCTATACCTTAGAGTGGTGTTAGACCTTAGAGTGGTGTTAGACCTTAAAATGGTGCTATACCTTAGAGTGGTGTTGGACCTTAGAGTGGTGTTAAACCTTAAAGTGGTGCTATGCCTTAGAGTGGTGTTAGACCTTAAAGACGTGCTATACCTTAGAGTGGTGTTAGACCTTAAAGTGGTGCTATACTTTAGAGTGGTGTTAGATCTTAAAGTGGTGATATACATTAGAGCGGTGTTAGACCTTAAAGTGGTGCTATACCTTAGAGTGGTGTTAGACCTTATAGTGGTGTTAGACCTTAAAGTGGTGTTAGACCTTAGAGTGGTGTTAGACCTTAAAGTGGTGCTATACCTTAGAGTGGTGTTAGACCTTAAAGTGGTGCTATACCTTAGAGTGGTGCTAGACCTCAAAGTGGTGTTATACCTTAGAGTGGTGTTAGACCTTAAAGACGTGCTATACCTTAGAGTGGTGTTAGATCTTAAAGTGGTGATATACATTAGAGCGGTGTTAGACCTTAAAGTGGTGATATACCTTAGAGTGGTGTTAGACCTTAGAGTGGTGTTAGACCTTAAAGTGGTGTTAGACCTTAGAGTGGTGTTAGACCTTAAAGTGGTGCTATACCATAGAGTGGTGTTAGACCTTAAAGTGGTGCTATACCTTAAAGTTGTGCTATACCTTAGAGTTGTGTTAGACCTTAAAGTGGTGTTAAACCTTAAAGTGGTGCTATACCTTAGAGTGGTGTAATTAAAGTTGTGTTAGACCTTAAGGTATTGTAATTAAAGTGGTGTTAGAGCTAAAATGGTGTAGTTAAAGTGGTGTTAGACCTTAAAGTGGTGTAATTAAAGTGGAGTTAGACCTAAAGTCTAGGAACGGAAAGAATAAAACTAAATAAAGGAGAGATGATTTTATCATCAGGACACCAGGAACCTTGGAGCACAACATAGTGAAGGGGTAGCTATAATGCTACCAAGGAATGCACAGAAGACACTAATAGAATGGGAACAGTAGGACCGAGACTAATGAGAGCAACATTTAAAACAACCAAAAACAAAATTAAATTACACACTATCCAATGCTATGCATCAACCAACGATAAGGATGATTTCTATAAACAGCTACAATGTCAGATGGATGCAAGACGAGCCAAGGATATTATAATCTTGATGGGAGACCTAAATGCTAAGGTAGGATCAGACAACAGAGGCTTCGAAGAAATTATGGGAAAACATGGACTTGGAGATATAAACGAGAATGGAGAGATATTTGTGAATTTCTGAGCCCTTAATCAAGTGAGCATAGGAGGAACAATATTCCAACATAAAAGAATACACAAAGCTACATGGGTGTCTCCAGATCATAGAACGGAAAATCAGATTGATCACTTATGTATTAATAATAAGTTTAAGTCATCCTTACAGGATGTAAAAGTATATAGAGGGGCAGATGTAGCTTCTGATTATCATCTTCTGATAGCCAAACTTAAAATTAAACTAAAAAGGTGTACTACAGCGAATAAGGGTAGAAAGTATTTAAATGTAGGGTTTCTTAAAGAACAAGGAATTAAAGATAAATTCGCAGTCACAATATCAAACAAATACCAAGTCCTTCAACAACTAGAAAAGACAATAAATATAGAAGATAATTTGAAACAGGTAAAAGGTATATGGAAAGAGACACGCGAAGAAACACTTGGGAAAAGAGAACGCCAGAATAAGGCATGGATGACAGCAGAGACCCTGGATAAAATTAAAGAAAGAAAGAACAAGAAAGCAGACATAAATAAAAGCAAAACAAGAAGTAATAAAGCCAAGACAGAGGAAGCTTACACAAAGGTGAACAAAGAAGTGAGAAGATGCATTAAAAGGGATAAGAGGAAATATATAGATGAACTAGCTAAAGAGGCAGAAGGAGCAGCAAATAAAGGGAATATGAAAGAACTGTACAACAGCACAAAGAAATTAAGTGGAAAATACAAACAGATCAATGTCTTTCTTAAAGATAAGAAGTAAAATCTGCTTAGTAATATAAGGGAACAAAGGGAGAGATGAAAAGAGCACATTGAAGAACTTTTGAACAGACCCGGCTCAAATAATCCTTCAGATATACTACCAGCAGAAGAAGAGTTACACGGTAACTGTGGAAAGAAGAAATAATGAAAGCCATCAAACTATTAAGAAATGATAAAGCCACAGGACCAGATGAAATTCCTTCGGAAGCCATCAAAGCAGATATTAGCACCTCTACCAAGATATTATATAATCTACTGGATAAAATTTGGGAGAGGAAAGAAATACCTAAAGACTGGAAAGAAGGTTCTAGGATCAAACTACCAAAGAAAGGAAGTTTACAGGAGTGCACAAATTATAGGGGAATTATTCTACTATCAGCGTCAGGAAAAAAATATTAAGCAGAATCATTCTGTGGAGACTAAAAGAGGCCATAGAGAAATATTTGAGAGATGAACAAGCAGGTTTTAGGAAGAACAGATCATGTGCTGATCAAATAACTACTCTACGTAATAGTTCATCAACGTTTAGAACTAAAACCCCACTTTATATTGGATTCTTAGATTACGAAAAGGCATTTGTTAGTTTAGACAGAGGAATGCTTAGGAAGTTGCTGAGTCATTATGGAATCTCCATAAATTTTATTAACCTGATAAAAACAATTTATGAAGGAACGAAATGTAGTGTGGTGCATGAAGGACAGATTACAGAAGCATTTGGAATAAGAACAGGAGTAAGGCAGGGGTGCCTTCTGTCTCCATTTCTCTTTCTACTGGCCATAGATTGGATTATTAAAATAACTCAAAACAACAGAAATGGGATCCAGTGGTCACTGACCAAACAACTTTATGATTTAGACTTTGCTGATGACATAGCTCTCCTATCACACAGCCATCAACAGAAGCAGGATAAAATGAGCATACTTGATAAGAGATCACGACAGCTAGGACTGAAGATTAATAGAGATAAGACCAACATTATGATAATTAATACAGTTGGCAATAACCAAATAAAACTATAGTCCGTTCAGAAATTCATAATCACACCTGAATTAGCTTTGCGTCATAACCACATGTTATTTTGGTTTCACATTTTGCATGCAATCTTAGAATATTGATGACGTAAAGATTTTGGTATTTTTTATTCCACAAACACAACAGATTTTGCACATCAGCGAATTCCTTTGATCTTTTATGACGATATCACACAAGTTGATTCAAATTATAGAGTTTACAGTAATCGTGTTAAATTGTCCAGTTTACCGCAATTCTTGTCAGAAGCGTATCTACATAGTGCTTAATTGTGGGTGTTGTTCGTTATGTGTATTTGCAAACATGAATTCAATTGGTTACAATTAGTCTTGTCCTTCGGTCACCATTAGACCCCAGGACGTCCTAACTGCAGCTGGAATTGAATTCATCTTAATTTTAATCATTCCGAATCTGACGATTCCAAGAGGTTGATAATCATTATTGGCTGGACAACTAGTAATCCATCTCGTTTCCAGTACTCATCTTCCACCCGCAACACATGTTCAACACACTTCTTTTGCATAGTTATAAATTTGCATTTCAACCTCATTGTAATTTAGATATATATGTTGGTATTTAAAGTCAACAAATTGTCTACTGAGTCTTCCCAAAATTAATAAAGATACGCCTTCCCTTCGGTAATTAATGCCCAGGCCGTGGTGCGTCATGTCGTTCAATAACAATTCAGTTTTGTGCACGGGATTTTCCTGAAGTTAGTGTTTCTACAATAGCCAAACTATTTTACGCGAACGACCGCACCAAATTAATGTATATATCCTAAAATGTTGTCAAATTTGAACACACCAAAATGGACGCTTCTTGCGTCCAAGCCATGTAAACAATGTTGACTTTCCTTGTCTCCAACGGTTTATCTAATTCTATTAGAGAATTTCACGCTGTTACCACAGTGAGATGGCGGATATTTTTTATTGTAATCACGGGTTTGATAATAAATGTGTGTACACAGTTCGTTAACCATCGCTGTAGATCAAGTCTTTATTCGCTGGCTTCGTTAGCAACCATGGAAGATAATGACCTTACTTGTGCCGACGGTTGGTTTGGGGCAAATTGTACGTTACAATGTCACTGCTATAATGGCTTAGTTTGTGACAAAACTACAGGGACATGCCCAAACAATGACAGTTGTCAGCACAACATTTTCGGACCCCATCAATTTTTGCCGTGCTCCTGGTTTAGGATTTATGCGAATGATTTTAAAAAATCCGGACAGTTTCACGGTAAAACTGAATGGTTCTGCCTCATGTAACAATGTATCAAGGTTTGTAGTTAGTCCGCACGAGATTGATACCTTCTGCCCTGGGGCTGGTCTGATCAACAAGTTACGGATTGAAAGGACGATAGTTGCAAATATCTGCTCCATCTACATTGGTGGGGGTCGGAAACTGGCTCTCAAACAGATCACAAACCAGACCAACAAATGTGATAATTGTTATACAGGGGACGGATGTGGACCAGAGGCCGCAGTTAATAGCAAAACAAAGACCAATCTCTATGACAATGACTGCACACACACACAACGGAGAAGTGGAACCAATTCTGTTTACTGGTATCTGAACTTTGCAACGCCCCAGAAGACTCACATCATTCGAATCTATCATTGAGCTAGCACTATGATTCGGGTAAAGAATGCCACTCTAAAGGCTTTCTTTGACAGTGGCGGAGTAGTGTTCCAGTATAATGATATATCATACCCTAATTTATCTGTGAACACTATTGTAGTCAAAACACAAACGTCAATGACACACATTAAGATTGAGTTCTCACCGACCATTTCGCAGGCCGACAGTGCACTGACGGTATGTGAGGTGCAAACATTTACAGACACCTATTGTCTGGACGAGCATTCTTGGTCGTTTTGTGCAGTGTGAAGTGGGTGTAGTAAAGGCTGCAATGTTATCATCGGTACTAGTCACGGCTACTGTTCACATGGGATCTATGGACACGACTGTTCCGGGTCTTGTCTCAGTGTCTGTCCTTTATTTGAGGAAAAATCTGGAAAATGCCTACAATGTAAACATCTTGGCTATACCTGTAATGACACTTGTCCCGATGGTAATTTTGGGCTACAGTGCGAACAGATGTGTTCTGATGGCTGTGACATCATATGTACTCTCAAATGTCCGGACAACTGTTTCAACGACACCTGTCAACAGTCGATCGGGAATCTGTACATGCAAGAGAACGTTCTATGGGTCAGACTGCACTCTCAAATCTCCGGACAACTGTTTAACGAAACCTGTGATTACCACTTTCAGAAGAGTCTGCCGACTACAACAAGCCCAAGCATATGGACACTTTAATGTGTTTCTGTGCTAGACATGGTTCATTTTTTGGTGTTTTTTAGTGAAGCCATGGCTCATATCTTGCTGTGTTTCTGTCCTAGCCATGGCTCATATCTTAGCTTGTGTGTGCTGGCCATGGCTCATATCTTGGTGTGTGTCATGTTAGTCATATCTCATATCTCGGTGTGTCCGTGTTAATCATGTCTCATATCTTTATGTGTGTCTGTGTTTAGTCATATCTCATATCTTAGCGTGTACCAGTGTTAGTCATATGTCATATCTTTGTGTGTGCATGTCTGGGTTAGTGATATCTCATATCTCTGTGTGCATGTTTATGTTAGTCATATCTCATATCTTTGTGTGTGCATGTCTGTGTTTGTCACATCTCAAATCCTTGTGTGTGCATGGCTATGTTGGTCCCATCTCATATCTTTGTGTGTGCATATCTATGTTAGTCATATCTCGTATCTTTGTGTGCATGTCTATGTTAGGCATGTGTCATATCTTTGTGTGTGCATGTCAATGTCAATTATATCTCATATCTTTATGTGCATGTTTATGTTAGTCATGTGTCATATATCTTGATGTGTGTCAATGTTATTCATGCCTCGTATCGCTGTGTGCATGTCTGTATTAGTCACATCTCATATCTTTGTGTGTGCATGTCTGTGTTAGTCACATCTCACATCTTTGTATGTGTATGTCTGTGTTAGTCACATCTCACATCTTTGTGTGTCCGTGTCTGTGTTAGTCACATCTCACATCTTTGTGTGTGCATGTCTGTGTTAGTCACCTCTAGTGACTCGGGCAGATGGTGCTCGTAAACCTGGGAGGGCCTACCATCTAAGGGCAGAATCCCCCTACAGAAAAGACAATCTGTTGCCTTGCAGGAAGATTGGGGACAATCAAAGGCTAAGGAAAGCAAACCTGAAAAAATGCTGGCTGAAATCGGATGCACTGGGCCACTGGCGCAGAACACAGTGCAACGTATTAACGGGTGTTCAGTCAGAGTAGATCTGACAGACTCTAATTGTGATTTTCTGTCTGTGGGGGCGATCAACACACTTAGCCTGACAGCTGACTTCATGTGGGAGTCTGGAATCCTTACTCCGATTGAGTCCTGAACGCAGAGAGAGAGAGAGAGAGAAATTCGAACAGGGTGAATTTAATATACCCTAAAGAAGACAACTTTTAAACTATAGTTCGTTTCAAATCATGTGCCCAACTTCAAAACGCTATTACGCAGTAAACATTTGTTAAAAACTGTTGAAATTTTCCAAATGTTATTAGAATGCAAAAGACCCTTTAAATGTATATTTAACAAATATCTTGCAGCTGCAGTTTTCTTAAAGCGGCGAATTTCTTTGAAGTTTGTCAAAATTGTAAACTGTGAACCCCTAAATAATAGAAATTACCGTAGTTGCTGGTCTATGATTAATTATCACTAGGTAAAGGCGTGGCCGTAAAGGGGAAATAACTGGATAAGACAAAACACCAGGACAATTATTGTCTGCTCAGTTCGAGGACGGACGATAATATCAAGGTATACCTGTATGTCCAATTTTCATAGTTGTGTGGTTCTCATAAGGACCGTTTGTTGAACTAATTTAAGGTAATATAGGGGCCAACATTGTGGGGGCTATATACTTTCATTCTGAATCAGACGAGTCTAAAAGATTAATAACTGTTTGGGGTTGAACATTCCACAAACCATCATTTTTCCAATATTCATCTTCCTGTTTTAAGACGTGGTCTTCACATTTAGCCCAATAATCTTTGTCTATATTTAATAAAGCGAGATTAGCAAGAGTCTTTACATCGCATATTTTGAATGTTGTATTTTCATCTGCCACTTGTCCTTTTAATTTTGCCCAGATTAGTTCTATTGGATTTAAATGAGCATGGTAAGGTGGCAGCCTCAAACTTATATGACCGTGCTCTTGGATAATCTTATCTATTTGAGAAATCTTTGTCCTCTGTTTTTGCTTTACTAGAGATAGCAATTCAGGTTTTAAGTACCTGTTATTAAATTGTATGTGCTCCTTTGTGAGCCATATCTTAATAGCATCTTTTGTACTGGATGACGTCGGGACTTTATCTTCAAGTGCAACAATGTTGTGGTACGCTGCATTGTCCATTATTAGGCAAGATGGTCGATCTAGTGATGGGAGAACAGAATTTTCAATCCAATGTCTAAATATGTGACCATTCATCTCAGAGTGATAATCCCGATTGTCTATGGATTTTGAAAGAAAAATGAGCTCTGCATTCTGTATTAGTCCATGTTGTCGACTACCTGCATGAGCAATTATCAAGCGCTGTCCTTTGCTGCTAGGTATTAATCTCTTAATATTTCCATCTGATGACTGCCCTTCCCTTTGGTTAGTGTGGTGAGCATTGATCCATGTTTCATCCAAGTACACAATATCATAACCTTGCTTGCGCACCTCTTTTACTTCACGTAAGTACTTGCTTCTCATGACTACTATATGTGGCTTCTCACAGATGATGTTTCGTCCATTGGAATACTTTCTGAATGTAAAGCCTGCAGCTCTCACATTCCTCCACAATGTAGACTTTGATATTTCAATACTGTTGTTCTTTTTCAGCGATACTTTTAATTTTCTTATTGTAACAGTTTCATTCATACCCAACATTTTGTGAATTTCACTTCTAATAAGTTCACTGTCGAAATTATCCAACATTTTTGCTCTTCCTTGTGATTTTGTATATTTTGAACATTGACGGTCACGTGCTTGAATCCAGCGATTAAATGACCGTTTAGATAAATCCAAAATGTGTCTTGTCCTATTCTCAGGGTTTTCTAAAGAATGAAATAATCTTCCTCGTTAACCTCTTTGCAAAAATAGTCATACATTTTTATTGCGATGTTTTGTAAACTGCAGAATTTCATTTTAAGACTCATGATAAATGTTTTCGTTCCACGTCTTCGCCGCTGAATGAACGGAAATGGAACACACAATGCCTCGTGTTTTCTACAAGTGTCTAATTGTGTCAGAAAACCCACGTTGAAAGCGTGCAATCACGTCAATTGTACCGTGTATGGATTTTTAATCGCTATTTTTAACTTAAAATACTGTAAACATTAAGTTTTGACTAAATCAATGGGTCGTTATAAATTTATATAAATCAAATAAGCAACAATAATAACCAAATGTTTTTTTTTTATGAAATTAATTCCCTGTTGGGTTCTAATCATTATAACTTTACATGCAAATTTTGAAAAGCTTATAAAAAGCGATTTAAAAGATATCGATTTTAAAAGTTGGGCACGAGTTATGAAACGGACTATAGATCAAATTTCTCAGAGCAAAAATTATTTCTATAACGTCATCAATATTCTAAGATTCCATGCAAAATGTGAAACCAAAATAACAAGCGGTTATCACGCAAAACTAATTCAGGTGTGATTATGAATTTCTGAACGGACTATAGGAGAAATACCGTTACTAGACGTACAATCCTACACATATCTGGGCAGTAATATAGATAAAGAGGGAGGAACAGAAAATGATACCAAAATAAGGATATCAAAAGCAAGAGGAGCTTTCATTGCACTGGGAAACATATGAAAATCCAAAGAAACTAAGTTAAATGCAAAAATAACAATTTTCAACTCAAATATTAAGCCGGTCCTATTATATGGCTGTGAAACATGGAGAACAACAAAACTGACAATCACGAAGATACAGACGGAAGCCAACTGAGAGTATTACACAACAGGCCCTTTTTTGGAATCCCCAGGGGAAAAGACAAAGAGAAGACCTATGAATTCTTGGAGAAGACAGATAGAAGCAGAGATGAAGATGATGGGGAAGACATGGAATGATCTTAAAAGAATAGCAAAAAACAGAACGACTTGAAAAGTGTTTGTTGAAGACCTATGCTCCACTGGGAGCTAAAAGGGTAAGAAGAAGACAAGACCTAAAGTGGTGATGGACCTGTGTATTGTCAAGATAGGGATTATGAAAGTAACAAATTAATGAAGCAGTATAGGATTTGCACCCACTAAATAGAATGTAGTAGTTGCTTCACTTTGTATAGAACATAAGGAAGAACACTTTTTCAAATTGGATTCGTTCGGTGTGCAGTGATGATGATCAAAACATAACATAGCCTTTAGAAAAAAAGGATAACAAGATTTATTTTTTAAAAGTGGGTCTATGGTGAAAAAATATACAGCATTTCCTGATGGCAATATAATAATAAGTAATAAAGAAAAAAATAATAAGTGTAAATAATCACAGAACACTTGTTACACAAAAATGAACCCAGTAACGTCGCCCCTGGCTTCAAATTCCATAGAAACGCCACTGCCCTTTTCACTATTCTATCTATATATTTCCACCACAGAACAAGAGTGCCTGTTGCTGTTTGGTGTTCTCAGCAAAGCAGACAACATACAAATGGGTTCGTGTCACAACTACAGGTTTGCTAACATTCTTTTTTTCAACAAATGTATCGCAGACTTCCCCCCCCCCCCCACCCCTTCCCCCCATTGACGTCTGCATGAGGACTCAGTTCCCAGATTTTCAGGTGAAAAAAATGGCGCTGTTCTCGCGAAAGGAATACACAACCTTGTTTTTCTACCTTCGTCTGCCTCGAATACACATCCGGTTCTTCTTCCCTCTCTCCAGCCCTATATCCCCTCTCTCTGCACCAATGTATCTTTTCTGACTTTCTGTATCTTTTCTGACCTTTGAAAAGAAACGCAAGGTTTGTGCTTAACCTATTTCCAAGCTCCAAACAAAATATGTCTGTATTTATATATTCCTCCGTTAGCCTGATTCTCTCATTCCATTCTCAGTATCATCACATTGAATCATTCATCGTCTGCTAGTGTCTTGGTTAAAGATCCACTGTGAACTATGACATGGGCAAACATCCTTCCTCCCGGTGCGAACCAACTGTAACTTTGCCACCAACGTCGGTACAACATCACCCATTACCACCAACACGTAGGCGAACTTGAACACAAAGGATAAACCTGCACCTCGTCAGACTCCGAACATCAACACCAGAAAAGAGAACTAGGAGGAGAGAAGACGCAATATGATAAGGTGCAAGGTCGCTGTAGGATTACTCAAGCAAAATAAAACGACTTACTGAATCCGCCCATAGGCGTCCAAAGAAAATGTTAGCTCCAGCGTAATGTTATTTTTATCATTTTAATTAAAGTACCTGAACAAGTGTGGAAAGTCACAGATGCTGAGTAGATAGCGTGCTGGCATTTATTCAGAGGGGTCCGGATTCAATTCCCAGATTTTGTGGATTATTTTCGAACAGACGCTGCTCTAAAACGAGTATCGAGGAAGTTTTCTATGAGAGTGGAAGGTCTGGCATAGTACAGACCATTACTTCTGTGGCAGTAACGCCACATTCCCCGTGCGTTTTACAGGGAATCCTTTTTCTACACTTGAGGATGGGGGCTGCGTGGTCTAGAGGTAAGACGTCGGCCTTTGGGCTGGAAGGTCTCTATGGGAATTCTTCACTTCGAATTCGTGGCTTTACTCTCTCCTATTCTCTGGGTAGTGAGATCCATTGTCTAATGCTCAGTGGGTAGTGAGATCCGTTGTCTATCCCTCTCTGAGTAGTGAGATCAGTTGTCTAAACCTCTTGGGAAGTGAGATCCGATGTCTATTCCTCTCTGAGTAGGGAGATCAGTTGTCTAAACCTCTTGGGCATTGACATCCGATGTCTAGCCCTCTTGGGTAATGAGATCCAATGTTTAGCTCTCTTGGGAAGTGAGACCCGATGTCTATTCCTCTCTGAGTAGTGAGATCAGTTGTATAAACCTCTTGGGAAGTGACATCCGATGTCTAGCCCTCTAGGGTAATGAGATCCGATGTTTAGCCCTCTAGGGTAATGAGATCCGATGTTTAGCCCTCTTGGGAAGTGAGATCCGATGTCTAGCCCTCTCGAATAAGAGCGAAAAATAGGAAGTTCCGTGTGTGCATTCGTACAAATGTTTCTTTGAACTTTTGGCAATTAAAAGTTGAACAGTTCATCCAAAAACGGTCGCTGCCTGGGCATAACAGTTCAACAAAAACTTCTATGCATGTCAAAGTCGGGTGTGTCGGGTGGAAAGTCGTAGATGTCGCGGCTTTGTCATAAACTAGAAACACAGCGCATACGCGCCCAGTTTACAGGTGAAAGGTAAGAGGAAAACACACACGTCAGCTATTTTGTACACTCCACATAGAGCGTACTGACATATACTTTGTTAGAACTCCACATAGAGCGTACTGACATATACTTTGTTAGAACTCCACATAGAGCGTACTGACATATACTTTGTTAGAACTCCACATAGAGCGTACTGACATATACTTTGTTAGAACTCCACATAGAGCGTACTGACATATACTTTGTTAGAACTCCACATAGAGCGTACTGACATATACTTTGTTAGAACTCCACATAGAGCGTACTGACATATACTTTGTTAGAACTCCACATAGAGCGTACTGACATATACTTTGTTAGAACTCCACATAGAGTGTACTGACATATACTTTGTTAGAACTCCACATAGAGCGTACTGACATATACTTTGTCAGAACTCCACATAGAGCGTACTGACATATACTTTGTTAGAACTCCACATAGAGCGTACTGACATATACTTTGTTAGAACTCCACATAGAGCGTACTATGACATATACTTTGTTAGAACTCCACATAGAGCGTACTGACATATACTTTGTTAGAACTCCACATAGAGCGTACTGACATATACTTTGTTAGAACTCCACATAGAGCGTACTGACATATACTTTGTTAGAACTCCACATAGAGCGTACTGACATATACTTTGTTAGAACTCCACATAGAGCGTACTGACATATACTTTGTTAGAACTCCACATAGAGCGTACTGACATATACTTTGTTAGAACTCCACATAGAGCGTACTGACATATACTTTGTTAGAACTCCACATAGAGCGTACTGACATATACTTTGTTAGAACTCCACATAGAGCGTACTGACATATACTTTGTTAGAGCTCCACATAGAGCGTACTGACATATACTTTGTTAGAACTCCACATAGAGCGTACTATGACATATACTTTGTTAGAACTCCACATAGAGCGTACTGACATATACTTTGTTAGAACTCCACATAGAGCGTACTGACATATACTTTGTCAGAACTCCACATAGGGCGTACTGACATATACTATGTTAGAACTCCACATAGAGCGTACTGACATATACTTTGTTAGAACTCCACATAGAGCGTACTATGACATATACTTTGTTAGAACTCGACATAGAGCGTACTATGACATATACTTTGTCAGAACTCCACACAGAGCGTACTATGACATATACTTTGTTAGAACTCCACATAGAGCGTACTATGACATATACTTTGTCAGAACTCCACATAGAGCGTACTATGACATATACTTTGTCAGAACTCCACATGGGGCGTACTATGACATATACTTTGTCAGAACTCCACATAGAGCGTGCTATGACATATACTTTGTTAGAACTCCACATAGAGCGTACTGACATATACTTTGTTAGAACTCCACATAGAGCGTACTGACATATACTTTGTTAGAACTCCACATAGAGCGTACTGACATATACTTTGTTAGAACTCCACATAGAGCGTACTGACATATACTTTGTTAGAACTCCACATAGAGCGTACTGACATATACTTTGTTAGAACTCCACATAGAGCGTACTGACATATACTTTGTTAGAACTCCACATAGAGCGTACTGACATATACTTTGTTAGAGCTCCACATAGAGCGTACTGACATATACTTTGTTAGAACTCCACATAGAGCGTACTATGACATATACTTTGTTAGAACTCCACATAGAGCGTACTGACATATACTTTGTTAGAACTCCACATAGAGCGCACTGACATATACTTTGTTAGAACTCCACATAGAGCGTACTGACATATACTATGTTAGAACTCCACATAGAGCGTACTGACATATACTTTGTTAGAACTCCACATAGAGCGTACTATGACATATACTTTGTTAGAACTCGACATAGAGCGTACTATGACATATACTTTGTCAGAACTCCACACAGAGCGTACTATGACATATACTTTGTTAGAACTCCACATAGAGCGTACTATGACATATACTTTGTCAGAACTCCACATAGAGCGTACTATGACATATACTTTGTCAGAACTCCACATGGAGCGTACTATGACATATACTTTGTCAGAACTCCACATAGAGCGTGCTATGACATATACTTTGTTAGAACTCCACATAGAGCGTACTATGACATATACTTCGTTAGAACTCCACATAGAGCGTACTATGGCATATACTTTGTTAGAACTCCACATAGAGCGTACTATGACAATAGATGCATTGTTAAAACATCACACAAAGCATGCTATGAAATGCTTTGTCAGAGTCCACGTAGATAGTACTTTGACATATACTTTGTTAGAACATCACACAGAGCGTACATTGACATATACTTTGTTAGAACTCCACACAGAGCGTACTTTGACATATACTTTGTTAGAACATCACACAAAACATACTATGACATATACCTTGTTAGAACTCAACACAGAGCGTACTATGACATACTTTGTTAGAGCTTCACATAGAGCGTATGTTGACATATACTTTGTTAGAACATCACACAGAACTTACTTTGACATATACTTTGTTAGAACATCACATAGAGCGTATGTTGACATATGCTTTGTTAGAACATCACATAGAACGTATGTTGACATATACTTTGTTAGAACATCACATAGAGCGTATGTTGACATATACTTTGTTAGAGCAGCACACAGAACTTACTTTGACATATACTTTGTTAGAACATCACATAGAGCGTATGTTGACATATACTTTGTTAGAGCAACACACAGAACTTACTTTGACATATACTTTGTTAGAACATCACATAGAGCGTATGTTGACATATACTTTGTTAGAACATCACATAGAGCGTATGTTGACATATACTTTGTTAGAACATCACATAGAGCGTATGTTGACATATACTTTGTTAGAACATCACATAGAGCGTATGTTGACATATACTTTGTTAGAACAACACATAGAGCGTATGTTGACATATACTTTGTTAGAACTTTATTAAACTATTCACATTTAGCAGGAAATAAAATATAACAATAAAATGCAATACGTAGCTTTCACTGACAAGAACAAAATGCAATTGACCGAGTTAGAGAGAACAATTGTGGGAGATAGAAACAACTTATATATTACGCTAATAACTAACAAACTCATGTAAAGAAACCTTTACATCAACAACAGCTGCACAGTCTGCAGCAGTCTACACAAACCACTCTGAGGTTAGAACAAGAGTAAGACAGAGGTGCGTACCATGACCCCTATAGTGTATTACTTACATGAAGTATATACGTAAGCCAGCTCATCTGAGAAGATTAACGAGCTTCTATTCGCAGACGATCAGACACCAATACTTGGATAAATAGTAGAACTACAAGAACAGCTCACAAAAAATATCAGATCAGGCTTCTAGTACAACATGAAATCAACACCAACATGACAGAAGCAATTAACATTGTAAAAGAAAAATAGATAATCTCAATTCAACGATAGAAGGCAAACAATTAAAACAAGTAGAGGAATTAAAACACATGGAAAGTTTAATGAAATACGTTAATTTACAAGCAGCAAATAGATTCAACATACAACAATGAATGTCAATACAAATGTCAGCAATACTGTGAAAGAAGGTAGTAACTGAACAGGTAAAACGGGCACCGTACAACATAATCGTCACTTCAACTTTATGCTACCACTGACAGAACTGGATGTTAATCTCAAGAAATATAAGAAAAATAACTACCACAGAAATTAGATGTGTTAGATACATGACAGGAAACAGTCTAAGAGATGAGATCAGAAGTGAAGAGCTGGGAAAAATGCTAGGAATAATTCCCACCATTAAATACATAAAGAAACACAGATAAAATGGTTTGGTCATATGCCAAGAGAGAAAGAAGAAAATACAGCAAAACAAACCTTAAAGAAACGTTATAAGAACACGAGATCCACTGGTAGACAACGAAAAAGATGGATTATTGAGTTATTAAAAACACTAGGAAACATGAAAACAGAAGAGGCCAACAGAACACAAAATATTGCAAACTATATTTCCACTGGACGCTGATATGCGGTAAAGGAAGGAGTGAAGATGAAGGAGACACGGTTAGAAACCGTCTTTCTCAGTCTTTGTAGTAACTGCCAAATGCAATTTTGTTCAATAGTTTTTCGCGTAGCTGGTGATGCCAATATTTGATTATTTGTTCTGCAGTAGAAATGAGACAAATGCGTGTCGCGGGGTATGTCCCCTTGTGATAAACAATTTGCTTATAGAAAAGCGGAGAAGTACAACTCTAGAATAGCAGTTTCCTGCAGTCTCTACTTCAAATGTTCAAATAGCCTCAGGGGAAAAAAACATCTTGAACGTGGCAAAATATCAAAATGTATTAAAACATAAAACACAACTTATTTCCTAAATTTCAATAAACTAAAAAAGGCTGTAAGGAATGTGGTATCAGTGCTCATATGTTTTAAAAAGATTTGCAGTACTTTTTTTTGAGGGGGGGGGCGGGGGGGGGGGAGAAAGGGGGAAGGAGGTAATATGAGATAAGCATTGAACAAGTCCCATCTATCTTTTCCCAGAAAAATCAGGTACCCATTTATGACTAGAGGAACCTGGAAGCCGCTGGATCACCATCGAGCCAGACCTCCTACACCAGGTATTTCAGTTTACCAACCACAGAGCTATCACAGTTCCCATTTACTTCATGTTATTTTTTCACTCATCGGAAGAAACATTGCAGAAGGTAAATAATCTCTCGATACTCCAGTAAGGGCACCCATGGTTTCGCCAAGTGTGTAGACAGTGTAACGACAGGTTAGGTAAAGTCTAGTCTACCTGCAAAACCCTGTTCTAGAAATAAACAAAGATTTCAATGCAATTCTCGTGTTTGCAGAGCACATCCTGTTTGCAATAAACCAACCAAGCATGCATTAGAACTAGGCCATTCTATATTCTCTGATAGATTCGATTCTTGAAATAAATCTTATTTCTGTTCATCGATTATCATAATCTACAAATGCTGAGTCGTCCTGAGATAACTCACCGAGTTCTGGATAAGAACTATTTCTTCTACACAGGTGGTGTCATTAATGGGAGTATAGTATAGTCTGTCTAAATCTGATGAAATATCTAACGGCAGTACAACCGGTGCAAAAGGAGAACATTTCATTTCCTTGAAACTGTAACACATAACATTTCATGTATTAAACTTTGATACACACTAGTATATATGACTCAAGAATAAGAATAATAAATGACCACTTCTTCTTCTTCTACCTTTTTAGCTCCCTGTGGAGCATAGGTCTTCAACAAACACTTTCCAAGTCGTTCTGTTTTTTGCCATTCTTTTAAGATCATTCCATGTCTTCCCCATCATCTTCATCTCTGCTTCTATCTGTCTTCTCCAAGAAATCCTTGGTCTTCCTCTTTGTCTTTTCCCATTGGGATTCCAAAAAAGGGCATGTTGTGTAATACTCTCAGTTGAGACCAGTACCTGAATGAAATGTGCTAGACACAAGACATGAATCAGTCTGAGAGATAAGATAAGAAATGAAGACTTGAGAAAAATGCTAGAAATAATTCCCGCGCTGAATACATAAAAATGGTTGACTACTCAGACGGTCAAGAAAAATAGGGAGAAGATACGCAAGTAGTGTTGGTGGCTGTTTACACAAACTAAAAGTGCACGCACATGCACCAAAACAGCACCAAAGACAATAGATTTTGCACCGATACCGCACGAAACTGGCACCAAACCCGTGCAAAAGTCCGATAATCGGCTTATTATCTCGGTGGTCGTGGCTTATCTCGTGGTGTGCCTTGGTGCGTGACGGCTTATCTCGGTGGTCGTGGTGTGCGTTGGTGCGTGACGGCTTATCTCGTGGTGCGTGATCGGCTCGCCGGTTATCTCGGGCGACAGCGGTTCTAAAAGGGTCGTCTCTCGCGGGCAACAGCGGTTCTAAAAGGGGTCTGCGCGGGGAGGGGGGGGGTAGCTCCCGGGCGGGGACTTTGGGCGATGTGCCTTGAATGGTCGTGTGTTATCGCTACCAACATCATGTGCCACCCTCAACAGCATCATCAAACCTTCATGTCCTATCATCATCATGTGCCACCCTCAACACCATCATCAACCCTTCCTATCATCATCATCATGTGCCACCCTCAACAGCATCATCAACCCTTCATGTCCTATTATCATCATGTGCCACCCTCAACACCATCATCAACCCTTCCTATCATCATCATCATGTGCCACCCTCAACAGCATCATCATCCCTTCATGTTCTATCATTTTCATGTGCCACCCTCAACACCATCATCATCCCTTCATGTCCTATCATCATCATCAAGCCACATCCTCAACACCATCATCATCCATTCATGTACTATCATCATCATGTGCCATCCTCAACACCATCATCAACCCTTCCTATCATCATCATCATGTGCCACCCTCAACAGCATCATCAAACCTTCATGTCCTATCATCATCATGTGCCACCCTCAACACCATCATCAACCCTTCCTATCATCATCATCATGTGCCACCCTCAACAGCATCATCATCCCTTCATGTCCTATTATCATCATGTGCCACCCTCAACACCATCATCAACCCTTCCTATCATCATCATCATGTGCCACCCTCAACAGCTTCATCATCCCTTCATGTTCTATCATCATCATGTGCCACCCTCAACACCATCATCATCCCTTCATGTCCTATCATCATCATCAAGCCACACCCTCAACACCATCATCATCCATTCATGTCCTATCATCAAGCCACACAAAGTATCAACCAGCGAAATTCTCTCTCTCTCTGTCTCTCTCTCACATTCATGGTAAACCAAAACAAAATTCGTTCTATATTTCACAACTTTATTAATACAACAAATATACAACACATATTTGAAAATATATATATATATATATATATATATATATATATATATATATATACTGTCCGGTTGTTGATAATTTTAAGCGTCTGGGTTTCCTCCCTCCTGTTTTGGTGGCACTGTTTGTTAAATGTCTATCAAACACGGGTGCATAAGAAGTTTCATTAGCCTTCAAAACACAACCGCCCTCCATTTTGACAAAACCTTGATCACAGCTGGAATAGGTAATTGGTGACTCTGCTGAAACACCCGCGGCATTCATATTGGGTGCCGGATCTGTCGTCTGATTAACAAAAGCGAGGTTCCCTTGATTAACAAAGGGGGGCGTGTAGTCGATGAGATTCGGGTTAACAAGAGATGGTATGTAGTTTTGGTGGTTAACGACAGGCGGCGTGTAGTTGATCTGATTAACGAGAGGTGGCGTGTAGTTGATCTGGTTAACGAGAGGTGGCGTGTAGCTGATCTGGTTAACAACAGGCGGTGTGTAGTTGAGGTTAGCATAAGCGGTTAAAATTTCCTCTCGCATCTCAACTAACGTGATAAATTCCTCTCTCGATAGTGTTATCCCAGTTCTGGTAGGAAACTTCAAAAAACTATCACCGCTATATGTCCTTATATTTATCAATCGTCTGTTACGAAAAACACAAACCGAGACTGCCTTAACGCCATCTTTAGACAATGGAACTACAGTCTCATTTCCACGTGACATAAATATGCGCTGATCACTGACATCAGACGAAATAGGTGTATTCAAGCTATACGACTCCATATTCAATGAAAAACAAACACAAACCACCTGGCAACAGACGTTGGTTATGTGTGTGCGTGTACACTGATCGACTGGGGGTTTTTTATACCCGTTACGTTTATCGGGTCGAGGACCGTCTATTTATAGTAGCTAACGCAATACGTTATCAGGCGTGGTAATCAGTCGTGTTGCGACATGTTCAGTGACATCTGGAACTGACCCAATAGGGTGATGCGGCCTGAGACTAGGAAACTCCTTCCCCTTTAGTGTTTGTATAGGTTGTGGATTTTAAAAATAGGTGTTAGTTGAAGAGGGGGAACCTCGCGCGCTGACCTAAAATCCCACGTTGTTATTTTCATAAGTGGTATAATCACTAATGTTAGTAGCACTTGTGAGGATGGATCCCCGATGGAATCATCCCTTCAATCCTCTGATAGCAGGTCCTACCGGGTGTGGGAAAACGGTATTTGTGCAAAAGCTTATACAGAACCTTCAAGAGCTAGCTGTCCCCGTACCGAAGGAAGTTATATGGTGTTATGCGGAATGGCAGTCGACATACGAGACTATGGGGTCAGTGAGATTTATCGAGGGTCTACCAGACGTCGATAAATTGTAAGGTGGTAAGAAGAGAAGACTGATCGTCATCGATGACTTGATGTCTGAGACGGACGAGCGGGTAACAAAATTATTCGCCAAAGGTAGTCATCACAAGGATATTAGTGTGATATACATTGTTCAAAATCTATTCGGAAAAAATAAAGAACATCGAACCATAAGTCTCAATACGCACTATTTAGTCCTTTTCAAGAACCCGAGAGACGGGAGTCAAATTATGAATCTGGGTAAACAAATGTACCCAGGTCAGGTGGGGTACCTCCAAGATAGTTTTAAGGACGCGACAGCGACTCCTCACGGTTATTTGCTGGTCGATCTTCGTCAGGACACACCTAATAATCTTAGGTTGAGAACAAAAATATTCCCGGGGGAGAGACAAATCGTCTGCGTGCCAAAGTAGAGAATCATGTGTGATGAAGCACTTAGACGGCACGGTGAAATGTTGAAATGTATGCGCGCCGCCTCGCCGAGCGGTTTGAGAGCCATACTAAAAACAGCCTCTCCCAAACTCATTAACTTTTTGTGCGAGTGTTGTCATAACATATTAAAGGTAATGTTAGACTCACTCAGCGACAGAAGTGCGAGCTACGTCGACACAAGAACAAGTTGAGACTTCTCACTAAAAAGAAACCGAATCTTAAGCGGCGGAGAGAGATTCTACAAACCGGTGGGTTCATAGGTGCTTTGTTCCGTCCTATATTAAGTATTCCCGGTGGAGTACTAGGTGCGTAACAATGGCCAAAAAAATGATTTTGATGGATCCTCGATTCCTCGAGGGTCTTAAACAGATTACTAGCACGTCGTATAGCCCACCCGAGGCGATCGGTGACAACTTGAGAGATTTAGATGATGAAATGCAACGTATCCTATTCCGCGATGATTTAGCACCCGCCGATAAGGCCAGAGTGTACCAACGTGCCCTGCATCAATATTTAACTAGATTGGAGCAGTAAAAACGACGCTCATTGGGCTCGGTCGATCTCATTCAACACAACACGGCAACAGAAAAAAACACCTTCCCCACCACCATCAATCGAGGTATCACCAGAGCAGACCAAGACACCACCACCAGCGGAAACCCCAAAGGTAGGTAATGAAACCACTCCGCCCGTAACCACGTATAAACTAAGACCTAAAAAAAGAAAGAGCGGAATCCCAACACCAAAATGGGAACGGTGGAGAAAATATTGAGACGTCATTACTTTGACCCTAGTCGACCAGGGGCGTATAGTGGTGCAACGGCCCTGCAACGTAACACCAAACTGGGACTCGCAAAGATCAAACAATGGCTGAGTCATCAGGATACCTATACGAACCAAAACGGGGAAATCCTTAGTGGAAGCCGTCGGTAAGATATTTCTCGATGGGAAACCCGCGAGTTTTCAAACCGATAAGGGGTCAGAGTTTCTGAACAGAACATTTCAGAAATTCCTCGCTGACAACAACGTTCACTTTTTCACTACGCAGAACGAAGATATTAAGGCCACCGTGGTGGAACGCTTTAATAGGACTCTGAAACAACGGATGTGGCGATATTTCACGAAATCCAATAAGTTGTCTTATGTCCTACCCGCCCTACTTCGAAGTTATAACCATTCGTATCACAGAAGTATAAAAATGGCACCGGTCGACGTCAACGCAGACAATCAAGAACAGGTATGGAACACGTTGTATAATAGCAAACGCAACTTTAAATTTGAAAGACCCCTGTACAAGCCCGGTGATCGAGTTAGACTGGTCCTGGGCAGAGCCAATTTTAAAAAGGGTTATGCCCCGGCTTGGACGGAGGAACTGTTTTCCATCAGTCGAGTAAATGAAACAAACCCCGTTACATATGTATTGAAAGACGATAAGGGCGATGAGATAGAGGGGTCATTCTACACACCGAAATTCAAAAAGTTGGAGACAAGCACGAGTACAGAATCGAGAGTATCATAACCGAGCGTCGCACATCCTTTGGGCGAAAGGAGTGTTTAGTCAAATGGTTTGGGTACGATTCCTCATTAAACAGTTGGAAACCGTCCAAGGACATTGTCAGATACAAAAACTAGAGATGCGAGAAGAAGAAGAAGTGGTAACTTTTGGCGGAGAGCCCGATTTGCGAGCCGTAAACTCGGGAGTGAGGAGAGACGGCGAACCACGCTGCTTGGTCGATGTTTGGGAAACTATCCCCCTACTTAGAACTTGTCTTTATTTGTCAAGTGGTAGTTATATATACAGTTGCAGCGGTCTCGCTGTTCAATCTGACCACCGAAAAGCCAGACGTGAAGGAGGGAAAACTGTGGATAGCCCTACTGAGCAGCTGTTTGGGTTACATGCTACCGAATCCAAACTTGGAGAGGCGACGGTGAAACGAGTAAAAAAATGAGTTTTTATGTCACCCTGCCCAGCAATGAAACTGAACTTTTTAAGGATAATAACCCCGGCCACTTTTTTTGTTAAACTCCCTCAGACCATTGACATTTCGACGCAGTATGAGATCGCACTGGTGGAGATACAGTTTCCGCTAAATTATTTCAATGTAATAGAGGGTGATGTCTGGATTCGGTACGAATCTCTCGATAACGACGATATTTGCGACGATAGATTTTATTTCAACGTGACATTGGAGCCTGGGTTATACACGAAACCCGATGCGTTCATCGGCGCATTGAATGCGTCGATCATAAAAGCGGAGGATGAGTCGTACAGGGGAGTGAAAGGGAAAAAAATGAGATTCATTTACGTAAAAGAGGTGAATAAAACCATCTTGAAACTTTACGAAAAAGGAGTCAGTGTTACCTTAAGCGAAACTTTGAAAAACATGTTAGCCTTCCCCACGACCTCAATATCAGACACGGCTCCCGATATCTTCAGCGTGGGTGTAATGGACTTGGAAAGTGTTGCGAAGAATGTCTACGTCTACTGCGATCTCGTTTCCCCCAGACCGGTCGGTGATGTGATGGTGCCTCTCCTCAGAAGCGTGCCTGTTCTCAATAGAAATCACACCTCGGTGTTTCAGATCTACTATAAGCCTCACTACCTACCCCTGAGTAGACTTTCCTTCGATACCGTCGAGATCCTTTTAGACAACGAACACGGAAAAATCATTCCATTCACCAGCGGGACGTCGGTGCTAACGGTAAACTTTCGAGTCAAGAAGCATCTCGAGCTGGTATAATGGTGAAACACACTCCCCTTCGTCGAGATGTTGAGTTATACGAAGACTTTTACTGTTGTCAGGCGGGTGATGGAATGCCCGTGTTTATAGGAGGTCGAAGTCAGAGCGGTCGAGGAATCGGTAGTTTCTTTGGTGGAATCGGGAGGGCTATTTTACCCTGGTTAAAAACCGGCGGTAAGGCCTTGCTCAGAGAAGGCTTGGGGACCGGTCTGCAGGTCGCACAGGACGCATTAGCCGGGAAAAATGTCGGTGTAGCTTTCAAAGAACGAGCTAAGGAGGCCGGTCAGCGGTTGCTACACGGAGCCGTAGACCACCTGCGTGATAACAACCAATCAGGAAGTGGTTTACGACAAAGCAGAAAGCGAGTTATGAAGCTACATCCACCAGGAGAACCCGTTACGAAGAGGATAAAACCGACAGCTAGACGGTTCCCCCTTCATTCGGTGCACAACAGCGGGAAGAAGACGAAGACGAGGGTGGCAAAGGATATTTTCGACTAATAATGTCCCTCATTCACCCCAAATCGTGCGAATGTCTTCACTCTGGTTTGGATTTATTTAGCGTTCCACCCACACAGACATCTCTAGACTCTGGCCAGTTTATTGAAATTCGTCCGATCGCAGCTTTGTCGCATAGCGCACCGATAGAGTTTTTCATTTCTGGAAACAGCGAGGAGTATCTAGATCTTTTCAACACGTTTTTACATCTGCGGGTCAAGATCACCCTCCCGAATGGTGATAGTGTACCACCCGATGCTGATGTAGGACCGGTCAACAATTATCTTCAAAGTCTATTTTCACAAGTCGACGTATCGATAAACGACACGTTGGTTACACTGTCGGAGAATACCTATCCTTTTAGAGCAGTGTTTGAGGCCACGCTAAATTACGGGGAGGATGCGAAAACGGGATACTTGACGGCCGCTCTGTTCTACAAAGACACAGCTGGCCACCATGACTATTTGAAAGAAAATGAGGGTTTTAAAACACGGGGCGATTTGACTTCGGGTAGTAAAGAGGTTGAAATGATGGGTCGTTTGCACTCTGATGTCTTTGTGCAGGATCGTTACATGTTAAACAGAGTCGATGTAAAGATAAAACTCACGCCCTCGAAGGATGTGTTCAGCCTCGCGGCTCACGATAGCTCTGTGGGTTATAAGAGTGTTATCACCTACGCCGCGCCCGTGGTCAGGAAAGCTAAGCTAAACCCCGCGATTTCTCTGGCCCACGAAAAGGCTCTCTTAAGCGGGAATGCGCGGTACCCGATCAAGAGGGTTACCATCAAGACATTTTCCATCGCTAGCAGGATGTTCTCCCACAGTCAAGACAATTTATTTTTGTCTCAAACACCGACCCGTATAGTGATAGGTCTGATTACGGCCAGTGCTTTTAATGGTGTTTATACAGCTAACCCGTTCAATTTTCAACACTTTGGTCTGATTTATATGAACCTGACGGTCGACGGGAAATGTATCTCGGGAAAGCCTCTAACTATTGACTTTGAACGAAATCAATACGCGAGAGCTTTCTTCGGCACAAATCTGGCCATGGGTCTTGGTAAAGACGCTGGGAATAACGTTGATTATAAAGAATTCAAGGACGGATACTGTCTATTTGGTTTTGACCTCTCGTCCAGCCTACTGGACGGCTCCCATTTTGAGCTAGCCACAAGCGGACCCTTGTCGATAGAACTCAAGTTTGCCGCTCCCACAGCTACTCCCCTACAAGTTATCGTCTACGCCGAGTTGGACTCGGTGCTTGAGGTGTACAAGACAAGGCAGATTCTAACAGACTTCGCCGTTTGAGAGAGAAAAAAAAATATGAACACGAGGGAGATTTACAACCTTTTGATGTCGGATATTTTCGTTCGACGTTGTTCCCTTGCTAGTGTCATTCCACGAAACCACTTACCGCCAAGCATCGATCCAACCGCGACCGCGGCCTTTGTCATAAACACCGACCCTGCCCACGAAACCGGTGAGCATTGGGTGGCCCTATTTTACAACGGTCTCGGCGAATGTGAGTATTTCGATTCCTACGGTTTGCCTCCCAGACACGTGGATATTTTAAACTTTTTAGAGCAAAACTCACACGTTCCATTCGTCTACAACCCGCGGCTGTTGCAAGATTTGTTTAGCAACACGTGCGGTCTATATTGTGTTTATTATATACTTCTTAAGTGTCGTGGCGCGAAACTTAACAGAATTCTCATGCCTTTTTCATCGAGACAGCACATACACGACCGTATCATTTATCGTTTGCTCGCCCCGTGGATACTTCGGCTTTGAGGGGCCCGCGGATGCCCAAATTCAACAACCGGACAGTAATATATATATATATTTTTTTTTTCAAATATGTGTTGTATATTTGTTGTATTAATAAAGTTGTGAAATATAGAACGAATTTTGTTTTGGTTTACCATGAATGTGAGAGAGAGAGACAGACAGAGAGAGAGACAGAGAGAGAGAGAGAGAGAGAGAGAATTTCGCTGGTTGATACTTTGTGTGGCTTGATGATAGGACATGAATGGATGATGATGGTGTTGAGGGTGTGGCTTGATGATGATGATAGGACAAGAAGGGATGATGATGGTGTTGAGGGTGGCACATGATGATGATAGGACATAAAGGGATGATGATGCTGTTGAGGGTGGCACATGATGATGATGATAGGAAGGGTTGATGATGGTGTTGAGGATGGCACATGATGATGATAGTACATGAAGGGATGATGATGCTGTTGAGGGTGGCACATGATGATGATGATAGGAAGGGTTGATGATGGTGTTGAGGGTGGCACATGATGATGATAGGACATGAAGGTTTGATGATGCTGTTGAGGGTGGCACATGATGTTGGTAGCGATAACACACGACCATTCAAGGCACATCGCCCGCAAGTCCCCGCCCCGCCCGCGAGCTACCCCCGCGCAGCTCCCTTTTAGAACCGCTGTTGCCCGCGAGAGACGACCCCTTTTAGTACCGCTGTCGCCCGAGATAACCGGCGAGCCGATCACGCACCACGAGATAAGCCGTCACGCACCAACGCACACCACGACCACCGAGATAAGCCGTCACGCACCAACGCACACCACGAGATAAGCCACGACCACCGAGATAATAAGCCGATTATCGGACTTTTGCACGGGTTTGGTGCCAGTTTCGTGCGGTATCGGTGCAAAATCTATTGTCTTTGGTGCTGTTTCGGTGCATGTGCGTGCACTTTTAGATAGGGTAACCCGCCACCAACACTACTACTTACGCAAACAAAAAAAAAGAAGCAAAAAATAACATTAAAAAAAACAATTAAAAGATCAAGAATCAAGAAAACCCCTAGAAGAAGAACTATATAACAGAGGAATTCATGAAACTCCTTAACGAAGTAAGCACAATAGAAGAATAGTGGAAACAGTTTAAGAAAACAGTAATCAACATCTCAAAAATAGTTTGTAGAACGAAACTAAGGACAAAAGAAAGGGAAAATAGCACCCCGTGATGGAACGAAGCAATCAGAGAAGCAATTAAAGAAAAGAAGAAACTTTAAAAATTGGTGGGATATTACGAGCCAAGAAGAATATGAAAAATATGCCTTAGTTCAGAAAAAAGTTATAATTTTGATCAAAAAAGATACGCAAAACAAATGGACAGAATTCGGACGAAATATGAAAAGAGACTTCAAGACAGAAAACAAGAAATTTCTACAGAGCAGTAAAAGCAACAAGAGCGAACAAAGCAAACCACTTATCCTAATGAGCTCATAAATGACAAAGACGGACAGTCAATATCAAATAACCAGCTTTCGCGACAGGTATGGGAATACTATTTGGAAGACGTATTAAATATGACAACAACTACCAATAACACAAGAAAAAACACGCAAAAATGCACAAACATTGAACCCAACATCATGAAAGAGGAAATCGAAGAAGTGATAAAATATCCACCAAGAGATAAAGCATCTGGTATAGATAACATACAAGTAGAAATAATATCAGCAACAAGAGAAAAATGGAGTTACATGGCTGCACAGAATATTCAATGAAGCATGGCAAAAAGCACCAGAAGACTGGCAACGGGTAATCATCGTATCAATATGGAAAAAAGGAGGTAACAAAAGAGGCTGGAATTAATATATAAGTATATAGCTTCTCAGCCAAGTAGGAAAGTTATACGCCGAAATTGTTGGAAAAAGGCTGAGGCCAATAATAGAACTACAGTTAAACGATTCTCAAATGAAGTTGCGAAAAAAAAAAACAGAGGATGTACTGAAACTCTATTCGCCTTAAAACAGCAAGCAAAAAAGACGACATAACACAATCAAAATGTGTACATAGCTTTCATTGACCAGGAGAAAGCTTTAGACTGAACAAATAGAGAACAGCTGTGGGAGATACTAACAACATACAGAGTAAGCCAACATCTAACCAACCTAATTAAATGGCTCTACATCAACAGCAGTTGCATAGTCAGAACAGCAGCAGGCTACACAGGTAGGAAGTTAGATCAGGTGTAAGACAGGGGTGCGTACTATCCCCCCCTTTCCCCCTTTACTGTTTATTACATACGTGGACTATATATGCAAGTTTGCCAACCCATCATAGACAGGAGAGATCAATGAGCTTCTATTTGCAGACGATCAGGCATACATGGAAAAATAGAAGACCTGCAAGAACACTTAAATAGACTCAACAGCACAAGCACAAACTACAACATGAAAATCATCATCAACAAAACAGAAGTCATGAATATCGCAAAAGAGAAACAGAACATCAACATAACTTTAGACGGCAGACAACTAAAAGAAGTAGAGGAATTTAAATACCTAGGATGTCTAGTGATAAACGACAATTGACAAACAGCAGAAATAGACTCAAGATGCAACAAAGCTTGTCACACTATCGGACAGCCATTATCACTATTATCCAACAAGGATTACTCTTGAAACAAAACTGGCACTTTATATTACAATCGCCATCCAAACGTTATGCTACCAATGCCAGTCCAGGACCCTAGAGGAAAAAACAGTAAGAAAAATAACCTCTACTGAGATGAAATGTGTTAGACTAACGACAGGAATCAACCTGAGAGATAAGATAAAAAATGAAGAACTGATAAAAAAAAAAGCTTGGAATAATCCCCGCCATAGAATATATAAAGAAACAACTGATGTTTGACCACATGACAAGGCAGACAAATCTGAAGACAACACAACGAGCCTCCAATAAACGTCCACGAAAAAGATGGATTGACGGAGAATAATAAGAAAACAGAAGTAATGGTCATATCGAAGAAACAATCATCACCAGCTTGAAGCATAAAAATAAACATGACAAATTTGAAACAAGTGCAACGCGTCAAATACTTGGGCACAATAATAGCATTGGATGGAAGATGCACCACGGAAATAAAAAGAGGAATAGCTCAGGCCAAAATAGCATTTCAGAAAATGAAAAATATCTTATGCAACAAATCTATGTTAATAGAAATAAGAAAGAGAGTTCATCGGTGCTCTATAGAACCAATTCTGACCTATGGAAGCGAATCATGGACAGTAGACAAAGAAATGAAAAGACGATTACAGGCAACAGAGATGGGATTTCTCAGAAGAATGTTGAAAGTTCCATGGACAGCTAAAAAGACCAATGAGGAAGTTCTCAAAGAGGCCAACACAAAAAGGGAGCTCCTAAAAAATATCAGGAAAAAACAATCAACATTTTTCGGGCACATTATGAGAAGAGGAAAGTTGGAATACTTTGTTACAACTGGCAAAATAAAAGGAAAGAGAGATCGCGGGCGACAAAGAGAGAAAATACTGGATAGCTTTGTGTCATGGCATGGAAAGCAGTCAACAACAGAACTGATACGATGCACTGTGGATAGAAGATTGTGGAAGGACATGATCGCCTACGCCAACCGGTATGGTACATGATGATGATGGTGAGGGAACATAGCAGCAGAGGCGAAAATAATAGCACAAGTTTTCTCACATTATATCTCCACTCGACGCTGAAAGGCAAATGCGGAAGAAAAGAAGAAGAATTGAATACATAAAGAAACAACAGATAAAATGGTTTAGCCACGTGTCAAGAGAGAAAGATTAAAACACTACATAATGAATCTTTAATAAACGTTGAGAGAGCTAAAGACTCAAGGGCCGACCTTGAAAACTGTAGCATCATGGGAAACACTTGGAAACAAATTCTGGAGACGCCAGCAGAAAAGCAAAAGACCGCCATCTATATCTTCTCAAGACACTGAAATACAAATAAGGATGGAAAGAGGAAGAAAAAAGAACATCATAAACAAAATTTACTCTTTCACTGAGCTCTGATATTAGTCTTATCCGTCTATTGTTATAAATCTGTTGGTGTTTGCATCTGTCTATGACGTCAGCACTAGACCGTCCTAACAAGAGGACATTTTATTTTCTTCAGTTCCGCCTTTTAACAGTGAATTTGTTGTGCACATTTATATTCAATGAAAATGGTGTGACTATTCTTTCAGTCTTTACACTTGGCATTTGTTGATCATAAAAAAAAATGTTGATGCAGTAAAGAATTACGCCTGTTCCAACAGGAAGGACAATCGGTGCGTGCATTTCCTCTCCATTTTACAAGTGGCGATCTTTTAAAACTTACGTTTTTATTTTGTATGAAAAATGCTTTATAAAACAAGAATACAACTATGTTCATATTTAGCCCGTTATAATCAAATTCTAAAGTAATTTAAACAAAGAAAAGCATGCGTTAGTCTACAATATTGGATGTACCCAAAAGTAAAACATTATTGACTTAAGTACTGCATTGAATGGAGCCGTGATACGTGGACGGTTTCCGGGTTCACCCAGACTTAAAAGGGTACCTGATTTTTTCTGGGAAAGTAAAGCGGCACGGGTGTAATACCGACCACATGACCCCAAAAATCATGTGCTGAAGGTCTGTAAAAAGTATGGTCAACTAACACCATATTCCCTACACACCACTTGGTGTGACGGAGCTCTTTACTTACTTTACTGCATTGAATAATAATTTATTCAAACAACAAATTGGCAATTATTAAAGCTACCAAGAACTCACATTATTTTTTTTCTGAGCGGATCAATATTGATTTTTTTAAAATCTGACAAGAATATTAGTTTTCAGTTATCCAACTAAATGATGTTTGTGTTATTCGCTTGTCAGATCTGTGAAATAAATATAAAGTTAAATAATCAAACATTAAATGTATATTGCATCTTTTCAGATATACGATTTGACAATAATAACAATTGGGACTATACAATTTTCGTTAGTAGACAGGCACAAAGACTAGAAAGCAGAGGAGTCCTATTAATTAAATGTAGCTTGTTTGAGTTCCTTCATCCCAAGGACAGCTAAATGTGGATTCCATAATTAGTCTTGATAGTCCAGACATCTAAATGTGGCTTCCATAATTAGTTTTGATAGTCCAGACATCTAAATGTGGCTTCCATAATTAGTTTTGATAGTCCAGACATCTAAATGTGGCTTCCATAATTAGTCTTGATAGTCCAGACATCTAAATGTGGCTTCCATAATTAGTCTTGATAGTCCAGACATCTAAATGTGGCTTCCATAATTAGTCTTGATAGTCCAGACATCTAAATGTGGCTTCCATAATTAGTCTTGATAGTCCAGACATCTAAATGTGGCTTCCATATTAGCCTTGATAGTCCAGACATCTAAATGGGGCTTCCATAATTAGTCTTGATAGTCCAGACATCTAAATGGGGCTTCCATAATTAGTCTTGATAGTCCAGACATCTAAATGGGGCTTCCATAATTAGTCTTGATAGTCCAGACATCTAAATGGGGCTTCCATAATTAGTCTTGATAGTCCAGACATCTAAATGGGGCTTGCTTTATCTATTTTGTGACCCAGTCGTCTAAATATAGCTTGAACCGTTAGTTCTCAAAATCATATGAATATTTTATACCTGCTGTAATTTATGACGTCAGACGAAGAATTGATTCGGAACTAAATAACATTTCAAACAATGCATTATCATCGTCATGGAGTGTCGTCTCCGTATCGAAGGAAGGAAGGAAGGAAGGAAGGAAGGAAGGAAGGAAGGAAGGAAGGAAGGAAGGAAGGAAGGAAGGAAGGAAGGAAGGAAGGAAGGAAGGAAGGAAGGAAGGAAGGAAGGAAGGAAGGAAGATAGTTTTCAGACAGTCACAAATACAATAGTACATGTAGTTATATAGACAGATAGATACATTGGCATACTAATATGTATTTGATGTAGAGAAAATAATTTTGATTCTAAAATCTATGGTATCTGATTTGAAGACTTCTATTTCAGCTTACTGTATGGGGCCGTTATAAAGGCATGAAATCAAATGTCAAAGGCCTGACCATGTGACGATGTTGTTCCTGTTGATCTCCTGACTGTAGTCATTGTTTGGAGAAGGATAAACCATAATTGGATACACCTAAATCGTAAACTTTAGAATCCGTAAAATTAATCCACATAATAATATACACACATAATAAAATAAGACACACATATCATAAACACTCATTTAGAGCACACACCTACACATACACACACACACACATACAGATATACACACGATCTCACGCATGTTAGCCACTTTGTCCCTTCTTGAAGATTTGTTCCATCAATTTAACCCACCAAGATTTAATTTGACCAATGTAAAAAGCATTGTTATGGAAACAAACCATAGATTTTAGAAGCAGTGATCTCTGCAATATGTGCCATTTTGGCACGCAAGGTTTCTATTTTTGAGATTGTGGTTCTGCCCTATGTGCCGTCTTCGGCTCGAAAGGACAATAGATAGATAGATAGAATAGTTACAAATTGACAATAAATTGAAATTGCGTCACAAGGTTTAATGGTTCAATTATAAGGAATGCTGATGATGCTACTAATATACATACCTCTGTATTACTAGTAGAAAATCCTAAAGATCTACAATAATTACTTAATGAAATAAACACGATAAGCAAAAAATATACATTAGATGCGAATATCAAGAAGACTAAAACTATGAGCATAAACAAAGATAATACCCAGAACCTACAAGTGGATATGAAAGTTGATGGAATAGGTCTGGAGACAGTTCAGAGC
The DNA here is from genome assembly GCA_032433765.1 of Megaustenia siamemsis. NCBI lineage: Eukaryota > Metazoa > Mollusca > Gastropoda > Stylommatophora > Ariophantidae > Megaustenia > Megaustenia siamemsis. The sequence continues at coordinate 17,987,552 of JAVIAB010000124.1, forward strand.
TACTACTATATTGGACATACTCAAACAAGTGATGGAAAATGTAAAACTTAAATAAACAAAATAATAATCATCATCAAGTACCATGCCTGCTGGCGTAGGTGATCATGTCAGTAGTATACAAGGGTCCAACTGATAATCATTTGGCCCGTAAATTAACAAAGATATATAGTAGGTGCGCGGCGCACCTAATGTACCGTAGGTGCAGGGGGAGTTAACCATGCCATTGCGTGTCAGGATGTTGACCTCTAGTCCCAGTGACACCGGAAGTGCCCTGTTTATGTCTGGTGTGTGCTGACTTTAGAGTTCTTTATGTACTTGATCGTTAGTGATAGGTTAGTAGATTATATAACATCAATGAAAAACGAGCAATATAAAACAGAAGATAAAAGATATATTTTATTCTTTTATTAGCTCAATAGGTGTATAACATACATTGATATGATATCATTACAAACATATTCAGTACATTGAGTAAATATATAGTACAAAGATAACAATTATTTATAGCTATGTAGTTGGGTGTCTGCTTAGCGTTGTGTCATAAATGAATCATAAGGGTGAAACTGTTAGAGATTGCGGGGCAGTCCATGGTGGTAGTGTAAAGAGTTAAATATCTAGAGGTGTAGTCGTATAGTGTAGTATATAGGTGTATAACATACATTGATATGATATCATTACAAACATATTCAGTACATTGAGTAAATATATAGTACAAAGATAACAATTATTTATAGCTATGTAGTTGGGTGTCTGCTTAGCGTTGTGTCATAAATGAATCATAAGGGTGAAACTGTTAGAGATTGCGGGGCAGTCCATGGTGGTGGTGTAAAGAGTTAAATATCTAGAGGTGTAGTCGAGACGTTATCATCAGCTACCTTTCTTTTTATATAGAAATAGGAAAGAGCATTTCTTGTTTGACTGTAGGAAAATATGGAATTATTTAAGACTTTGAATCCTACATTTTTCCCACCCTTGGCCTTTTGCGTGGCGAGAACCGCTAAAAACATATCTTTATCTAATTTGTTGTGTTGCTTGCTTAGCCCTTTACAACTGATTTTATCGTAATCCCCACTACAATGGTACGTCTTACTACATAAACTAACAAGAGCTGTCCCTTCGTACTCTAGTTTAAAAAGCCCGGGCGTTCGTTTGGTGTACGCTTTAACACCGTGATGGTTGTATGGAGGTCGGCTAGTATGTCGTGATGGGTGTACCGAGGTCGTCTAGTGTGGCGTGACGGGTGTATGGAGGTCGTCAACTGTGTCATGATAGTTGTATGGAGGTCGGCTAGTATGTCATGCTGGTTGTACGGAGGTCGTCTAGTGTGTCATATTGGGTGTATAGAGGTCGTCTAGTGTGTCATATTGGGTGTATAGAGGGAGGCTAGTGTGTCGTGATGGTTGTATGGAGGTCGGCTAGTATATCGTGATGGGTGTACCGAGGTCGTCTAGTGTGTCATATTGGGTGTATAGAGGGCGTCTAGTGTGTCATATTGGGTGTATAGAGGGCGTCTAGTGTGTCATATTGGGTGTATAGAGGGCGTTTAGTGTGTCATGATGGTTGTATAGGGGTCGTCTAGTGTGTCATGATGGTTGTATAGGGGTCGTCTAGTGTGCCGTGATGGGTCAATGGAGGTCGGCTAGTATGTCGTGATGGGTGTACGGAGGTCGTCTAGTGTGTCATATTGGGTGTATAGAGGGCGTTTAGTGTGTCATGATGGTTGTATAGGGGTCGTCTAGTGTGTCATGATGGTTGTATAGGGGTCGTCTAGCGTGCCATGATAGGTGCATGGAGTTCGGCTAGTATGTCGTGATGGGTGTACGGAGGTCGTCTAGTGGGGTATGAGGGTTGTATGGAGGTCGTCTAGTGTGTCATATTGGGTGTATAGAGGGCGTCTAGTGTGTCATGATGGGTGTATGTAGGTCGTTTAGTGTATCGTGATGGGTGTATGGAGGTCGTCTACTGTGTCGTGAGGGGTGTATGGAGGTCGTCTACTGTGTCGTGAGGGGTGTATGGAGGTCATCTAGTGTGGTATGTGGGGTGTATGGCGGTTGTCTGGTATATCATAATTTAATCAACCAATAAGAAAAATGAAGGAACATTACATTCAACATTACTTATCTTAACTACTTTACATCAATACAGTTGAATAACGTGTTATCGTTAAGTCTTACCATACTTTAAGAGAAAACATTCAAACTTACAGTATAAAATATAGTCTCAATCATCTACACTGAATATAACCTATTATCGATAACCCTTAACATACTTTAAGAGAAAACAAGCCAACTTACGGTGCAAAACTCCGCTAGAGTGAACAGTAACTTTCCTTGAATCAACCAAACTTATAACGCCGTCTAGTTTAAATATAGCCTGGTAAGAAATGAATAAATTAGCCAATCAGCGAATGACTACGTCAACATCGACTGATACCTGGATCAACCAATCAGAGAAGAGTATTAGTATAGGAGGCGGAGCAAAGAAATGACTGACAGGTGGATTAACCAATCAGAGAAGTGCGTTAGCCCAAACGTAGGTAGTGGCTGTCGGGTCAGCAGTGGGGGAAAAATTTTGGGTGGTGGATTACTTGAACTCGGTTTGACCCCTGAGGCAATTCCAGAAGAGTTCTATGACCTCATTTTGACCGCTGAAGGCTTTAATACCAATGTTGCCCACTTCAACGAACGACAGACATCATTAAAGGTGATTACCTCAGCTCTTAGACTTTGGAGTTCCATATCTTTATCACTTGATTGAATGACAGAGAACAGTAAAGATGATAATTTCAGGTAAGAAAACTTAGTTCCAAACCCTAAAATTTCTACTCATAGTCACAAATTTTGATCCAAAACCCTAAAAAAGGTAGTCCCAAAGTCGTAATTGTTCGACACGAAAGTCGTAAATGTTATATGCAAAGTCCAAAAGTTTGTCAAAAAGACAACCTAAACTCAAAATAGTTAGACACAAAGCCCAACAATGTATATGCAAAGTCCAAAAAGTTACTCCAAAAGACAACTAATGTAACACTTAACCCCAACATTTCGTCGCATAACCAAACAGTTGAACTCAAAAGCCTAAAAATTTAGTCCCAATGTGATACTAGTTCACCACAAAAGTCGTAAATGTTATATTCAAATCCAAAAGTTTGTCAAAAAGACAACCTTAACTCAAAATAGTTAGATGCAAAGCCCAACAATTTATATGCAAAGTCCAAAAAGTTACTCCAAAAGACAAATAATGTAACACTTAAACCCCAAAATTTCGTCGCATAACCAAACAGTTGAACTCAAAAGCCTAAAAATTTAGTCCCAAAGTCGTAATTGTTCGACACGAAAGACCAAATAGTTATATTCAAAGTCCAAAAGTTTGTCAAAAAGACAACCCAAACTCAAAATAGTTAGACACGAAAGGTCAAAAAAGTATATGCAAAGTCCAAAATGTTACGCCAAAAGACAACTAATGTAACACCATTGCACAAAAATTTCGTCGCATAACCAAACAGTTGAACTCAAAAGCCTAAAAATTTAGTCCCAAAGTCGTAATTGTTCGACACGAAAGACCAAATAGTTATATTCAAAGTCCAAAAGTTTGTCAAAAAGACAACCTTAAATCAAAATAGTTAGACACAAAGCCCAACAATTTATATGCAAAGTCCAAAAAGTTACTCCAAAAGACAACTAATGTAGCACTTAATCCCAAAATTTCGTCTCATAACCAAAAAGTTGAACTCAAAACCCTAAAAAGTGTCCACTTATCAACCAAAGTCTTTAATACAGCTGAGAAAACCCTAATAAATAATTACAATTTACTAAAAATGTTGCACTTGATGATAGCTGCGACTGTGTCTAAATCATTATTGAAAATATTCATAGAACTCTAGTAAAAACCAAACACACTAAAACACCACATTGAAAGAATGAACTTAAAGTTCACGCCCCTGTCACAACTCTGCTAAGAAAAGTACTGCAAAGCATGAAAGTTATGGCCCCTGCTATAACTCTACTAAACGAAAGTATTACCAAACAGGTAGGTTACACTCCTACCATAACCCACTAAGAAAAACAAGATTTTGCTTAAAATACCACATTTATGATTGTTACGCCCCTTGTCCCTTTATGAGGGGTACGCCCATGAAACTGTTAGAAATAGTAAATTTACACTCTAGGGCTACTCCAAACTTTACATTAAGCATCCCCGTATCAAGAATTTACTTAAAAGTCACTTTTAGGGTTGTTACGCCCCTTGACCCTTTATGAGGGGACGCCCATGAAACTGTTAAAGATAGTAAATTTAACCTCTAGACATACCCCAAACTTTATATTAAGCATCCCCATCCCCGTACCCATTTTTGGCGGTTACGCCGCATGAAACTGTTAAAAATAGTAAATTTAACCTATTGGCATACATCAAACATAATATGTGACACACCCATGTATCAAATTTGCCAAAAAAATCAACCAAAAATTAGTAGTGTATATTGGCACTTAGGATGGATAGACTATAAGGAAAAATGTAGACTCTCATATAAGGAAAAAATGTGCTTCCATGTACGGGTAGACTATTTATATAAGGAATTAGGTGCGTTTCGACGCCTTCACAACACCACGAGAGGTTGAGAGGTCAACGAGAGGTCACCGGAACCAAAATGGGCGGGTAGACTCTCATATAAGAAAAAATGAAGACTCTCATATAAAGAAAAACCGCACCAAAAAATGTGTTTCCATGTACGGGTAGACTATTTATATAAGGATTTATGTGCGGCTGGAAGCACTTTCGGGGGTCCTAAGACATATATAACTACTAATTTTTGGTTGATTTTTTAGGCAAATTTGATACATGGGTATGTCACATATTATGTTTGATGTATGCCAATAGGTTAAATTTACTATTTTTAACAGTTCCATGGGCGTAACCGCCAAAAATGGGTACGGGGGTTGTAATTTCAAAAGTTGTTTTTATGTAAATTCTTGATACGGAGATGCTTAATATAAAGTTTGGGGTATGTCTAGGTGTTAAATTTCAATTTTTTTATCGATTTCATGGGCGTAACCGCCAAAAATGGGTACGGGGGTAGTAATTTCAAAAGTTGTTTTTATGTAAATTCTTGATACGGAGATGCTTAATATAAAGTTTGGGGTATGTCTAGCTGTTAAATTTACTATTTTTAACAGTTTCATGGGCGTAACCGCCAAAAATGGGTACGGGGGTAGTAATTTCAAAAGTTGTTTTTATGTAAATTCTTGATACAGATAAAATTTGGGGTATGTCTAGAGGTTAAATTTACTATTTTTAACAGTTTCATGGGCGTAACCGCCAAAAATGGGTACAGGGGGCAACACTCATAAAAGTGGTTTTTTAGTAAATTCTTGATACGGGGATGCTTAATATAAAGTTTGGAGTAACCCTAGAGTGTAAATTGACTATTTTTAACAGTTTCATGGGCGTAGCCCTCATAAAGGGTCAAGGGGTAGTAATTTCAAAAGTGATTTTTATGTAAATTCTTGATATGGGGATGCTTAATATAAAGTTTGGGGTATGTCTAGAGGTTAAATTTACTATCTTTAACAGTTTCATGGGCGTCCCCTCATAAAGGGTCAAGGGGCGTAACAACCCTAAAAGTGATTTTTAAGTAAATTCTTGATACGGGGATGCTTAATGTAAAGTTTAGAGTAGCCCTAGAGTGTAAATTTACAATTTCTAACAGTTTCATGGGCGTACCCCTCATAAAGGGACAAGGGGCGTAACAATCATAAATGTGGTATTTTAAGCAAAATCTTGTTTTTCTTAGTGGGTTATGGTAGGAGTGTAACCTACGTGTTTGGTAATACTTTCGTTTAGTAGAGTTATAGCAGGGGCCATAACTTTCATGCTTTGCAGTACTTTTCTTAGCAGAGTTGTGACAGGGGCGTGAACTTTAAGTTCATTCTTTCAATGTGGTGTTTTAGTGTGTTTGGTTTTTACTAGAGTTCTATGAATATTTTCAATAATGATTTAGACACAGTCGCAGCTATCATCAAGTGCAACATTTTTAGTAAATTGTAATTATTTATTAGGGTTTTCTCAGCTGTATTAAAGACTTTGGTTGATAAGTGGACACTTTTTAGGGTTTTGAGTTCAACTTTTTGGTTATGAGACGAAATTTTGGGGTTAAGTGCTACATTAGTTGTCTTTTGGAGTAACTTTTTGGACTTTGCATATAAATTGTTGGGCTTTGTGTCTAACTATTTTGATTTAAGGTTGTCTTTTTGACAAACTTTTGGACTTTGAATATAACTATTTGGTCTTTCGTGTCTAACTATTTTGATTTTGGGTTTAAATTTTGTAGGGTTTTGAGTTCAACTTTTTGGTTATGAGGTGAAATTTTTGTGCAATGGTGTTACATTAGTTGTCTTTTGGAGTAACATTTTGGACTTTGCATATACTTTTTTGACCTTTCGTGTCTAACTATTTTGAGTTTGGGTTGTCTTTTTGACAAACTTTTGTACTTTGTATATAACTATTTGGTCTTTCGTGTCGAACAATTACGACTTTGGGACTAAATTTTTAGGCTTTTGAGTTCAACTGTTTGGTTATGCGACGAAATTTTTGTGCAATGGTGTTACATTAGTTGTCTTTTGGCGTAACATTTTGGACTTTGCATATACTTTTTTGACCTTTCGTGTCTAACTATTTTGAGTTTGGGTTGTCTTTTTGACAAACTTTTGGACTTTGAATATAACTATTTGGTCTTTCGTGTCGAACAATTACGACTTTGGGACTAAATTTTTAGGCTTTTGAGTTCAAGTGTTTGGTTATGCGACGAAATTTTGGGGTTTAAGTGTTACATTATTTGTCTTTTGGAGTAACTTTTTGGACTTTGCATATAAATTGTTGGGCTTTGCATCTAACTATTTTGAGTTAAGGTTGTCTTTTTGACAAACTTTTGGATTTGAAAATAACATTTACGACTTTTGTGGTGAACTAGTATCACTTTGGGACTAAATTTTTAGGCTTTTGAGTTCAACTGTTTGGTTATGCGACGAAATTTTGGGGTTAAGTGTTACATTAGTTGTCTTTTGGAGTAACTTTTTGGACTTTGCATATACATTGTTGGGCTTTGTGTCTAACTATTTTGAGTTTAGGTTGTCTTTTTGACAAACTTTTGGACTTTGCATATAACATTTACGACTTTCGTGTCGAACAATTACGACTTTGGGACTGCCTTTTTTAGGGTTTTGGATCAAAATTTGTGACTATGAGTAGAAATTTTAGGGTTTGGAACTAAGTTTTCTTACCTGAAATTATCATCTTTACTGTTCTCTGTCATTCAATCAAGTGATAAAGATATGGAACTCCAAAGTCTAAGAGCTGAGGTAATCACCTTTAATGATGTCTGTCGTTCGTTGAAGTGGGCAACATTGGTATTAAAGCCTTCAGCGGTCAAAATGAGGTCATAGAACTCTTCTGGAATTGCCTCAGGGGTCAAACCGAGTTCAAGTAATCCACCACCCAAAATTTTTCCCCAACTGCTGACCCGACAGCCACTACCTACGTTTGGGCTAACGCACTTCTCTGATTGGTTAATCCACCTGTCAGTCATTTCTTTGCTCCACCTCCTATACTAATACTCTTCTCTGATTGGTTGATCCAGGTATCAGTCGATGTTGACGTAGTCATTCGCTGATTGGCTAATTTATTCATTTCTTACCAGGCTATATTTAAACTAGACGGCATTATAAGTTTGGTTGATTCAAGGAAAGTTACTGTTCACTCTAGCGGAGTTTTGCACCGTAAGTTGGCTTGTTTTCTCTTAAAGTATGTTAAGGGTTATCGATAATAGGTTATATTCAGTGTAGATGATTGAGACTATATTTTATACTGTAAGTTTGAATGTTTTCTCTTAAAGTATGGTAAGACTTAACGATAACACGTTATTCAACTGTATTGATGTAAAGTAGTTAAGATAAGTAATGTTGAATGTAATGTTCCTTCATTTTTCTTATTGGTTGATTAAATTATGATATACCAGACAACCGCCATACACCCCACATACCACACTAGATGACCTCCATACACCCCTCACGACACAGTAGACGACCTCCATACACCCCTCACGACACAGTAGACGACCTCCATACACCCATCACGATACACTAAACGACCTACATACACCCATCATGACACACTAGACGCCCTCTATACACCCAATATGACACACTAGACGACCTCCATACAACCCTCATACCCCACTAGACGACCTCCGTACACCCATCACGACATACTAGCCGAACTCCATGCACCCATCATGGCACACTAGACGACCCCTATACAACCATCATGACACACTAGACGACCCCTATACAACCATCATGACACACTAAACGCCCTCTATACACCCAATATGACACACTAGACGACCTCCGTACACCCATCACGACATACTAGCCGACCTCCATTGACCCATCACGGCACACTAGACGACCCCTATACAACCATCATGACACACTAGACGACCCCTATACAACCATCATGACACACTAAACGCCCTCTATACACCCAATATGACACACTAGACGCCCTCTATACACCCAATATGACACACTAGACGCCCTCTATACACCCAATATGACACACTAGACGACCTCGGTACACCCATCACGATATACTAGCCGACCTCCATACAACCATCACGACACACTAGCCTCCCTCTATACACCCAATATGACACACTAGACGACCTCTATACACCCAATATGACACACTAGACGACCTCCGTACAACCAGCATGACATACTAGCCGACCTCCATACAACTATCATGACACAGTTGACGACCTCCATACACCCGTCACGCCACACTAGACGACCTCGGTACACCCATCACGACATACTAGCCGACCTCCATACAACCATCACGGTGTTAAAGCGTACACCAAACGAACGCCCGGGCTTTTTAAACTAGAGTACGAAGGGACAGCTCTTGTTAGTTTATGTAGTAAGACGTACCATTGTAGTGGGGATTACGATAAAATCAGTTGTAAAGGGCTAAGCAAGCAACACAACAAATTAGATAAAGATATGTTTTTAGCGGTTCTCGCCACGCAAAAGGCCAAGGGTGGGAAAAATGTAGGATTCAAAGTCTTAAATAATTCCATATTTTCCTACAGTCAAACAAGAAATGCTCTTTCCTATTTCTATATAAAAAGAAAGGTAGCTGATGATAACGTCTCGACTACACCTCTAGATATTTAACTCTTTACACTACCACCATGGACTGCCCCGCAATCTCTAACAGTTTCACCCTTATGATTCATTTATGACACAACGCTAAGCAGACACCCAACTACATAGCTATAAATAATTGTTATCTTTGTACTATATATTTACTCAATGTACTGAATATGTTTGTAATGATATCATATCAATGTATGTTATACACCTATTGAGCTAATAAAAGAATAAAATATATCTTTTATCTTCTGTTTTATATTGCTCGTTTTTCATTGATGTTATATAATCTACTAACCTATCACTAACGATCAAGTACATAAAGAACTCCAAAGTCAGCATACACCAGACATAAACAGGGCACTTCCGGTGTCACTGGGACTAGAGGTCAACATCCTGACACGCAATGGCATGGTTAACTCCCCTGCACCTACGGTACATTAGGTGCGCCGCGCACCTACTATATATCTTTGTTAATTTACGGGCCAAATGATTATCAGTTGGACCCTTGTATACTACTGACATGATCACCTACGCCAGCAGGCATGGTACTTGATGATGATTATTATTTTGTTTATTTAAGTTTTACATTTTCCATCACTTGTTTGAGTATGTCCAATATAGTAGTAGCTCTGAACTGTCTCCAGACCTATTCCATCAACTTTCATATCCACTTGTAGGTTCTGGGTATTATCTTTGTTTATGCTCATAGTTTTAGTCTTCTTGATATTCGCATCTAATGTATATTTTTTGCTTATTGTGTTTATTTCATTAAGTAATTATTGTAGATCTTTAGGATTTTCTACTAGTAATACAGAGGTATGTATATTAGTAGCATCATCAGCATTCCTTATAATTGAACCATTAAACCTTGTGACGCAATTTCAATTTATTGTCAATTTGTAACTATTCTATCTATCTATCTATTGTCCTTTCGAGCCGAAGACGGCACATAGGGCAGAACCACAATCTCAAAAATAGAAACCTTGCGTGCCAAAATGGCACATATTGCAGAGATCACTGCTTCTAAAATCTATGGTCTGTTTCCATAACAATGCTTTTTACATTGGTCAAATTAAATCTTGGTGGGTTAAATTGATGGAACAAATCTTCAAGAAGGGACAAAGTGGCTAACATGCGTGAGATCGTGTGTATATCTGTATGTGTGTGTGTGTGTATGTGTAGGTGTGTGCTCTAAATGAGTGTTTATGATATGTGTGTCTTATTTTATTATGTGTGTATATTATTATGTGGATTAATTTTACGGATTCTAAAGTTTACGATTTAGGTGTATCCAATTATGGTTTATCCTTCTCCAAACAATGACTACAGTCAGGAGATCAACAGGAACAACATCGTCACATGGTCAGGCCTTTGACATTTGATTTCATGCCTTTATAACGGCCCCATACAGTAAGCTGAAATAGAAGTCTTCAAATCAGATACCATAGATTTTAGAATCAAAATTATTTTCTCTACATCAAATACATATTAATATGCCAATGTATCTATCTGTCTATATAACTACATGTACTATTGTATTTGTGACTGTCTGAAAACTATCTTCCTTCCTTCCTTCCTTCCTTCCTTCCTTCCTTCCTTCCTTCCTTCCTTCCTTCCTTCCTTCCTTCCTTCCTTCCTTCCTTCCTTCCTTCCTTCCTTCCTTCCTTCCTTCCTTCCTTCCTTCCTTCCTTCCTTCCTTCCTTCCTTCCTTCCTTCCTTCCTTCCTTCCTTCCTTCCTTCCTTCCTTCCTTCCTTTCTTCCTTCCTTCCTTCCTTCCTTCCTTCCTTCCTCCAATCCTCCCTCCCTCCCTCCCTCCCTCCCTTCCGTCCTTCCTTTCTTTCATCCATCCTTCCTTCCTTCCTTCCGTCCTCCCTCACTGTCTCCCTTCCTTCCTTCCTCCCACCCTCCCTTCCTTCCTTCCTTCCTTCCCCCCTCCCTCACACCCACCCTTCATTCCTCCCTTCTTTCCTTCCTTCCTTCCTTCTTGCCTATCTTCCTTCATTCCTTCCTATGCTTTCCTTTCATTTCTCTTTTTTTTATTTTTTTTTCTATCTTTCGCTCTCTTTCACATTTTACTATCACTTATTTCACGCCCTCGAGCATTGGCTCCATGCTACTTACCAGCGAATCAGAATCCACTGGAATAATGAAACTCTATTGCTACATTTAGAGTGTGATAACAAAGAGCAGAGAGTAGTCAGTCCCTTACATCATCGTCGCTGTCTTCTCCTTTTCATCTGTAAAATATTTTTAAAACTTGGTGCTATTTACAGGGAACCATGAAAACTGCACTGCATGGCGCGGAAAAATTCTAATTCGGAAGCTGTTTGTTTGACACAGCGAAGACGTAGAGTAGATATTTATTAACCTGCCCAGGACCTTTGCACAAAATGAGATAAGTTTAAGGAATGACGCGAGGGAATAATTCATTGAAAGATGGATAGAGTTATTTCAGAAATAAAAAAAATACGTACGGTCACCTTTGTATACGTCCCTGGGCCAGAAAACGAACAAATATTATGAAGAAATTGGTAGGAACGGACTGGGGGGGGGGGGGGGCGCAGACAGCAATATTTTGAAAAGACTATACGTAGGAAGAGTCAGACCAGTTCTAGAGTATGGAGTCACAGCCTGAGCTATGGCTTCCAAATCACACCTTAGCAAAATTAACAGAACACAGAACCAAGCTGCCCGTATCATCACTGGTGCTATGAAATCTACACCTATCAAGACTCTAGAAGCAGTAACAGGTTTACAACCCTTAGATGACAGACGGGACACTAAAGTATTGCAACAAGCGGAGAAATATAGAAGGCTCCTTAGCCACCCCATGCACCAAAGAATAACTGGTTCCGGAATTGTACGACTAAAGAGGAGCAACTTAGCTGCAATTGCCAATGAACTAACTACTGACGACCCAGTACTTTCCCAGACAATATCGAAACCCTTGGGCCCATCTGATATGTCTCCTCATGGAAAGCATAAAATACCAGAACGTAAGGAAAATATAACAGAAATCATGAAAAAAAGGTACACAATCGGACACAGAAAGAAAACACGCAGCAGAAAAACACATACACGATACCTAACCACAGGACTCTTGGTCTCACATATACACAGATGACTGCTACAAATGACACCAGAAATGGAGGGAGAGGTGTGTTCTTGACGCTGAATAATCAGGACGAGATCACCAAGTCAATAGCTACTGGAAAATTCTCAAACAACTTTAAAGCAGAAACTGAGGCCATCAGAGAGGCTGCAACACTGGCTACTCAACACAAAAATAACATGCACAATGAATTGGTGATTCTGACTGATGCGCTGTCAGTATTATCAGCTCTAAAAAGCCCCAAGAACAATGAACTAGATGACTTGAGAACAGCCCCGGACCAACTATGCAATAACTTCCAGAGCGTAGTCATTCAGTGGATACCATCACACTGTAACATACACGGGAACGAACGCGCAGACAAATTAGCTAAAGAGGTGGGGAGATTACCACAAGAAAACCATCCGCTCAGTTATAATGAAACCAAATCCATCCTCAAGGGTCAGTTCCATGAAAAATTGAAACGAGAACACCCAAAGCATAACGAGAGTGACGGATACCATCAACTATCAAGGTGGGATCAAGTCATCATACTTCGGCTACGCACTGGCCACAATAGAATGAGAAATCACATGTTCACCAAATTCAAAATAGGTACAACCAGCCTATGCCACTGTACACTGGACAATATGACTACAAAACATGTTCTACAGGATTGCCCCCAGTACACAGACCTGAGAAGAGCAATGTGGTCCACACCCACCTCCCTGGTAGAGAAACTATATGGGGCAATCGATTCACTTAAACAGACAGCTGACTTCATGAGAGAGTCTGGAATCCTACTCTGATTGAGTCTTGATCGCAGATAGATAGATAGATAGATAGATAGATAGATAGATAGATAGATAGATAGATAGATAGATAGATAGATAGATAGATAGATAGATAGATAGATAGATAGATAGATAGATAGATAGATAGATAGATAGATAGATAGATAGATAGATAGATAGATAGATAGAGAGAGAGAGAGAGAGAGAGAGAGAGAGAGAGAGATTTACATGTAAAAAATATCTCTCGTGGATGGTAACAACATAAGGATGAGTACTTGACTCACCCCTTGCAGCTCCTCCTGGAGCACAGGCCTGCAACCATACTCTGCCAACGGACCAGGTTCTGTGCTATCTTCTCCAATAGAGCCAACTTCCATCCTGGAGCCTTTACTTCTGCTCGACGGTTCTTATGCATGTCTGATTGAGCCTTATAACTTTTCTAATTCCTCGTTGCTACAAGTTCATTGCCAGTCTTGCGATATTGAGTGACGGTAATGCGTATCAAATCCAACCCCATATCTTTTTCTAGATCTCCGATCTTACCGGTATTTGGATAGTTCTTCCCAGAGGTTTGTAATGAATGGTATTGTATTATTCTTCTATAAGATATATTCTTCTATACAGAAAATCAAATCAATCAGAGGACCACAAGCCCCGAATCAGGATGTCTTTCATAATATGAATAGATATGAACAAGTTATCATTATACGCCTCAGAACAGGACACAATCGACTCCATAGTCACATGTATACAAAATTCAAGATCGACACCTCAACTACTTATACATGTGGACAGGCGCCCCAGACTGCTGAACACATACTTAAAGACTGCACTGAATATAGTAGACTGAGGAAATTCCATTGGCCCATAGATACAACACTACAGACAAAACTATATGGGCCACTGCAAGAATTACAAAAGACAGTAAAATTTATACAGGAAACGACATTGCAGATATAGACAATACTTTAAGCGAACGAAAGATAGATAGATATTTTCTTCTATAACTCCACACAAATGTTATTAAAACATACTACACTCCTAATGCGCTGCTGATCTACCTTCACAGTTTGAATATTCTAGAATCCTAATTTACATTTTAAAGGCTTTCTGTAATAGCTTAGTTAGATTTTTGCCCCATCATTTTCTTGCGAGGTCACAATTTGTAAAAATCTGGCTGAATTTTCTGATTTGCGTAAAATTACAAGATTGTCATAAAAATTGTTTTTCAACCGAAGTAAAAGGAGTTGATGGAGAAATAGAAATCCAATTATGAACATCTAAAATTATAATCTTGAAGTTCTTCAAACATTTTAAAGAAATTAAAATTATGTTGAGTTCTCTCCCGTTGGGTTGGTACTCACAGAGAGTAGTGATTGTGCATTTTGTTATCTTAATATATCAGCGAAGACACACAATTTCAAAGGAACACAAATTGCATTTACTTTTATATTTATACCAAGTAAGTGTTTTTAAATCTTCGAATGAAGATCTCTGCAAAATACGAAAACATGGGGCCGGAACGTGGAAACTTTTGTGTCCTTTTTTTGTTTTTACAAAGTATAGCAGGAGTCAAACTACTTGAATGTTTTTTATTTCTGTTGTTCTTTGAAACGAATGTCGTTAGGTCAATAACATGTTTTTTTTTTATTCTGTTTATTTTTTTTGTTCAGTTCAATAATTATTTTCTTTTTACTTTGAAAATAAATTTTCATAGCTCATGCGAGCCCATACAATGTGCAATTTTATTGTAGCTGCTACAATGTGATATTTTGTTGTAGTTGCTATCGTGTGTTATTTTGTTGTAGTTGCTACAGTGTGATATATTGTTGTAGCTGCTACAGTGTGATATATTGTTGTAGCTGCTACAGTGTGATATTTTGTTGTAGTTGCTACAGTGTCATATATTGTTGTAGCTGCTACAGTGTGATATATTGTTTTAGTTGCTACAGTGTGATATATTGTTGTAGCTGCTACAATGTGATATTTTGTTGTAGTTGCTATGGTGTGTTATTTTGTTGTAGTTGCTACAGTGTGATAAATTGTTGTAGCTGCTACAATGTGATATTTTGATGTAGTTGCTATGGTGTGTTAATTTGTTGTAGCTGCTACAATGTGATATTTTGTTGTAGTTGATATGGTGTGTTATTTTGTTGCAGCTGCTATGGTGCGTTGTTTTGTTGTAGCTGCTACAGTGTGATATATTGTTGTAGCTGCTACAGTGTGATATATTGTTGTAGCTGCTACAGTGTGATGTATTGTTGTAGCTGCTACAGTGTGATATATTGTTGTAGCTGCTACAGTGTGATATATTGTTGTAGCTGCTACAGTGTGATATTTTGTTGTAGCTGCTAGTGTGATATTTTTTGTAGCTGCTACAGTGTGATATTTTGTTCTAGCTGCTACAATGTAATATTTTTGTTGTAGCTGCTGCAGTGTGATAGTTTGTTGTCGTTGCTACAGTGTGATATTTTGTTGTAGCGGGTCATGTGATATTTTGTTGTAGCTGCTACAGTGTGATATTTTGTTGTAGCTGCTACAGTGTGATATTTTATTGTAGCGGCTAATGTGATATTTTGTTGTAGCTGCTGCAGTGTGATATTTTGTTGTAGCTGCTACAGTGTGATATTTTGTTGTAGCGGCTAATGTGATATTTTGTTGTAACTGCTACAGTGTGATATTTTGTTGTAGCGGCTAATGTGATATTTTGTTGTAGCTGCTGCAATGTGATATTTTGTTGTAGCTGCTGCCGTGTGATATTTTGTTGTAGCTTCTACAATGTGATATTTTGTTGTAATTTAATTCTTAATTCCTTGTTTCTCTCAGTTTAAAGCCTGGAACTTTTTTTTTTTTTTTTTTACATTTTCTCTTTTGTTTGAAATGTTGAATACAATTATTTATTTTTGTTTTATTAAAAAAAGAAGAAGCGTTTTATTAATTTTTTTTTAAGGCACGCCATATTTATTTGGGTGGTTTATTTGAGTCACATGACAACATGCCTGTCTGGGATAGAAGAATAGCAATATAATGGGAGTTCTTGTTTAAATTAGGTTCCATGTTAAAAATCATGTTGATTATCCTGGCGGCGACTGCTCTCACTCATGTTTCAGTGTCACGGAGTGCTTCTAGGCTTGTTTCCTCTGATGTTCTTCATGTCTACACTTCCAGGTCGTTCATCACAATAATCTCATTCATTGCGCTCCCACAGCCGAGTACATCTGATACACATTGAATAACTCATTTACAACGCGTTTTTTTCCTCCCCATATTCATACAAATCATAAACCTGAATTTGTTTTGCTGTTTTCATTGTTCTGTTTACGACTTTTTTAGAGGGGCTGCGAGTAAGAAATTTCATTCTGTTTGTAATGGATTTCTATTTTAAGATACAGAAATAATTCTTTGCTTTTTTTCTCTTACAAAATATATTTCCAAGTGTATTTATCCAATTTCGTGTATTTTACGTGCATATGTCGTTCGTATAATTTTGTGTTTCTTTTAAACTTGAATTTATTCTACGGATTGTTCTTTTCATCTCGCTGAACGTAAATAAGATTAGCTATCTTCACCTGTTGCATAAAGATAATGTTACAAAACATCAGATTTGTTTCCATGTAGAAGTGAATTAAAGTAAGGCAGTGATTACCAACCTGTGGGTAGAACCAGGACAGCTAGAGATGGGTGCAAAGACATTGAAAAGTGGAGAAAACATAATGAGGTGTCTGTAAGAGATTACGGCGAAGCAGTGGTTAGTGATCTGAATTACCAACACAAAGGACATGGCTCAAACCTGACCTTACCGACTTCTATGTTGATAAATAAATGTGATTAGGTTAAGGGAGATCGAATTATTCACTCTATGTGTTATAGATAAATGTGGATAACGTAATGTAGACCAAAGTATTCACATTATGCGTTGATAGGCAAATGTACGAATGGTAAGGAAGATTCACACATTCACTCTATGTAATGATAGGCAAATGTGTCTAGGGTATGGATACTCACAACATTCACTGTATATGTTGGTAGGCAAATGCAACTAGGATATGGACACTCTCAACATTCACTCTATGTGTTAGTAGGCAAATAAGTGTTCCTTGTTGCAGTTTTCTCATATTCCAGAACCGGCTTGGTGCAAGAGCTACTGAGTTAGGTGCTCTGTGCACACCGTTAGCGGTGTATCTCATCCGCTTTGATCGTGTTTCGATATTCCGAATGTTTACGATGAGTGATGATATCGAATGACAGGGAACAGTTGGCTGTGTTCACTTTCTGTGCGGTTACGCCTTATGTCTTTTGGCGTGTGCTGAGACTGCTATGATGGGGACTACAGCTACCTTTCTTTGTTTTAGAGATGAGATAATTCGGATGATTCCACTGGCACGGGCGGTTGAGCAATTATGGATTTTAATTCGTTTACAGTGATTACGTGGCCTCCCATAACCAAATAACCAAAGGCAAACGTGACTAGGGTAAGGAATATTCACTCTATGTGTTGGTGTTGCAAATGTGACTAGGGTAAGGAATATTCACTCTGTGTAAGTAGGTAAATGTGACTAGGGTAGGGAATATTCACTCTGTGTAAGTAGGTAAATGTGACTAGGGTAGGGAATATTCACTCTGTGTAAGTAGGTAAATGTGACTAGGGTAGGGAATATTCACTCTGTGTAAGTAGGTAAATGTGACTAGGTTAGGGAATATTCACTCTGTGTAAGTAGGCAAATGTGACTATGGTAGGGAATATTCACTCTGTGTAAGTAGGCAAATGTGACTAGGGTAGGGAATATTCACTCTGTGTAAGTAGGCAAATGTGACTATGGTAGGGAATATTCACTCTGTGTAAGTAGGCAAATGTGACTATGGTAGGGAATATATACTCTGTGTAAGTAGGCAAATGTGACTATGGTAGGGAATATATACTCTGTGTAAGTAGGCAAATGTGACTAGGGTAGGGAATATTCACTCTGTGTAAGTAGGCAAATGTGACTAGGGTAGGGAATATTCACTCTGTGTAAGTAGGTAAATGTGACTATGGTAGGGAATATTCACTCTGTGTAAGTAGGCAAATGTGACTATGGTAGGGAATATTCACTCTGTGTAAGTAGGCAAATGTGACTATGGTAGGGAATATTCACTCTGTGTAAGTAGGCAAATGTGACTATGGTAGGGAAGGTTCACCTTATGTATTGGTAAAAGTAAGAAACATTGGACGGACTAACTAAATTTAAAGCGGTTTACTCTACGAGCGGAAAAACCACAGTTTAATAAAAAAAAAAAAATTCTGCTGACAAAAAAACGTAAACTGTTCCCTTAACTTTCGTCAGGGAAAGAAAATCACTGAGGGAGAGACAACAAGAACGAACTTACCCAGAAGAGTTCTACCCAAGGCAAGTAAACGTCCTACACTCAACAATGTCATGTGATTTTGTTTGCGTCCATCAACTTATAACCATCTCGAAGTCGCAGTAGCATAAAGGCCCGCTTGTTTTGGTCCCAGTGCACATTAGCCTCGATAGCTCAGTGCTTAGTGAACTGGACAGCAAAGGACAGGAGGTCGAGTTCGATCCTGATCGAAGGTTTCCGGGTTCACCCAGCCTTAGATGGGTAGCGGATTTTTTCTGGGAAAGTAAAGAGCACGGGCCAAATTACCGACCAAATTACCTCAAAAATCATGTGCCGAAGGTTTATAAAAATTATAATCACTAACATCATATTCTCTATACGCCACATGGTGTGACGGGTTTTCTTTACTTCACTATTTTTTACACATTGACATCTTCAGCACTCATCTAAGGGTCCCCTCAATGTGTGCGCTTGTCTCTCGCCATCTTTTATTCCCGTGTGTCTAAACGGTAGTAATGCTACATTAAAAGTCTTTAATTTTAACCAAATTAGAAATGATGAACATTTATTTGTAATTCATGCACTGAAATATCTCAATCGTCACTCCAATGTTGTGCTGCTGATGAACTCTTGACTCAAAAAACGATTAGAAAAATAACCACTAACGAAGCGAAATGTGCTAGAAGCATGACAACAATCAACCCGAGGGATAAGGTCATAAATGAAGAAATGAGAAAAATAAGTTGGGATAATTCTCTCCATCGAGTATACAAAGAAACAAAAGAAATGAAATGATTTGGCCAAGTGATAAGATAGAAAGATAAAAACACTTCACAACGATCCTTCATTAAATGATATGAAAAAAACCAGACTCAAGAGATGACCAAGAGAAAGGTGGATCGATGAAATTTTTAGACACATTAGAAAACATATCAGCATAAGAGGCAAACAGAAGAGCAAATGACCTCAAGCTATATCTCCCCTCGACGCTTAAAGGCAGATGTGGACGGAAAAGAAGAACAAGAAGAAGCAAAATTACAATGAACAGAACAAGAGAAAGGTAGAACAATCTCATCGAATCATAGGAGGAGGAGATATGTTTAATGCGCTCGGAAAAAAATGACAAATAATCAACAACAGAAAAAAACAAAGAACAATATATGGTCCAAAGTAGGATCAAACCCGTATTCCGTGGCACAGCACCTTGCCACGAAAAGCCAAACGTTAGGGAACACAGCCAACTAAAACAACAACCTAAACAATGACATGATGGTTCTACTCCTGCCCACACATAAAAACTGAGAAATGAAATATTTGACTTCACTTTCACCAGATTATCTGGTCACTGGTTGCTAGGAAGGCTTATTTATAACAATCAACTATAAAGTCCAAGCAATTTGTTTCTAAAACTCATCGCATCCTAGGACAGAGATAATTACTTCGATAATCTCAGCTACTATTGTTAGACCGACTGCAACTGACATAAACAGAGCCGCAATTCCCAACAGAACATGTTTCTAAAGTTCACAAACATAGCTCCTTACAGTTAAGATCTCGCTATGCTTGGAAACAAATCTTCATGCGCACATTACGACTCAGCTGCAAATAGATTGGGCTGATAGCGTTTGTAATTATATTTGTCTTTTTGTTTGCCATCACTATTATTTTTAACTGTCATAGTTATTTTTTTCCCTGTGAATTTATTTGATCTGCATTTTGTAATTTTCAAAAACATAAAAAAGACTTTGACGAGTTGCTGCGACTGCAGGTAATTCACTTTACAATAGACACAATAATTGCTATCTTATCCTGAATACAAACATCGTTGATTATTATTTGATGAGAATCGTTTGTTGCATTTAATTTTATTTCTGAACTATGGCCTAGCTACAGTTTCTTCTTCTTCTTCGTTTTTATTATCATTATTATTATTAATATTCATCTTTCTCTTCTGTGTACTCTCCTCCCCCGTCTTCTTTTTCTTTCCCTCCTTTATTTAGTGAGCGCCCCCCCCCCCCCCCAGTACCCCCGTCACGCCAAGCGGCGTATAGGGAATATGGTGTTAGTGACCATAATTTTTACAGACCTTCGGCACATGATTTTTTGGTGTAATGTGGTCGGTATTACGCTATGCCGCTTTACTTTCCCATAAAAATATGGGATACCCATTAAAGGCTGGGTGAACCGGCAGCCGTCGGTTGGGATCGAACCCTACCTCTTGTCCTTTGTAGTCCAGTTCACTAACCACTGAGTTATCGCGGCTTCATTTAGTGAGTTCCTTTACACTATATTTTGTACTGCGGGTCCAGTGCATTAGACGTCAACACATTTATTTGCGCGTGGATCGTAGACTTCGAATGACTTAGTTTGTGAATGTTAATAACCTTATTTCAAATTGCTGGACGAATCATTTCTAATACTTTAGTCTCTCATTCCGGAGGTACATATCTCGGTAATACTTCCTCTACGGTTTCAGGAGAATTTACTTCTCCCAGCGGTGAAATAAAAACTAACATAACCAATACATAGCACTGCTTGCTCCGTGCTACCAGCTTTACCGCAGCAATGTAACTACTTGCCTTTTCCCCCACAACACTGTGAATGCACGTATATTGCGTATATACTTTTACTCGCAGTTCCACAGTAAAACCTCTTGTTGACACACTGTATGACGTCACGCTGTAGAACGTCCTGCTGTCGGACGTTACTCTGCACGGACCATCCTGAAGTAGTCGTTTTTGTCAGATCACTATTATTAATTGTATCATAATGTACTGCTTTGTTTACCATTTGCTTGTTTTGTTTTTTTAAACAAATAAAATGAAGTACTTTCTCTTTTAATCATCAGATAAATACGATCTTGATTTCACCTGAAAGGGTTAAATTTAAGATGAAAATAAACAGTCTGACCGGTGCGTCCTGCTGAAGACCACTGAACTGTGGCACGTTGTTTTGACAACCCCCAAGAAATACCCCTTCCCGGTTTGCTGCCGGAGCTACTAAGTTAAGTGTTCTGTGCATGCCGCGAGCTGTGCGTTTCATTCGTTTGCTCGTGTTCCAATATTCAGATTGCTTACGATGAATGATGATATCGTATGACGGGGAACAGATGGCTGTGTTCACTTTCTTTGCGGTTTCGCCTTATGTCTTTTGCGTGAGCTGAGACTGCTGTGATGGAGACTGCAGCTACCTTTCGTTGTTTGGGAGATGAGATATTTATTCGGATGATTCCACTGGCAAGGACGGTTGACCAATTATGGATTTTAATTCGTGTGTAGTGATACCGGGGCCTACCATAACCATAACCCCTTACCGAAAATTTTACCTCACTCCTACCTACAACACGGTAAATGTTATAAAAGGTATTTTAAATAATTATTTCATATTTACTTGACAAATAATTGTAATAAAAAGAAAAAAAAATTATAATTTTTACAATTTGTTAAAAAAAAAATTACGCAAGTAACTTATTTAAAGCAAAAACCCTAAAACGGAAATTTAATGTGTACCGGATTTTTTTCTGGGAAAGTACAGCAGCACGGGCGTAATACCGACCACATTACCCCAAAAATCATGTGCCGAAGGTTTGTAAAATTTATGGTCACTAACACCATATTCCCTATACGCCACTTGGCGTGACTGGGGTACTTTACTTTTATTTTTACCAAAACGGAAACGACCATCACAACCAGACACCGATCACTTGGTCCAGGTTTTGGTCTTTCTTTATTTAGCCAGATAGAATTGTTTTTCCTATGGCGGGAAAGGTGAAATACAGCCTCGAACAGCCAAAAGCTTCATTTGGAAGGGAATTTAAAGCTTGGTTTTATAGTCTACCTTGGTCGAGTCCTGTTGAATTGCTATTTGAGGAAGGCGAAATACTTGGGAAGTAAGTCTAGAAAAGTACAGAAACATTTTTGAAACACGATTGACATGAGCTTTACAATTGCTAAAATATCTATCTATCTATCTATCTATCTATCTATCTATCTATCTATCTATCTATCTATCTATCTATCTATCTATCTATCTATCTATCTATCTATCTATCTATCTATCTATCTATCTATCTATCTATCTATCTATCTATCTATCTATCTATCTATCTATCTATCTATCTATCTATCTATCTATCTATCTATCTATCTATCTATCTATCTATCTATCTATCTATCTATCTATCTATCTATCTATCTATCTATCTATCTATCTATCTATCTATCTATCTATCTATCTATCTATCTATCTATCTATCTATCTATCTATCTATCTATCTATCTATCTATCTATCTATCTATCTATCTATCTATCTATCTATCTATCTATCTATCTATCTATCTATCTATCTGCCTGCCTGCCTGCCTTCCTGTCTGCCTGCCTGTCTGTCTGTCTATCTGTCTGTCTGTCTGTCTGTCTGTCTGTCTGTCTGTCTGTCTGTCTGTCTGTCTGTCCGGATGTGAACCATTTAGTTTACCACTTCTGGGTGTAAAACCATTTAGTTTACGATTTCTGCATGTAAAACATCTTAATTTACCGCTTCTGGATGTAAAACCATTTAGTTTACGATTTCTGGATGTAAAACCATTTATTTTACGATTTCTGGATGTAAAACCACTTACTTTAACGCTTCCGTATATAATACCATTTAGTTTACCGCTCCCGAGTAAGACCATTTAGTTTACCGCTTCTGTGTGTAAAACCTTTTAGTTCACCGCTTCTGGGTGTAAAACCGTTTAGTTCACCACTTCCGAATGTAAAACCTTTTAAGTCACCACTTCAAGATGTATTTCAGAGTTGGTGGTTTACACTAGTTCTTGCCATACTACAGAGTTGTGTCTCGTAGAAATGATCAAAAACAGAAGCTTGGCAGCGCGTGGCCTGAGGGTAGTCAGCGATTCATAGTTAACATTGCGCCAGAGTCATTGAAACGGTCCTGATCAAGATCCTGCTACTCTTTCCACTTATGTCATCATCATCATCGAGTGCCGTCTCTGCATCGAAGGTTGGCTACCATAGCAAAAGGCTTCCTCTGCCTCTTTTACCCTGTATTTTCCCTTCGAAGATTACTTTTAGTAGGCTTCTGTGTCTTTTAACATGTCCCAAAAATCGCATTTGTCTTATTTGAATTGTATTTGGTAGTTCTCTTTTCCACTCATGTAGCACAACAAATTTATAACAAACGTCGTGTTGTCGAGTTTTGTATCGAGTGTGTGTGTGTGTGTGTGTGTGTGGGGGGGGTGTGGGTGTGTGTGTGTGTGTATGAGAGAGAGAGAGAGAGAGAGAGAGAGAGCCTTCACTTATTCACCCGTCCAGAAGTGGTGTCTTCACTAACAATATACACATTGTTCCAATCTTGGGCTAGAGAACAGAAACTAATGTCTAAATTTAGAACATGTTTGTAAAGGAAAATTGCCAAAAGCATCTTCTTTGTACATAAAAGTAGAAGCCCAACCAAGATGAGAAGACTAGATTTGTCATCTGGTGTTTTCTGTAGATTCTAAACTTCACCAAAAGAGCAGCCGCTCCTGTGATCTCGTTAAAACAGCTACCTACAACAGACTAATGTAACCGTGTAGACTCGTCTTCACACGCTTCGTCTCACTCGAGATCATCGCCAAGATCACACCCTTCCAGGCTTGGCAGCCGTTAAGACAGAACAATCTCCAGGCCTGTATTGTGCTCTTGGCTTGAGTCTAGCGACATCTGATCAGATGTACTGTGGTGAGAAATTGACGCTCGTCTAGTTCTCGCCAGACTAGAATGTTGCCTTATTCTCCTGATTTGGGAAACAAGACAGAGCAAGGGGTCAGAATGAATGAAGAAATGGAAGGAATAAACAGATAAAGACATATAGAGTATCTAGGGGGGAAACAATAAGAAAGTTATATTACCTTAAATTTGAAACTAATTTTTTAAAGTACCAAAAAAAATATTAAGGAAAATAATTACAGAAAGAGAGAAATGATAAAAAAATTAAAACAGAAAAAAAAATATCAGACAGGAGGTCTTGTTTGTATACATATAATGACGCACGGCAGCTGAGAATAAGATGATCAACTCTTTAGCACACACAAAAAAGGAACAAGAATGTTGTCATCTTTTGTACGAAAACTCTAAAAATAAACATCGCGGCTGAGAAAAAAAAAATAAACAGCAATAACTAGTGTGGCATATGATGAGGCTTATCAAAACTCATAATTATAAGGGAGGTAAGCAGTTACAGAGAAAAACACCTGTTGTAATTGTCACTAACAAAACCAAATAAAATAATTACATCAATCCGCTTTCTGGAGTTTGTGGGCAGAGCATGCTCAAAGTAACGGAAACTCCGGCAGTTGCCCGGGGCGAGCCATGTGCTTAGGAGCGCCATAAAGGATTCTTAAACAAACAAAAAAAAAAAGAAGAAAATGAAATGAAAATAATAAAAAGCGTTTTGAAAAATGCGCTGAAATTCAGCTTGCCCAGGGCGGAAGCAACTTTAGGGCCAACATTGTTTTTGGGGAGAGGGTTCTATGGGACTGAAGAACTCGGGCTGCCTGATCACACACTAAAATACAGGGTTTTTTGACAACAGATAAAACAGACATGAAATAAAACAAACAAAAAAATTCATGGACAAATCTTCCAAAGAGCAGAGAGTTTTTAACTAACCGATGATAAACTGTTGGAGATACTAACAACATGCGGAGAAAGCCAACATCTAACCAACCTAATTAAAAGTCTCTACATCAACAACAGATGCACACCCAGAACAGCAGCAGGCTACACAGGTAGGAAGTTAGATCAGGTGTAAGACAGGGGTGCGTAGTATCCCCTCTACTGTTTATTACATACATGGACTATATACGCAAGTTAGCCAACCCATTAGAGACAGGAGATCAACGAGCTTTTGTTTGCAGACGATTAGGCACTAATACGTGAAATAATAGAAGACCTACAAAAACACTTAAATAAACTCAACAGCACAGGCACAAAATACAACATGAAAGTCAACATCAACAAAACAGAAGTCATGAATATCACAAAAGAGAAACAGTACATTAACATAGCTATCGACTACAGACAACTAAAACAAGTAGAGGAATTTTAAAAAAACCTAGGAAGTATAGTGACAAACGACAATTCATCAACAGCAGAGATAGACTAAAGATGCATCAAAGCTTGTCAAATCAATGGACGGCTATCACCACTATTGTCCAACTAGGAAGTAGCTCTAGAGGCAAAACGGGCATTCTCTAATATAATCTTTATCCCAACATTGTGCTACCAATGCCAGTCTTGGACATTAGATGCAAGAACAATAAGAAAAAAATAACCTCTACTTATATGAAATGTGTTAAACGAATGACAAGAAACAGCCTGAGAGACAAGATCAGAAATTAAGAACTGAGAAAAAAAGCTATGAATAGCCCCCGCCATAGAATATATAAAGAAACAACAGATCAAATGGTGTGGCCACGTGACAAGGCAGAGTGATCAAAACACAACACAACTAGCCGTCAAAAAACGTTCCGAGAACACCAGACCCAAGGGTTGACCACGAGAAAGATGGATCGACGGAATATTGGAAACATTCGGAAACATAACAGCAGCAGAGGCGATCAGAAGAACAAAAGACAGCAAATTATACCTCCCATCGACGATGAAAGACAAATGAGGAAGGAAAGAATAATAATAATAATAAGAAGAAGAAGAAGAATCTGATTGTTAACAAACGATGAGAAGATTCTCAAGGAGATTAAGAGAAGACTGCGTATAACTATGACTAAATTAAAACGACAAAGGTTGATTTGTAAAATATGATGTTTTATGTTCATTGTAAACCGTATGTACTTTTCCTTAACGAAAGCAGAGGTTCGTTTCCATATCAGCGTATCATTCTGTAGCTGACTACAGACTACAGTCCGTTCAGAAATTCATAATCACACCTGAATTAGTTTTGCGTGATAACCGCATGTTATTTTGGTTTCACATTTTGCATGCGATCTTAGAATATTGATAACGCAAAGATTTTGGTATTTTTTATTCCACAAACACAACAGATTTTGCACATCATCGAATTCCTTTGATCTTTTATGACGATATCACACAAGTTAATTCAAATTTTAGAGTTTACAGTAATCGTGTTAAATTGTCCAGTTTACCGCCGTTTTTGTCAGAGGCGTATCTACATAGTGCTTAATTGTGGGTGTTGTTCGTTATGTGTATTTGCAAACATGAATTCAATTGGTTACAATTAGTCTTGTCCTTCGGTCACCATTAGACCCCAGGACGTCCTAACTGCAGCTGGAATTGAATTCATCTTAATTTTAATCATTCCGAATCTGACGATTCCAAGAGGTTGATAATCATTATTGGCTGGACAAATAGTAATCCATCTCGTTTCCAGTACTCATCTTCCACCCGCAACACATGTTCAACACACTTCTTTTGCATAGTTATAAATTTGCATTTCAAACTCATTGTAATTTAGATATAAATGTTGGTATTTAAAGTCAACAAATTGTATACTGAGTCTTCACAAAATTAATAAAAATACGCCTTCCCTTCGGTAATTAATGCGCACGCCGTAGTGCGTCGTTCAATAACAATTCAGTTTTGTGCACGGGATTTTCCTGAAGTTAGTGTTTCTGCAATAGCCAAACTATTTTAAGTGAACGACCGCACCAAATTAATGTATATATCCTAAAATGGTGTCAAATTCGAACAGGGTGAATTTAATATAGCCTAAAGAAGAAAACTTTTAAACTAGATCAAATTTCTCAGAGCAAAAAATATTTCTATAACGTCACCAATATTCTAAGATTCCATGCAAAATGTGAAACCAAAATAACAAGCGGTTATCACGCAAAACTTATTCAGGTGTGATTATGAATTTCTGAACGGACTATAGAATATCCCTCTGATTATATTCTTTAATAGTCTATATCATGATCTCTGTTTATGTCTCCTTGAATGCATGCTTCCTGAAGTGTATACCGTACCGTGGCTAGTGACTTCTTCATACTTTTCACTGTGAGCCGTGAGTATAAATATTATCATATAGTGACGTCATCATTATCATTGATTGCCGCCTCCGATGTTGGCTACCATGTAGTAGCATTCCGTTCTGTCTTTTGTTTTGATAATGCAGGTTTCGTCCATCTTTTGATGTTACTCGTCCATGTTAGTCTTGGTCTGCCTCTGCCTCTTTTACCCCTCCAAGATTACTTTTAGTTGACTGCTGTGTCTTTTAACATGCCCCAAAAATCTTATTTGTCTTGGTTGAATTGTGTTTAGTAGTTCTCTTTTCATTTTTAGTTATTTTAAGACTTCATAATTTGTTTTCTTTTCTTTTCATCCAATTCTACGTAACCTTCTATAAATCCACATTTCAAAGGTTTCAATTTTCTGTTCTGTATTCTTGTCTAATGTCTATGTTCCTGCACCAAATACGAATGTTGAGAAGATATAACATTTTTCTATACTTAGTTTTAGCCCTGATGTTATTTGTTTTGATGTTAGTATATTTTCAATTAAATTAAATTGAGATTTGTCATTCGTATTCTTTTGTTTATTTCAGTTTAACATTTTCTATCACTTGTTATATAGTACGCCCAAGTTAGTTGTAGCTCTGAACTGTCCCCAGGTCTTTTCCATCAATTTTGATATCCACTTGTGGGTTTTGAGTATTTTCTTTGTTTATGATCATAGTTTTAGCCTTTTTTATATTCATATCTAGTCCATATTTTCTGCTTGTCATGAAAGTTTCATTAAGTAATTGTTGTAGATCTTTAGTATTTTCTGCTAGTAGTACAATATCATCAGCATATCTCAGGCTATTGATTATCTTTCTAGTAATGTTTAAGCCTGGCATCTCTATGATGTTTTTAAAGATTTGCTCAGTGTATAGATTGAACAAGCTTGGTGATAGGATGCATCCCTGTCTTACCCCTCTTTTTATATCAATGGGTGTAGAGTTCTCTTTGGTTATGTATAATTTGCTACTAATCTAATATACAACTTGTATTACAATGCCAATCCTGGTAGACTGTTTAAGTATGAGCTGATTCAGAACTACTCCGAGGTTGAATCCATCATCCTATAATCTAGTACTTGTCTTCTGGGCCCAGTGTTCTCAATACAGTCATCTGTATTAGTCCCGACCCCTCCAAATCTTGTCGAGATCTGGCCTCTAATCAGCCTCGCCCAGTCGTATATTATCACTACTCTCACCTGACGTGGTAAGACTTTCTCGTGCAAGTAACATTTCTTCGTGCCTGAAATCTATCCCACATCCTGCGTCCTTGACCGTGCTATACAAGTAGAGATTACTCTCTCAATATTATTCTTCCCTTCTCAGTTCATAATGTCCCCGAAAGTCTCATACTTTATATTACATCTCATTACGCACTTGTTAGATTCCTACCCCGTGTACTACCGATAGATCTGCTAAAAATACATCAAATTTAATGTTACAGAAGAATACTCTGGATACAATAGATAAAGAAGGAAAAAAGTAGTAAATTTTGCAAGAAATAATAATTTCAGAAAGCTTATTCATCCTCAATATAAAAGCAATTGTGGTACCAAAAACAGACCTAGACGCTAGACTCAAGAACAAGAAAAGTAACAACTACAGAAATGAAATGTTTTAGACACATGACAGGAAATAGCCTGAGAGATCAGATCAGAAAAAAAAAGAAGAGAGAAAAAAAAGCAAAGAGTAAATTCTGCCATAGAATACATAAAGAAAGAACAGAGAACGTAGTTTGGCCGAGTGATAAGACGACCAGAACACAACTCAACGATCATTAACAATAAAACGTTGCCATAACACCAGACTCAAGACGAAAACAAGATGGATTAATTTAATAGCAGGAGAAGCAAAAAGAAGAGTAAAAGACCGCAATCTGTAACTCACTTTGGCGCTAAAAGACAAATGAGGAAGGAAAGAAGAAGAGGATGTAAAAGTAAGAAAAATACAATATTTTGGTCACGTAAAACGACATAAAAAGTAATTACTGACCTCTAAAAAGTAATTACTGATGGCATATTTCCAGGCCAACAAGAGCGAAATAGAGACATAACGAGATAACGAGACAGAGAGACAGAGAAAGAGAAAGCATGGCCTAGAAGATGGCGGGTGCAAAATGACATTGACGAGCTGGAGCTGGGATTTGCTGCTACAGACGTTGGGCGTCTTCCACAGGACAGAGAAAACTTTAGAGAAGTTGTCAAAGTGTCATCGCAGCCGAGATTTATCGGGGACAAGCCAGATGATGATGGTGATTATTATTAATATTATTATCAATGCAATCACAACGTGGTTTTTAGGTCAGAATTAAGGTTCAATTTCCGTTGGAAAACATACACACATAACCTTTTGACCCTACCGGGGATCGCACCCACATCCTCGTTTTGGAGAGTGACATAGATTTGTATCCATTTAGTTGATGCATTTTCATACTGACAACAGTGAAATCACTTTTAATATAATCATGTTGAGAATACCATGTACAGCTAAGAAGAGTAATGAAAGTGTTCTGAAAGAGGTCAAAGCAAAACGAGAGCTAATTTCAAATATTAGGAAGAAACAATCATCATTTTTGGCCATGTAATGAGAAGAGAACATCTGGAATATATTGTAACAATTGGGAAAATTGAGGGACGAAGAGATAGAGGGAAGCAAAGAGAAAAAAATAACAGACAGCTTAAGAGAATGGCTTGGCAGAAGGTCAACAACAGAAATGATAAATAACTGTCGAGATCGAAAGTTGTGGAGAGACATGATCACCTACGCCAGCAGGCCCGGTACTTGATGATGATGATGATGATATATCAAGGTGGCTAGTCTGGTGTTTTTACTAATTGAGGATTTTTCTGTTCCATTTTGTTTGAAATGAATTAATTTTCTGCTTTGCTGTTTGCGACATATATATATATATATATATATATATATAGTTAAAAAAAAAAGTAAAGTACCCCCGTCACGCCAAGTGGCGTATAGGGAATATGGTGTTAGTGACCATACATTTTACAGACCTTCGGCATATGATTTTTGGGGTAATACGCTCGTGCCGCTTTATTTTCCCAGAAAAAAATCCGGTACTCATTAAAGGCTGGGTGAACCGGAAGCCGTCGGTTTATATATATATATATATATATATATATATATATATATATATATATATATATATATATATATATAAAGGGATGAGGCAAGGATGCACCCACTCTCCATACCTGTTTAACATCTATGCTGAGAAATATCATGAGAAATGTCAGAAACGATGACAGATTTGTGAAGTTCGACCTTTCACAATAATTGGCAACATTATTCCAAAACTTACATACGCTGATGACACAGTTCAACTCTTAAACAGTGCAGAACTATTAAAAGAAACGAGTGTGTTAATAACCACAGTGAAAAACAAAGCCTCTATCGAAACATACAGAAATCTAAGATAATGTCCAATGACAAGACAAGAAACCAACCCAAATTCATTATCAACAGAGAAGAACTAGATATTGTAACAAACCATGAATATCAGGGATCTATAGTAACTAACAATCGAGATTGCCAGAAAGAGATAAAAAGAAGATTAGCAAAAGCAGCACAAAAATAAAATGCCACCAAGAATATGTGGTACAACACCAGCAAGGCAGAAAAGTAAAAAAAATTATCGAAGGCATGTATCTTCTCGATAGCAACATATGATTGTGAATCATGGACAATCTCGCAAAAAGCAAAGACAAAAAAATGGATCTATTCCAAACAAAATGATACAGAAAAATCCTCAAGATACTTTGGATAATGAAGAAAAGCAATAAAGACATAACTGGAAGACGTAAACATGAACAAGAACTGGCTTACAAACACCATTATACAGAGGAAATTAACAAGTATGGCCACGTCAAAAGAAACAGTGGGCTGGAAAGAGCAATAATGGAAGGTATGGTTCCTGGGCGACACATCTGGGGCAGACCATGAAGAAGGTGGTTTCAAGACATCAAAATCTTGAACAGGAAAACAGAAGACGTAGGAGACTGGCTTTGATGAATGCAACATACTGCAAAGGATATGCAACCTGATGATGATGATGTTATATATATATTACATGATGCAAAGGATATGCAACCTGATGATGATGATGTTATATATATATTACATGATGCAAAGGATATGCAACCTGATGATGATGATGTTATATATATATATATACATGATGCAAAGGATATGCAACCTGATGATGATGATGTTATATATATATATATATACATGATGCAAAGGATATGCAACCTGATGATGATGATGTTATATATATATATTACATGATGCAAAGGATATGCAACCTGATGATGATGATGTTATATATATATTACATGATACAAAGGATATGCAACCTGATGATGATGATGTTATATATATATTACATGATGCAAAGGATATGCAACCTGATGATGATGATGTTATATATATATATATATATATATATATATATATATATATATATATATATATATAAGAAATTGTCTATTCAACCCTAAATACGATATCTGTGTAGGTTACAAGAGGTCTTTCAACACAGTTATGATATTTACTCCATGTATGTCTTTGGCTAGAAAAAAAAAACTAACTTATTAACTAACGAATTAATTAACTAACTAATTATTAATTGACTAATTAGCTAATTAACTAACTAAATAGCTAACTAACTATTTATCTAACTACCTAAAAAATTGACTAATTAGCTAATTAACTAATTAACTAACTAAATAGCTAACTAACTATTTATCTAACTACATAATAAACTAACTAATTAACTAACTAGCTGACGTTTATACCATGATTAACCTGCCAGTTGCGAGAACCATGATCGACAGAGACAGCCCTTGGGTATGTGTGTGTGAATTGTCCTTTCTTGCAATTAAGTAGCAAAATCATCAGACCAGTCACCTAAATACAAGTACTTTAAAGATAGATCGCTTCATATGTGCAAAAACATCTATCGGTGCTCAAACAAAAAACAGGCAAACTATTTTAAATCACTGGTATTAACGGATTTTCTCACAGACATGAAAATTGCTTTTCTATTTTAGAGTTGTTCCGGTTCTTATTTTGCTTAGGCTTCTTAATTTCCCGTTTCTATTTTTTGAGAAAATAAAAACTCTAAATACTGACGGGATAAAAAAGAACGGTACAAATATAATTTATAGCTTGTCCTGAATGTCTACAATAACCATGAAGGTATTCAGTACTGAGAAATGCTATCCTAAACAAATATGTCAAGTTGGCCTTCATGTTCATTAATGGTTTTCCCATTTAATTATTTCTGGATATGTGTTTTAGGGTTTTACGTTTTGTTTTGCTTTCGTTTATTAATTTTTTTTAGAATCATAATTCGTGAATATGTCAATAAGACTGGTTTATAGTTATAATCACCAGAAAAATTAAGTAATTGGAGTTATAGAGTCGTCACTGTGAGTTATAACACTGTTTCGCGTGAATAATATCAATTCCGCTATCTATCTATCTATCTATCTATCTATCTATCTATCTATCTATCTATCTATCTATCTATCTATCTATCTATCTATCTATCTATCTATCTATCTATCTATCTATCTATCTATCTATCTATCTATCTATCTATCTATCTATCTATCTATCTATCCATCCATCCATCCATCCATCCATCCATCCATCCATCCATCCATCCATCCATCCATCCATCCATCCATCCATCCATCCATCCATCCATCCATCCATCCATCCATCCATCCATCTATCTATCTATCTATCTATCTATCTATCTATCTATCTATCTATCTATCTATCTATCTATCTATCTATCTATCTATCTATCTATCTATCTATCTATCTATCTATCTATCTATCTATCTATCTATCTATCTATCTATCTATATGTCTGTCTGTCTGTCTGTCTGTCTGTCTGTCTGTTTGTCTGCCTGCCTGTCTGTCTGCCTTTCTGCCTGCCTGCCTCTCTGTCTGTCCGTCTGCCTGCCTGTCTGCCACTATCTTCGTGAGTCCTAACTGTATCCTTTGTGAGTTCTAACTGTATCCTTCGTGAGTTCTAAATGTATCCTCTGTGAGTTCTAACTCTATCTTTGTGAGTCCTAACTATATCTTTTTGAGTCCTAACTGTATCCTTTGTAAGTCCTAACTGTATCCTTTGTGAATTCTAACTCTATCTTTGTGAGTCCTAACTGTATCTTTTTGAGTCCTAACTGTATCCTTTGTAAGTCCTAACTGTATCCTTTGTGAGTTCTAACTCTATCTTTGTGAGTCCTAACTGTATCCTTTGTGAGTTCTAACTCTATCATTGTGAATTCTAACACTATATTTGTGATTTCTATCACTGCCTTTGTGAGTTGTAGCACAGTCCCTTGTGAGTCCTAACACTGTCTTTGTGAGTTGTAACACAGCGGTGCATCGCCAGTCTGAGGAGCATGTGCATGAGGTATTCAAATCGTACTCTTTGGTTGGTTATGGAAGGCCCCGGTATCACTGCAAACGAATTAAAATCCATAATTGCTCAACCGCCCGTGCCAGTTGAATCATCCGAATTACTACCTCATCTCCCAAACAAAGAAAGGTAGCTGTAGTCCCCATCATAGCAGTCTCAACACACGCCAAAAGACGTGAGGGGAAACCGCACAGAAAGTGAACACAGCCAACTATTCCTTGCCATGCGATATCATCATTCATCGTAAACAATTGGAATATCGAAACATGATCAAAGCGGATGAAACACACAGCTCGCGGTGTGCACAGAGCACTTAACTCAGTAGCTCCTGCAACAAGCCGCACTTGGAATATGAGGAAACTGCAACAAGGAACACTGTCATAAATATCCTTCAATGGTTCCTGCCGCCTATCCACCATATTGACCAGAAGTTCACGTCGTCCTGGATATATTTACAGTTATTGTAATCTGTACTCTGTTTAACATCAAGTCTCTTGTGAGTTCTAACACAATCCTTTGTGAGGTGCACTACTGTCTCCTGTAAATCATATCAGGCATCAATTACTTCCTCAGTGACGTCGCGCTGTAAAAGTATGACATCTCACGTTATTCAGTTCATTAACATTGACTCACAATGATTAGTTTTGCTACTTTAGAAGACTTTTGTACGCTATTATGTAGGAGTCCTAGAACACCAGATATATTCGACATCATCATCATGTCCCATACCTTTTGGCGTAGGCGATGATGTCCTTCCACAATCTTCTATCCACCGTGCACCGTATCAATTCTGTTGTTGACTGTTTTCCATGCCATGACACCAAGTTATCTAGTATCTTTTTTCTTTGTCGTCCACGATCTCTCTTTCCTTTTATTTTGCCAGTTGTAACCAAGTATTCCAATTTTCCTCTTATCATGATGTGCCCAAAAAATGTTGTTTGTTTCTTTCTGATGTTTTTTTTAGGAGCTCCCTCTTAGAGAATGTCCTCATTGGTCTTTTTTTGGCTGTCAAGGAAACTCTCAACATTCTTCTGAGAAATCCCATCTCTGTGGCCTCTAATATTCTTGTCACTTATTTATCTACTGTCCGTGATTCGCTTCCATGGTTCAGAATTGGCTCTATATAGCACCGATGAACTCTATTTTCTTACTTCTGTTGATATAGACGTGTATTAAAAGTTTCTGTTCGACGTAGCACGGAATTTTACGTATACTGGGTTTGCCTTCTCTTCTTCATATTTACTCATTTCGACTAAACTGGCTAGTCCGTTTTTAGAGACACTATGAGAAGGTAGACAAGGATCTTGATCAGTGTTGATTCACTGACACTGACGCAAGCATTAAGCTATGTACTACTGCTGCACTCATCATTTGATATTCGACGAATTACCCTCTCTACTGTTCATCTAAGAGCTAGAACTAAAATACTAAATGTGTGAGGAATCACGCAACTCTTTTGAATGGTAAAGGTGGTCACAAACTTCCTTGTCCTTTCAACCATTAACTGTGAATGAAAAGATACACTAAATACATGTAAAGGCCATATTTTAACTTTTGAAGCAAAGATAAATATACAATCTGCGTGTCTTCTATTTTGTTCTTTGCTACACCAATCTCAGCGACATCCACGACTATCTATAATTTACCTCTAAAAACATCTACCAATTGTCCTGGCTATCGGGGAAGCATTTTCTATTTATAGCGGGGGTACGGATTTCCTGTTGTGATCCAAAATTAGTTTGGAAATTGTAGAATTTTGGAGCTGGTGACGTCACAGACAATAAAAACAAATTCATCATTATCGTCGAGCGCCGTCTCCGCAACGAAGGTTGGCTACCATGGAGCGCCATTCTGCTCTGTCTCTTGCTTTGATGGTGCAAATTGTCATAGGCTGATTTGTCCATCTTTTGATGTTACTCGTCCATGTTAGTCTCGGTCTGCCTCTGCCTCTTTTACCTTGTATTTTCCCCTCCAGGATTAATTTTAGTAGGCTGTTGTGTCTTTTAGCATGGCCCAAAAATCGCATTTGTCTTGTTTGAATTGTGCTTAGTAGTTCTCTTTTCATTTTTAGTTGTTTTAAGACTTCATTGTTTATTTTTTTTTCCTTCCATCCAATTCTACCTACTCTTCTATATATCCACATTTCAAAGGCTTCAATTCTCTGTTCTGTTTTCTTGTCTAATGTCCATGTTTCTGCACCATATAGCAATATTGAGAAGGTGTAACATTTTGCTATTCTTAGTTTTAGCCCTGGTGTTATTTGTTTTGATGTTAATATGTTCTTCATGACATTAAAATTACTTTTTGCCATTCCTATTCTTTTGTTTATTTCAGTTGCATATTTTCCATCACTGGTTATATAGTATGTCCAAGGTAGTTATAGTTCTGAACTGTCTCCAGGTCTATTCCTTCAATTTTGATATCCACTTGTGGGTTTTGAGTTTTTTCTTTGTTTATGATCATAGTTTTAGTCTTTTTGATATTCATATCTAGTCCATATTTTTTGCTTGTCATGTTTATTTAATTAAGTAATTGTTGTAGATCTTTAGGATTTTGTGCTAGTAGTACAGTATCATCAGCATATCTTAGGTTATTGATTATCTTTCCATTAATTTGTAGGCCTGGCATCTCTATCATGTTTTTAAAGATTTGCTCAGTGTATAGATTGAACAAGCTTGGTGATAGGATGCATCCCTGTCTTACTCCTCTTTTTTATATCAATGGGTGTAGAGTTCTCTTTGTTATATTTTATTATTGCTGTTTGCTCCCAGTATAGATTACATATTAGTCGTATGTCCATGTCATCTAGATGTATCTCTGTTAGGCATTCTATAAGTTGTTTGTGGTGTACTATATCAAAAGCTTTGGTGTAGTCTATGAAACGGGCATATATTGGTTTGTTTACTTCTGTGTACTTTTCGATTAATGTTCTCATGCAGAATATGACTACTTTTGTCGCGCTATTTTTTTCTAAATCCAAATTGCTGCTCATCTAATTTAGGATTGATTTTATTCTGAATCCTTCTTTGTATAACTTTTAGCAAGATTTTTGTAACATGGCTCATTAGGCTTATTGTTATAAAATCACTGCATTCAACTGCACCATTCTTTTTAGGCAATGCAATGAAAGTTGATGTTTTTGGTTCATTTAGTATGTATCCTTTATGGTATATGTCATTGCATATATCTGTAATCACTTCAGTGCCAAAATCTTCCAGTACCTGTATCATCTCTATCTGTATGCTGTCAGGTTCTGCTGCTTTTCCCTTTTTCGTTGTTTTTATAGCTTTCTCCACCTCAGATTTTAAGATTTTATAACCTGATGTATATTTTATAACTGGTTTCTTGTCCCTTTGATCCTGAAATAGTTCTGATATATATTCCTGCCATCTATCTATAATATCCTTATTGTCTGTTAGCATTTTTCCTTTTTTGTCTGCAATGCATCCACCTTGTGTGGCTTTTTTATTTTTAATTAGTCATTCTATTTATTTCTGCATGCATTCCTCTTAAGTCTTGTTTGCTTTCCATATTTTCTATTTCCATACATTTTTGACTGAGCCAGTCTTCTTTTGCCTTTTTGCACATTTTGCGTATTTCATTTTCTATTTTATTGTATTGGGCAGTGTTCTTCGCTTGTCTCCTTTCTTCCATGTTCTCTAAGATGGTATTAGTTATCCATTTTTGTTTTTTGTTCTTTTCTCTTTTGGGTAAGGTGTTGCAGGTTTCTTGTATGCTTTTATTTATGCATTGCCATTTGGTTGTTACTTTTTCATAAGGATTTTCTCTTCTGTATTGTTCAATTCCTTCTTCTAGCAGCTTCTGGTATGTGTTCTTTACTTGTATTGTATAGGTATCTTTAATATCTTTTTGATTTAAAGCTTTTATATCTAGCGGATTTGTTGATGAATTAGACTTTTGCTTGTTTCTCTTTAGTTTGATTTTCATTTTAATCATTACGGGATTGTGATCTGAATTAATATCTGCTCCTGTGTAGATTTTGGCCTTCTTTACGCTGTTACGGAACCTTTCTTTTATCATGATGTAATCTATTTGATTCCTCTTCTTATCCCCATGGCTTTTCCATGTGTATAGTTTTTTTTCCTCTTGCTCAAAGTAGGCAAAACAAATTACCTCAGTGGTTATTGACTACCTCAGTAGAAGGTTTGCTCGCTCAAAGTTCAAGACCTGATAGGTCTACAAGGGCGATAAACAGTAATTGCCCTATTTTATCTTCCCTTTTATCTTTACTCTTCAGGTTTGTACTAGATAGCTTGTACACATGGTTGATAATTTAGAAAGTGGCATCTATAATTTATTCATTTATTGTGGTTTGGTTGCGCTCTCTTTGTGATTGCACAAAATTAAATGGGTCATCAAATGTCATCAAAAGAATGAAAGTATGAACGTTTACTTCGTCTTTGTCATTCATTCATGGTACATTATGACAGGCTTCTGTTGTTTATCTCTTCGATGTTTATCATCAACATCATCATCATCATCATCATTAGTGACTTCATTCATTTTGGGATTCATAGCTGAGTTCAATATCTTCGTAATCTCTCCGTTGTTTGTTAACAATGAACTACGACATTCAAATCTGTTTGCTCTTTCCAATTGGTACTTCCAGGATGAACTATTTTACATCCGTTTCATCTATTGAGGCGTACGAAAGATAGATCTGTTTCATCTATTGTAACATCTTTTTAAATTGTGTTGCACAAGCTAGAGGTGTCATTTTTCACTATTGCATTACTGAACTGATTGTTTATTATATTTATGTATGTAAATATAGTTTGTCGTTGATGATAGACCCCGGGTAGCTATAGTGCTGCAAGACATCAAGTTTGTAGCTGTCGATAGAGATGGCAGGTGCTGCTTCGACATCCTGACCGAGTATATTTGTTTTCTGCGAACTTATTGAGAGGTGGAAGTCTCAGCAAACACCCACATTGGTAGAGCTGCAACCACCTTCGCCCGTTTTTCTAGACGCGTTTGGCAAAACTACAAACTGACAACTAAAGCAAATACCTCAGTTTCCAAGGCCTGCTCCATCAGTGTCCTTTTATATGGCAGCGAATCATGGACAACTTATGCAAAGCAAGAGAGGATGGCTACATGTATTCCACATGCGATGCCAGCGCCGTATTCTTGATATCATCCAGAAGTACAAAGTAACAAACGTGGAGGTCCTCACTGGCACAGGCCGCCCGAACATCTACACGCGTCTCAAACAACGTAGGTTACGCTGGCTTGGCTACTTATACCGTATGAAAGATGGCCGCATACCGAAAGATATACTCTACGGACAAGTAGCAGATTACAAAAGAACTAGGGATTGCCCAAAACTCCGATTTATAGACGTGAGTATACGTGATATGAAGACTCTTAATATAAACCCTGCAGCATGGGAAGAAATAACTGCAGATCGCAATCTTTGGAAACACTCTCTAAAGATCCAACTCACGCAAAAGAGAGATTCATAGAAAAAGAGGATACACGGTGAAAGAAAAGAAAACAACATTTTTAGGGGCGCTGCAAAATCTATAGTCAGCTATGACTGACGGAGGCTATTATATCAATTTCTCAAAGACACTTAAGTGGACACAAATGCTGTATCACCAGCTAATCGCACATTCTGGTGAAACTTGATCTCCAATCTTAAGGATGCCATATTGTTACTTATTATTCGTTCCTCTAAGGGTTTTCATAAACTCATGCATTATTGTTGAATAATGGCGATAGGATCATAGGATGCACTCTTGTATGATTTCCTGTCTTTTATCAAAGCCTGTCTTTTATGTTGAATACATATATGGCGATAGGATCACAGGATGCACTCTTGTCTTATTTCCTGTCTTTTATCGAAACATTATAGTGTATTATTGTGCGTTACCAAATGTTTGCCGTTGTTTAAAAATGTAGATCTCAGCATTAGTGAAGTCAAAATTGTTGAAAATACAAATGTATGTTTCTATCATTGTCACAAATCTGTTAGTTCTATCATACAATTAGGAAAGATTTTTGCTTCTTTGAGATAGAGAAATATATCTTAGTCTTGGCCTGATTACTATTTATGAGTTTTACATATCATATTGGTGAACTTTAATGTGAACGTTCAAAATAACGCATTTATTGTAAGAAAATCCTGAACGAACTTGTACATAATAAACGTTAATTTTAGAACGCGCTGAAAAGTTAAGTCTGTATCTCATGTTGGGAATCTGTGTGCAGTATTCAGAGGCGTTTCATAACCTAAAGTTTGTGGTTTTTATTAGGATGGCTCTGACAATTAGAATTATTATTCTCAAGAAGATTACACTGAAATTGTTGTCATAAGTAAAATAATCTTGAGTTAATTAAGAGGAGACCATTATGTTACAATCATTATTCTTCTTTCTTCTTCTTCTTTTCTCTTTTCACTGTTACCTAAAAGGTGTCGTGGTTATATCATTTGTCGTTCTTGAGCTGCTCGAACTGTCTTAATTAGTGATTTTCCTTTGTTGTTACATGAGTAGTAGCTGTGGCTGTGAACCCACTCTAAAAGTGCACGCACATGCACCGAAAGACAATAGATTTGGCACCGAAACCGCACGAAACATGCACCAAACCCGTGCAAAAGTCCGATAATCGGCTTATTATCTCGGTGGTCGTGATCGGTAATCGGCTTATCTCGTGGTGTGCGTTGGTGCGTGACGGTGATCGGCGCGTCGTGGTGTGCGTTGGTGCGTGGCGGTGATCGGTGCGTCGTGGTGTGCGATCGGACAGCGGTTCTAAAATCGGGCGACAGCGGTTCTAAAAGGAGGGATGGCGGTATCTCGCGGTTCGGATGGTGGGTCGTTGCCGGCTATCGTGGCGTGCGGGTGGGGAAAGGTGCCTTTATTAGTATCATCATGTGTGGGTATTAGGCAACAGGAGGCGACA
Source organism: Megaustenia siamemsis (assembly GCA_032433765.1). Lineage (NCBI taxonomy): Eukaryota > Metazoa > Mollusca > Gastropoda > Stylommatophora > Ariophantidae > Megaustenia > Megaustenia siamemsis. The sequence continues at coordinate 18,028,383 of JAVIAB010000124.1, forward strand.
TGTAAAAAAAAATGCTGAGAAGCAATTATTAGTATCGTTAGCGTCATGTACCAGATTATAGCGATTTTTTTTCTCTCTTCTCTCTCTCTCTCTCTCTCTCTCTCTATTGCATATCCAAGCTAACTCAAGTCAAATAAAAATCATCATCATGTGCCTCAACACTATCCCTTCATGGCCTATCATCATCATGTGGCTCAACACTATCAGCATGTGCCTCAACACTATCATCATGTGCCACCCTCAACACTATCAGCATGTGCCTCAACACTATCATCATGTGCCACCCTCATCATCACCCTTCATATCATCATCATCATGTGCCTCACAATGACAATGAAGGCTAGTTGAATGTCGACTTCCGGTCACAAGACCGGAACATGACCGCTCACATGATCGATGACGTTTAAGGTGACCTGTATCTGAGAGATTAACTCAGGTAAATTCAAAAGATCGTGGCGTCAAACAGTCCGGCTCAGGATATTTCAGTTAACCAACTCAGGTAAAACCCCGATTGAAAATAAAACGGACTTATGTTAAAAATAATAAAATATAATGATGAAAAATCAATATTTTAAAAAACTTAAAATGAAGGGAAATTTAAAATTATAGGCGATCTCGTAACTGATTGGGTCGCGGATCTCACACTACAGTTTTTAGTGATCATGTGCCACGCTCAACAGTATCATCAACCCTTCATGTCCTATCATCATCATACAACACAAAGTTTCAAACCGATTATTATTCGCCGGCGGTGGGCATGTGAGAAGGGCGGATATTATGCGACAGGAGGCGACATGTAAAAAAATGCTGACAAGCAATGACGTTGAAGGGGTATTGTTAGGAAAAGGAAAATACGACTAGCTCGCGGGCGGGAACGAGTTGGTTGGCACAGGTGTGTTATTGTAGTATCGCTAACATCATGTGCCAGGATAGCGGTTCTTGGGGAAAGATTATTGGTCGTGTGTGTTATCGCTACCAACATCATCATGTGTCGTGTAGTAAGGTGTGCTAATATTAAATAGTGACGCTCGCTCTTTCTCATTCAATGTAAAGCAAAACAAAATTCTATATTTCACAATTTTATTAATACATCATATATATATATATATTACTGTCCGGATGCTGATAATTTTAACCGTCTGGGTTTCCTACACAACCGCCCTCCATTTTGACAAAACCTTGATCAAAGCTGGAATAGGTAATCGGTGACTTTGCTGAAACATCCTGGGCATCCATACTGGCTGCCGGAGCTGTCGTCTGATTAACAAGAGTGAGGTCCCCTTGGTTAACAAAAAAGGGCGTGTAGTTGATGTTAGCATAAGCGTTTTCGAGACTGCCTTAACGCCATCTTTAGACAATGGAACTACCCCCTCTGCCTTCATGTCCTATCATCATCAAGCCACACAAAGTATCAACCCCTTCATGGCCTATCATCATGTGCCACACAAAGTATCAACCCATTCATGGCCTATCATCATCATGTGCCACCCTCAACACCATCATCCCTTCATGTCCTATCATCATCATCATGTGCCACCCTCAACACCATCATCCCTTCATGTCCTATCATCATCATGTGCCACCCTCAACAACAGTATCAACCCCTTCATGTTCTATCATCATCAAGCCACACAAAGTATGAACCCCTTCATGTCCTATCATCATCAAGCCACACAAAGCATCAACCCCTTCATGGCCTATCATCATGTGCCACACAAAGTATCAACCCCTTCATGGCCTATCATCATCATGTGCCACCCTCACACCATCACCCCTTCATGGCATCATCATCATGTGCCACCTCAACACCATCATGGCCTATCATCATCATGTGCCACCCTCAACACCATCATCCCTTCATGTCCTATCATCATCATGTGCCACCCTCAACACCATCATCAGCCCTTCAGGTCATATCATCAAGCCACACAAAGTATCAACCAGCGAAATTCTCTCTCTCTCTCTCTGTCTCTCTCACATTCATGGTAAACCAAAACTAAGTAGGCTCATACTCAAAAAGTCGACCTAAAAATCCCAAAAGCTACTCACATAGTCATACTAGTTAGACACAACGAGCAGGAAGTTATATTCAAGGTCCAAAATATTGGACCAAACCACTAAGATTTTACCACCATAACACACAAATTTAGGGTCATATTTAAAAAAGTCGACCTTAAAACCATACAAATCTACTCCCATACTCATAAAAGTTAGACACATCAAACAGATAATTACTTCCAAACTCCAAAAAGTTAGACCAAATCACGCCTCGATCGTTCTCTAACATTGCCACGATCGTTCTTTAACATTACCTCGAGCGTTCTCTAACATTGCCTCAATCGTTCTCTAAAATTGCCTCCAGCGTTCTCTAGCATTGCCACGATCGTTCTTTAACATTGCCTCCAACGTTCTCTAACATTACCTCGAGCGTTCTCTAGCATTGCCTCCAGCGTTCTCTAACATTGCCTCGATCGTTCTCTAACATTGCCACGATCGTTCTTTAACATTACCTCGAGCGTTCTCTAACATTGCCTCGATCAAAAATTTACTTTGATAATCACTTTTATGATTGATACGCCCCTTACGAAGGCTGATTGTTACGCCTCTTACGAAGGTGCATTGTGCCAAACTGGTTCGCGTGTCAAACTTGTGCATGTTTTTGCACGTTGCAAATCTGGTGCGGTTTTGGTGTAACTTTCGTAAGGGGCGTAACAATCAGCCTTCGTAAGGGGCGTATCAATCATAAAATTGATTATCAAAGTAAATTTTTGGTATGGGGATGTCTATTGGTGCATTGTGCCAAACTGGTTCGCGTGTCAAACTTGTGCATGTTTTTGCACGTTGCAAATCTGGTGCGGTTTTGGTGTAACTTTTAGATGAATGTGGGAGTAGATTTTTATGGTTTTGAGGTCGACTTTTTGAGTATGTGCCTAAATTTGTGTGATCTCAGAGATGAAATGTGTTAGACGAATGACGGGAAACAGTCTGAGAGATAAGCTCAGAAATGAAGAACTGAGAAGAAAGCTAGGAATAGCCCCCATCATAGAATATATAAGGAAACAACAGATAAAATAGTTTGGCTAGGTGACAGGGCAGACAGATCAAAAACACAACGAGCCTTCAGCAAAATGTTGTGAGAACACCAGACCCAACTGTCGACCACGAAAAAGGATGGGTCGATGTACAATTAGAAGCGCTAGGAAACATACCAGCAGCAGAGGCGAACAGAAGAGCAAGAGACCGCAAATTATATCTCTCCTCGACGCTGTCTTTGTTAAGTCCATGGTTCGTTAGTTGATGGTTCGTTAAGTACATGGTTCGTGGGGTTGTGGTTCGTGGTTCGTTGTGATTTGGTCTAACATTTTGGACCTAGAATATAACTTCCTATTCGTTGTGTCTAACTATTACGACTATGTGAGTAGCTTTTTGGGATTTTTAGGTCGATGCCTCCTAGGTTTCTGACCTTGCCTCCTAGGTTTCTGACCTTGCCTCCTAGGTTTCTGACCTTCCCTCCTTGGTTTCTGACATTCCCGCCTTGTTTTCTGCCGTACAGATGACGACTTTTAAATTGACGAAGACAACTTTTGAATTGCCAACGACAACTTTTGAATTGACAAAGACAGCTTTTGAATTGACAAAGACAACTTTTGAAATAGCATATGAGGGACACAAGTTCCGCAATGTTAGAGAACGATCGAGGCGTGATTTGGTCTAACTTTTTGGAGTTTGGATGTAACTATCTGATCGATGTGTCTAACTAGTATCAGTATGGAAGTGGATTTTTAGGAATACAACTAGACTGACAATTGAGCCTGAAGAAACACGTAGAGAATCTCACTAAGAAGGCAACACAAAGACTCCAACTAATGAAAATGTTAGAGAACGAGCAAGGGAATGTTAGAGAACGTTGGAGGCAATGTTAAAGAACGATCGTGGCAATGTTAAAGAACGATCGTGGCAATGTTAGAGAACGCTGGAGGCAATGCTAGAGAACGCTCGAGGTAATGTTAGAGAACGTTGGAGGCAATGTTAAAGAACGATCGTGGCAATGTTAGAGAACGCTGGAGGCAATTTTAGAGAACGATCGAGGCAATGTTAGAGAACGCTCGAGGTAATATTAAAGAACGATCGTGGCAATGTTAGAGAACGATCGAGGCAATGTTAGAGAACGCTGGAGGCAATGCTAGAGAACGCTCGAGGTAATGTTAGAGAACGTTGGAGGCAATGTTAAAGAACGATCGTGGCAATGTTAGAGAACGCTGGAGGCAATTTTAGAGAACGATCGAGGCAATGTTAGAGAACGCTCGAGGTAATGTTAAAGAACGATCGTGGCAATGTTAGAGAACGATCGAGGCGTGATTTGGTCTAACTTTTTGGAGTTTGGAAGTAATTATCTGTTTGATGTGTCTAACTTTTATGAGTATGGGAGTAGATTTGTATGGTTTTAAGGTCGACTTTTTTAAATATGACCCTAAATTTGTGTGTTATGGTGGTAAAATCTTAGTGATTTGGTCCAATATTTTGGACCTTGAATATAACTTCCTGCTCGTTGTGTCTAACTAGTATGACTATGTGAGTAGCTTTTGGGATTTTTAGGTCGACTTTTTGAGTATGAGCCTACTTAGTTTTGGTTTACCATGAATGTGAGAGAGACAGAGAGAGAGAGAATTTCGCTGGTTGATACTTTGTGTGGCTTGATGATATGACCTGAAGGGCTGATGATGGTGTTGAGGGTGGCACATGATGATGATAGGACATGAAGGGATGATGGTGTTGAGGGTGGCACATGATGATGATAGGTCATGAAGGGGTGATGGTGTTGAGGGTGGCACATGATGATGATAGGCCATGAAGGGGTTGATACTTTGTGTGGCACATGATGATAGGCCATGAAGGGGTTGATACTTTGTGTGGCTTGATGATGATAGGACATGAAGGGGTTGATACTTTGTGTGGCTTGATGATGATAGAACATGAAGGGGTTGATACTGTTGTTGAGGGTGGCACATGATGATGATAGGACATGAAAGGATGATGGTGTTGAGGGTGGCACATGATGATGATAGGACATGAAGGGATGATGGTGTTGTGGGTGGCACATGATGATGATAGGCCATGAAGGGGTTGAAAGGCCCAGGATGTTTCAGCAAAGTCACCGATTACCTATTCCAGCTTTGATCAAGGTTTTGTCAAAATGGAGGGCGGTTGTGTAGGAAACCCAGACGGTTAAAATTATCAGCATCCGGACAGTAATATATATATATATATGATGTATTAATAAAATTGTGAAATATAGAATTTTGTTTTGCTTTACATTGAATGAGAAAGAGCGAGTGTCACTATTTAATATTAGCACACCTTACTACACGACACATGATGATGTTGGTAGCGATAACACACACGACCAATAATCTTTCCCCAAGAACCGCTATCCTGGCACATGATGTTAGCGATACTACAATAACACACCTGTGCCAACCAACTCGTTCCCGCCCGCGAGCTAGTCGTATTTTCCTTTTCCTAACAATACCCCTTCAACGTCATTGCTTGTCAGCATTTTTTTACATGTCGCCTCCTGTCGCATAATATCCGCCTTTCTCACATGCCCACCGCCGGCGAATAATAATCGGTTTGAAACTTTGTGTTGTATGATGATGATAGGACATGAAGGGTTGATGATACTGTTGAGGGTGGCACATGATCACTAAAAACTGTAGTGTGAGATCCGCGACCCAATCAGTTACGAGATCGCCTATAATTTTAAATTTCCCTTCATTTTAAGTTTTTTAAAATATTGATTTTTCATCATTATATTTTATTATTTTTAACATAAGTCCGTTTTCTTTTCAATCGGGGTTTTACCTGAGTTGGTTAACTGAAATATCCTGTGCCGGACTGTTTGACGCCACGATCTTTTGAATTTACCTGAGTTAATCTCTCAGATACAGGTCACCTTAAACGTCATCGATCATGTGAGCGGTCATGTTCCGGTCTTGTGACCGGAAGTCGACATTCAACTAGCCTTCATTGTCATTGTGAGGCACATGATGATGATGATATGAAGGGTGATGATGAGGGTGGCACATGATGATAGTGTTGAGGCACATGCTGATAGTGTTGAGGGTGGCACATGATGATAGTGTTGAGGCACATGCTGATACTGTTGAGGCACATGATGATGATAGGCCATGAAGGGATAGTGTTGAGGCACATGATGATGATTTTATTTGACTTGAGTTAGCTTGGATATGCAATAGAGAGAGAGAGAGAGAGAGAGAGAGAAGAGAGAAAAAAAATCGCTATAATCTGGTACATGACGCTAACGATACTAATAATTGCTTGTCAGCATTTTTTTTTTACATGTCGCCTCCTGTTGCCTAATACCCACACATGATGATACTAATAAAGGCACCTTTCCCCACCCGCACGCCACGATAGCCGGCAACGACCCGCCATCCGACCCGCGAGATACCGCCATCCCTCTTTTAGAACCGCTGTCGCCCGATTTTAGAACCGCTGTCCGATAACCGGCGAGCTAGCGACGCACCACCGATCACCGCCACGCACCAACGCACACCACGACGCGCCGATCACCGTCACGCACCAACGCACACCACGAGATAAGCCGATTACCGATCACGACCACCGAGATAATAAGCCGATTATCGGACTTTTGCACGGGTTTGGTGCATGTTTCGTGCGGTTTCGGTGCCAAATATATTGTCTTTCGGTGCATGTGCGTGCACTTTTAGGTGGGTCACAGCCACAGCTACTACTTACATGTCTCTGCCACTGCATCTATCCATCTTCTTCTGGGTCTTCCTCTTGGTCTTTTCCCATGCATTCTCGAGAAGAACGCCCTTGATGGTAATTGGTAAGGATTCATTCTGACCAGGTGGCCAAACCATTTAAGTTGTTGTTCTAAATATTCTTGGCAGGGTTTAGTTCCTACCATTTTTCTTATGGTTTTATTTGGTATTCTATCTCTTCTTGTGTTGTTTGTTACTTTTCTCAAGCATCGCATCTCACATGTATTGATCTTTTTTAAATGGGATTTATAAAGGGTCCATATTTGAACTTTCATAGCACAAAGTGGGCATGAAAATGCTATTTATTATTTGTTGCCTAGCTGGCATAGAAATGTTTGGATGTCTTAGCAATAGTGAAAGCTGGTATGTGACAGCATTTGCTTTTTGTATTATATGTCAATTTCACTGTTACAATAATTATTACGTGACAATAATAACAGAGCAATTTGATAGTACAATCAATGTTCGATCAACTAAAACAAGTAGAGGAATTCAAATACCTAGCAAGTCTAATGACAAACGATAATTCTCAAACAGCAGATATAGAATCAAGATGCAACAAGGCTTGTCAAATCATTGGACAGTTATCACCACTATTGTCCAACAAGGAAATAACTCTGGAGGCAAAACGAGCACTATACAATACAATCTTCATCCCAACGTTGTGCTACCAATGCCAGACCTGGACCCTAGATGCAAGAACAATAAGAAAATAACCTCTACTGAGATGAAATGTGTTAGCGAATGACAGGAAACAGTCTGAGAGATAAGATCAGAGATGAAGAACTGAGAAAAAAGCTAGGAATAGCGCCCCCCCCCCTCCCCATAAGAATATATAAGGAAACAACAGATAAAATGGTTTGGCCACGTGACAAGGCAGAAAGAACAAAACACAACACAACGAGCCTTCAACAAACGTTGTGAGAACACCAGACCCAAGGGTCGACCACGAAAAAGATGTGTCGATGGAATATTATTAGAAGCACTAGGAAACATAACAGCAGCAGAGGCGAACAGAAGAGCAAAAGACCGCAAATTATATCTCCCCTCGACGCTGAAAGGTAGATGAGGAAGGAAAGAGAAGAAGAATCTAATGCCTTTTTTTACCTGTACAGAATGTCTGCATTACTATTTACTTTATTTCATTACTATGATAAGAATCAATGTTCACTTGCAAATCACTTTGCCTCACGATTATTATAAATATTTGTTGGTTCGTAATTATAGATTGTCGATGATATTAACTAAATGTTCAACTAACTCTGTATTATTAGATATTGTACTAGATCCTTTCAATTTCTCGAATTAATAAAAACACATACTTTATTAATGCCGTGTAGGAACGCTAGGTTATCGCCACTATAGATGTTACATTCCAAATCGATCGCCTAATGTTATTCTATTTCTGGCTACACTCTCTGTATCATTTATAGACTGACCGTCACAAATAACTCACATATTAATATTTAATTATCTGATCTACATTTATGCTGCAACACTTTTCACTAGGAATTTCTCTACTACGATTGTGGACTGCATCTAAGCAACTTTAACTCACTTCTAGATTAGTTAAACTCCATCTTATGATACGTAAATCTCACTGATTGTCTCTTGATTAATAAACTCTCTTTGGCCGGTCCCTGCTTATATTATACCGCTGCTACATTCATCATCATTATGTGCCGTACCGGTTGGCGTTGGTGATCATGTCCTTCCACAATCTTCTATCCACAGTGCATCATGTGAGTTCTGTTGTTGACTGTTTTCCATGCCATGACACCAAGCTATCCAGTATTTTCTCTCTTTGTCGTCCGCGATCTCTCTTTCCTTTTATTTTGCCAGTTGTAACCAAGTATTCCAACTTTCCTCTTCTCATGATGTGTCCAAAGAATGTTGATTGCTTCTTTCTGATGTTTTTTAAGAGCTCCCTTTTTGTGTTGGCCTCTTTGAGAACTTCCTCATTGGTCTTTTTAGCTGTCCAGGGAACTTTCAACATTCTTCTGAGAAATCCCATCTCTGTGGCCTCTAATCGTCTTTTCATTTGTTTGTCTATTGTCCATGATTCGCTTCCATAGGTCAGAATTGGTTCTATATAGCATCGATGAACTCTCTTTCTCATTTCTATTGACATAGATTTGTTGCATAATATATTTTTCATTTTCTGAAATGCTATTTTGGCCTGAGCTATTCTGCTTTTTATTTCTGTGGCGCATCTTCCATCTGATGTTATTCTTGTGCACAAGTATATCTATCTATCTTTCGTTCGCCTGAAGCATTGTCTATATCTGCAATGTCGTTTCCTGTATAAATGTTACTGTCTTTTGTAATTCTTGCAGTGGCCCATATAGTTTTGTCTGTAGTGTTGTATCTATGGGCCAATGGATTTTCCTCAGTCTACTATATTCAGTGCAGTCTTGAAGTATGTGTTCAGCAGTCTGGGGCGCCTGTCCACATGTACAAGTAGTTGAGGTGCCGATCTTGAATTTTGTATACATGTGACTATGGAGTCGATTGTGTCCTGTTCTGAGACGTATAATGATAACTTGTTCATATCTATTCATATTATAAAAGGCATCCTGATTTGGGGCTTGTGGTCCTCTGATTGATTTGATTATCTGTTTCTTATGATGGTATGTAACAGGTGTATCTAGTTGTGTGCCTGTTGAACTTCCTTTGCCAACTGATCTGCTTTCTCATTTCCTGGTATTCCACAGTGAGATGGGATCCACTGCAGGGCAACCCTGTGGTGCTTGCAGAGTTCAGTCAATAAGGTCTGCAGATGTGGTAATTTTCTGGATTGTAGTGCCTGGAGTACTGATCTTGCATCTGTCAAAAACACTACAGGCTGCGGGCTAAGATTAATGTTCAGCAGTTTTTCTATTGCTAACTTTATTGCTTGTATTTCTGCATCATAATTGTGACAATATTTCCCTGTTGCTATTTTATTCATATCCCTAGTGTTATTTGGGTATTCTATATATGCACCTGCTCCCCCATTTTTTACTGCATTCTGTGCTGATCCATCTGTATACACACGAATCCATAGGTCTTGTGGGTATTCTTCATCCAGGAAACTGAGAGTTATTGTTTTTCGCTGTAGACTATTCTGTTCCTCTTTATCAACTATTCCTTTCACTTCTGTCCGTATTTGAACTGATAATCCAGATTCCTCTGTCCAGGGAGTCTGTTCTGGTATGGGCAGTAGGGGTTAACAGCTCTTGGCATGTCTGGTGTTTGTCTACTAATACGCTTGGCTTGGTGGATAAAACTGCTTCTCTTAAGTCGTCCCAATGCAAGATTTTGGAATCGGTCCTTCATTGGATGTCTCGGCATGCAAGCAAATTTTTCTGCCTGTATCAGCACCTTTGTGTCCCTCCGTTCTCTCAGTGCTGGTATCCTCCACAATTTCTCCATCTCTAATATTGGTGTTGATTTCATTGCTCCTGTGATGACCCTAAGTGCCTGGTTTGTACTTTATCCAGTTCTTGAAGTGTGGTGTTTGATGCTGAACACCATGCAGATGATCCATATTCTAAATGTGGGCGTATACTCTGTTGGTAAACTTTACTGAGTATTTTCCCACTCGCACCCCACGTAGTTCCACACAGCTTTCTTAGAATAGCCAATTTTCTCCTTGCTTTTTGGGTTGCCTTATTTATCTGCTGTTTCCAAGATAGTTTGTTATCAAATGTAACTCCGAGATACGTAGCCTGTATGTCTTCTTTCACAGGCTCATTGTTTATATAGATGGCTCCTGCTTTTGTTTTGGGAAAGAGTGAAAAGTGTAGTACTGCATTTGTCTGTATTGATGCTGATACACCATCTATTTGTCCATGAATTCAGTGCATTCATAGCTCTTTGTAACAATTTGGAGGCCACTGTTGCATACTCCTCTGTGCACCACATTACCAGTCATCTGCATACATTGCCACTTTGATACCATGTGGTAGTTCAGTAACTAGGTCATTGATGTAGATCAGAAAAAGTGTTGGAGATAGTACCCCTCCCTGTGGAACGCCCTGGCGCAGTAAGACCTTCTTACTCTTAAGACCATCCAGTTGCACTCTGGCTCTCCTGTTATGCAGGTATGCTTTGACCCATTTGTACATCCTGCCATTTACTCCATAATTTCTCAGTTTCTTCAAAAGCCCTTCCTTCCATACCTTATCAAATGCTTTCTTTAGGTCTATCCATGCTGCTAGTACCAGTTTCTTTTCTTGAAACGCATCCTCAATTTCCTGGGAAAGATAGGTTGCCTGATCTTCGTAGAGTAACACTGTCTAAAGCCTGCTTGTTGTGGGACAAGGAGATTTTCACTTTCCAGGTACCACTGCAGTCTGAGATTGATTATACGTTCCATTGTTTTACACAAACAGCTTGTAAGGCTGATTGGTCTATAGCTGGATGTCATTGAACCATCTTTTCCTGGCTTTAGTAATGGTATCATAATTGCTTCTCTCCATGCCTGTGGCACTTTACCTGTGATCCAGCAAATGTTGTAGATCTGCAGTAGTTTTGCTTTAGCTGCAGTTCCCAAGTTCTTAATCATTTCATTAGACACTCCATCACTACCTGGTGACTTTTTCATTTTTAATTTGGATATTGCCAGCTCTAGCTCTCTTTGTGTAATGGGTATTTCCATGACTTCATGTGCAGTCTCTTCTTGTCTGCATTTTGTTGTTTTAGACGGGTCTCTTGACGTTTCTCTAGGCTAATTTCAATATTGTTGTCATTTGCAAAGGAGTCTGCAAAGTGATTTGCTGCATGTTTACCTGTTAGAATGTTTCCATCCTTCTTCAGTGTAATTTTTGTGTTCCCTTCTGTACCCTCATCATTCAGCTGTTTTACAAGCTTCCACACTTTTCTTGTGTCTCGTTCTAGATTCATGTACTCTGTTTTCTCTTTCCAACTTCTCCGTCTGGCTTGTAGTTTAGCCCATTGAAATTTGGCTTTAGCATGCTGATAGTTATTGTGGTGTTCCTGGCAGGGGTTATTTTCTGCTTGTTTTCGAGATGTTTCCATGTCATTGTGCAGTTGCTCTAGTTCACTATTCCAGTATGGTTTGTAGTGTTTCCGTGCCCCTCTGGGTATTGTTTCACTGGCAGCTTGTATTATTAGTCTACTGAATTCATCAACTATTTTGTTGATGTCTCTGTCTGTATTTAGATCTTTAGTCAGTACACTGGTGTAATGTTGATACATTTTCCAGTCTGCCTTTTTGTAATTCCATCTGGAGAGAGTGCTGCTCTCCCTGACGGCCTCATTTTGCACCACTAAAAAGACAGGTCGGTGGTCGCTGCCTCCAAGTTGTTTCCCAACAATACGTGTGATATTCCAATCCAGGTCTGGTGAATGGAAAGCAAGGTCTGGTGTAGATGTGGTATGCCATGATCTGGAATAGAATGTTGGTGGATCTGTTGCCTGGTTTAATAGTATAAGCCCATTGTCATCCTGCCAATTTTCAAGTTCTTCACCTCTCTTGTCCATATCTTCATAGCCCCAGCTCTGTGAATGGCTGTTAAAGTCTCCACATACAATTATTCTTTCTTTTAATGTAATTGTGTCTAGTGCTAGTGGGCGGTCACTCGGACAGTAATAGTTAAGTAGATGGAAGTCTGTATTTCCTGTCCTGAGGTGCAGTATTTGATATTCCGCCCCATCCATATACACTTCAATCTGACATGCATTAATGTTGTTCCTTACAAGAGTCAGTATTCCGCCCTTTTGTCTGTTTTTCCTGTCAGATCGGTAGCACTGGTATCCCCTAATCTTCAAGGCTATGTCGTTGTTTAGATGGGTTTCCTGCAAACAGCATATGCTTACTTGTTCTTCATGCAGGATATTTTCTAATTCTATCTTTTTACTGTACCCATCTCTTTTGCTGTTGATGCCTTCAGCATTCCAGTGCATTATTTTGAGTGGTCTTATTTTGGGTTGGCCAGTAACTCTATTCTCTCGCCCCCTGACTCCACAGAGCGATTGAGAAGGACATCCAGTAATATAGGTTGGGCCCTTTCGAGGCTGAGGGCCCGGCGCTGCACCTGCCTGAGTGTCCATCACAGGGCGAGTGCCATATCGATTTGCAGTTATAGGCATGCTTCCCATTGGCGTGAGTGCGTGGCATCCTGATTTTTGTAGTGCGCCTTTTGGCTGGTTGCCTCCGACTTCAGCACTTAAAATTGCTAGAGCAGACTGTGGTCTTGCACGGGTGTAGGAAGGCCTGGCCAGTCTTGGTTTTCAGTCCCTGGTGACTGTTAAGCCCCATCCCCACGACAAGGAGCTGGCCTTGATGGGGTGCACAAGTATATGATCCGTTGCACTTGTTTCATATTTGTCCTGTTTATTTGTATGCTGCATGATGGTGATGATTGTTTCTTCGATATAACCATTACTTCTGTTTTCTTACTACTCAAACTGAGACCTTTCTTGTTGCTTTCTTTTACTATTATATCTATAATTTCTTGTAGCTTATTCTCTGTCTCTGCTATTAAGACTGTGTCATCCGCATATCGTAAATTATTTATGTTGTGACCGTTGACTTCAATTCCTTTTTTGTCTACTATTGATCTCATAATATGTTCGCTGTAAAGTGAAAACAAATCCGGTGACAGAACACAGCCTTGTCTGACTCCTCGTTTTATATATTGAAATTGTCCTGTTTGGTTGTTAATTCGTATAGCTGCTGTTTGTTGCCAGTACATGTTTTTTTTATGATTCGCAGATCCTTGCCATCAATGTTTAATTTCTCCAGCATATTTATTATTTCCACGTGCTTTACTTTGTCAAATGCTTTCGTGTAGTCTATAAAGCACATATATAGATCTTTCTTTACCTCTATCGATCTTTCTATCAATGTTCTTAGGATTTATATAGATTATTGGTGCCCTTTCCTTCCACAAATCCACATTGTTCCTCACTTATTTCTAGTGTTATTTTGTTCCTTACACGTCTCATAATGATTCTTAGTAATACTTTAGTCATATGACTCATGAGACTAATAGTGCGATGGTCTTCACAATCAGTGGTGCCTGACTTCTTCGGTATGGCTACAAAGATAGATTTTAGTAGATCTTCGGGTATGTGTCCAGTGTTATATATGTCATTGAGTAGTTTTGTTATGACTTGTACTCCCAACTTTCCTAATGCATTTATCTCTTCGATTGTTATATTGTCGGGACCTGGAGCTTTGCCTCTTTTCATGTGTTGAATTGCGTCCTCCACTTAACTCTGCATTATTGGTGGTCCTGTGTTTTCATTTGAATTGTTTAATTCTGCTCTTTCATCATCATAGAGTTGACTGATATATTCTGTCCATCTTTCCATTGTGTTCTCCTGTCCCATTATTATATTTCCTTCCTTTGATTTTACACATCCTGAAACTTTGACTTCTTTTCTTCCTGTTAATTCATTTAACTGATTGTGCATACATTTTGAGTCTTTCGTTTGTTGTTTTTTCATTTCTTCACATTTCTGTTTTAACCATCCTTCCTTTGCTTCTCTGCACTTGTTTTGGATCTCTTTGTGCAATATTTTGTATGTCCGTTCTTTTTTCTTATGTTTTCTTCTTTCGTCCATTAGTTGTAATATTTCTTCTGTCATCCATTTCTTTTTGTTGATTCTTTTAGTCACTGGTATTACTTCTTTTGATGTTTGTTGAATCGATTGTTTGAGCATTTCCCACTGTTCCTGGATGTCCTGCATTTTCTCAATAGCATTATATCTATTTTGTACTATCGTGCTGTACTTATCACACATCTGTTTATCTACTCTTGGCATATCTAGTTCTAATTTTATGTTTCTTGGTGATGTCTGTGCCTTCCGCAGTTTTATTCTTATCTTTCCAACTACTGGTACATGGTGACTATTGCAATCTGCTCCTGGCCTTGTTTTAACAGATGTTAGCCCATTCCTGAATCTTCTCTGTCCTAGTATAAAATCAATTTGATTTTGTGCTTTTTTGTCTGGGCTTTGCCATGTCCATAGTCGCCTAGGGTGTTGCTTGAACCAGGTGTTACCTATAATCATTTCATGTGTCTTTGCCCAATCCATCAATCTATACCTTCTATCGTTCGTCTCTACAAGGTCATGCCCCCCCCCCCAGTCACATTTTGCACTTTAGCTGTTCCTACCTTTGCATTGAAATCCCCTGATATAATAGTTATTTCTTGGGATTTACACTGTTCCATGGTCGCCTCTAGCTCTTCATAAAAAGTGTCTTCATAAAATTACTTGTTGGTGCATAAACTTGATTTATGTTGATATCCATTGGTCTACCTCTCAATTTTACTAGCAGAATTCTGTCTGATACTGGCCAAAATCCTTTCACTGTTTTGCATCTTTCTCTATCTAACATGATGCCTACACCTCTTTCGTGTGTGGTTTCCCCCAGAGTAAATTACATTTCCACTGTCGCTTTGTAATAATCCTGCTTCTTTCCATCTCATTTCACATAGTCCCAAGATGTTCAATTTCATTCTCTTCATTTCTTGACTGATGTTTTCTAGTTTTCCAACCTGGAATGCTGATCTAATGTTCCAAGTTCCTATTGCTAGTGTCTCTTTATTTTTGATCTTGCATACAGTTGCTTGATGACGATCGTGTGTCACATGTAGCACATGACGCTCCCTACCGGACGAGGTGGCTGTGAAGTCCCCATTAACGTCGTTAGCTGTAAATATAAGGTTGTGATTTGTCATGATTATTCCAGGCAGTATAAGAAGGTAGTTTGCCATTCCTTTCCTTCTTGGCAGTGACTGTACTAGTCGGAGATCGCAGCCATTGTCTCTATACATGAGATCCTCTGCCTGCCATCGCGGTGTGGGGACCATAACCGGCACTACTTGTCGGCTGCTCCCACAACACCATCCACCACCTGCTCCAATGGCTTCACATAACCCTTATAGGGGGGCTAAATGGGAGCTCCACCTTGCCCAAGGGTGTCCCGAAGACTAGCAGAGGAAAGGAGACGTTTTATTCCTCTTTTGGTATGGCAGAACTCGACCCCGCTATCCTTGCTGCTACATTATATTTGTCTAATGCGATAAATGCGATAATTTCGCTTGCAGTGATACCGAGGCCTTCCATAACCAATAACCAATGTCTCTGTGTTTTATTTAGTGAAATTCTTTATTTCGTTGACCGTTTGTGTTAGTCTCGTTTTCGGAAGAAAGCCAAATGTAGGCCAAAACGGCATTATTTTGTTGTGTTTCTTTCTTGTAAAGCTATCACTATACCTTGTAGGAGTGTACGATACACCCCATCTCTTGCTCTTTACAACAGCATCAAATGACAATAAGTGAGGTCGCCAAAAGGGCGAGATTCAAAACTTTGTATTTTCCTCGACACCCGAAAGAGTGCAATAGAAAGAAAAAAAAGAGGAAGAAAAAAATTGTCTTTCATTCCCCCTCCCCCAACCAAATAAATAAATTGGTACTGGCTGGATAAGCAGCTTACACATGCCAGGTTGTCAAGTTAAGATATTTGTGAACATGAAGAAAGAGCTGCTAGGTCTATGCTGGCCTGTGACGTCATTATACAGAGCGAGCACAATAGTAGTCCCTGATTATCAGTAGATTAATGATTTAACTTTATGGGAATATTCGTAAACATTTGAGGCTACTGTTGCATCAATTTATTTGATTTTGGTTAGTATCTTACACATTCGACGTGTGCCCCAGCCATTAGGACAGGATACTCTAGCTCGGACTAGACTCTGTAGCACATCGGGCGTGATCGAGTTTGTCTTCAGTTTTAGTGATGCGTTCCTGAAGATCATCTAGGGTTGCGGGTAGTAGAATTAGAAACTCCATGTCCGTCACTTACCCTCAAAGAAAAACGTCAGTTAGGTCCGGTTCCAAACTCGACAGTTATTTATCAATTCTGTTGTTGACCTTCTGCCAAACCATTCTCTTAAACTGTCTGGTATCTTTTCTCTTTGCTTCCCTTTATCTCTTCGTCCCTCAACTTTCCCAGTTGTTACAATATATTCCAGCTGTTCCCTTCTCATTACATGGCCAAAAAATGATGATTATACTTCCTAATATTGGAAATTAGCTCTCACGTTTCCTTGGCCTTTTTCAGAATGTTTTCATTACTCTTCTTAGCTGTCCATGGTACTCCCAACATTCTTCTGTAAAACCACATTACTACAGCCTCCAGTGATTTTCTTGTTTGTTGTCCTATTGTCCATGATTCACATCCATATTTTAAGACAGGCTCTATGTAACATTGAAGAACTTTTGTGTGTGTTCCTATTGTCAAAAATGGATTGCACAGTATCTTCTCATTTTTTTTTTTTTTTTTTTTTTGGGGGGGGGGGGGGGAGCTGTTTTTGCCTGAGCCATTCTGCATCTCACCTCTTGTGTACATCTACCACCTGAGGTAAAGGCATACCACTGCATACAAATACGAATGTGGGCTTCGGTGGCCTAGTTGGGAAAACCACCCGACTGGACTACCGACGTTCGGACAACCCGTTTTCGATTCCCGCTGGGAGCAGTGTGTGAATTGTACTATGTGTATTACCCTGGGAAGGTGAGGAATGTCGCCTCACATCGTGAGTTTCGATGCTTGAAGCGACACTATCCAGACACCTCCGAACATTTCTGGATAGGCGGCCGAGCACATATGGGTGGAAACTTGCGTGCTGAGACGCCGGTTCAAGTCTCGTACTTTACCTTTACCTTTACAAATGCGAACCTGCTTTAAGTTCCTGAAAAGAATGAACCTTTTAAACAGAAAACAAACATGTAAGCGTATGCAGGTAACTTTGGCCATCAGGAAGTGTTTGTGTACTCATCTTGTACTACTATTTAAAGTCATCCAATAGATAATCCTGATGGTTATGTGGTTGATGACAATGACGATTTTGTTACAGATGATAACTACTTTGGTTGAAATGACGATGATGATAATGCTACATTGAGATGGAAATGTCATTGCAGGTTTTGGTGATTATGAAGAGGAAGATGACACTTCTTCATTCCTTTCTTATTTACCTTTCAGCGTCGAGGGGAGATATAATTTACGGTCTTTTGCTCTTCTGTTCGCTTCTGTTGCGTTATGTTTCCTAGTGCTTCTAATATTCATTCCATCGATCAATGTTTTTCATGGTCGACCTTTGGGTCTGGAGCTCTCGTAACGTTTATTAAGGGCTCGTTGTGTTATGTTTTGATCACTCTGCCTTGTCACGTGGCTAAACCATTTTATCTGTTGTTTCTTTAAATATGATACTGATGATAATAATAATAATAAAGATATAATTTATAATAATACTCGTGATGATGAAAAGAAATACGATAGCCCTGATGACGGGGATACCGATGTTGATGATAGTGATGATAATTATGCCATTGGTGACGCTGCTGATGACGATGACATTGTTAATATGTAGATGATATTATTTATTAATTGCAATGCGGTCCACACCCACCTCCCTGGAAGAGAAACTATATGGGGCAATCGATTCACTTAGACAGGTGACTTCATGAGAGAGTCTGGAATTCTACTCTGATTGAGTCTTGATCGCAGAGAGAGAGAGAGAGAGAGAGAGAGAGAGAGAGAGAGAGATGGTATTAATAAAGGTGATAATGACGATAATGCTGATGATAACAACCATAGCAAAAATGATGATAATGATGTTGAAGCATGTCTTAGAAGGTTTGCTTCTAGCACAGGTGTGCCTGCTACCCGGCATGGTAAACTCTACCCCACGTACTGTCTCATACAAGCCTTTCTGACAATCACTCCAACTTTTGACACGCCCAACTTCCCCTTTATTTCTGGCATTCATCACAAACTCTTCGTATTCCCAACTTGTCTACACTTCCTTTCTTTCTTGGCACGCATTTCTCTTCCTATATGATTCTATATCTTTAATTTTGGCTCACATTAAAATATCCCCTCTCTCTCCTGGCATACCTGTTATATTTAACGATGTTGCATTTTTAGTGTATATTCTATTTTGTATTTGCTGTGACGACAGCATGTTTTAATCTGTTTTTCTGTATTTTTCGCCTCTGCCAACGTTTAAACAGTCTTGTAGCTGTAGCTCATTGTGCGTGAAGTAATAATTTCAAACATTTTAGACTGCATCTTTTGAAAGACCGTGTTCTCCTCGCCTTTAATACCTGTCCAACTCAACGATCCAAATACACACTCCATTTTGTTTAGGTGGGTCGACTTGATAGTGTCAGGCGCTGATGTAAACACACACAAAAAAAAAAAAGAGAAGAAGAGGAAGAAAAGACTACAATACAATCAAAGGGACAAAAAAAAGACAGCATACCGTTCTTATAATAAATAAACAAAATATGTTGAACATAGAAATACAATTTTTATTCTGATCATATACAACTTTATCAATTTAACATATAAGCCTTTTCTTTAAATTGATGGTGCATTTTCACGTTAATAATTAATTGTTTTAATTTTAACGGGGTAGGGTACGGTAGTCTAATACACTAAATACAAATAATTACTTTCACATTTTTGCATTTGAGAAGAGTTGGGTAGAATTTTGCCGAGCGTAAACTTTGAGATTATTAAAAGTAATTAGAAAATTGGATATAATTTTGATGGGCATTAAAATTGGGATAATATGGATCAAGAAATTGGGTAGAATTTATTTGAATTAACAAGTTAAGGCAGTGGAGGTTACATGAATTTAGATATTACTTATCAGAGCTGAGACATCGGGGAAACAGCATTTTAGAGCAGGCTGGTCTATTCTGAACAGGTCGGGTTTGATTCACCGATCAAGTGACTTTTGGTTTCAACCAGCTTAAACAGGTTTACCTGAGGAACCACTGGTGACCTGGAGTAAAACTGCACCAATCATCAAAGAAGAGGTGTAAAGGCATGAACATGCATCAAGATGCATACCAGTACGAAGCTGTTGTAATGCTAAATATAATTATTATTTTTAAAAGGGGGAGGGGCTATGAATGCAATAACCATACCCCCCCTTTTTTTAAATTTACATTCATGGTCAAAGAAGATATGGTCTCTAACACCATGTTCTCGTCATACACAACGTGTAAATGAGATTTGTTTTCCTTTCCTTCTTGTATTTCTCCCCCCCCCCTCTCTCTCTCTGCGATCAAGTCTCAATCAGAGTAGGATTCCAGACTCTCTCATGAAGTCAGCTGTCTGTTTAAGTGAATCGATTGCCCCATATAGCTTCTCTTCCAGGGAGGTGGGTGTGGACCACATTGCTCTTCTCAGTTCTCAGTTCTTGTATTTAATTTTAATGTAAATACATTGGAAGCTATAGGAATATTTGATAGAATTTAGATGGATTTAAATGTTAAGACAAAATGAAAATTTGTAAATAATGTACACGAAAATTTATCCTGTTTATCAGGTTGAACATGTTTTCAGTTGGTTCAACTACAAAGTAAATTGGGTACCTTACTCGCACATCAAAACATACTCAGCTGCACATTAGACAAATTTTACAATTAATTTAAAATCTCAAATTAAATCTTTAAAAACAGCAAAAGTTCAGATGTACAATAAGATGCTTAAACAATAATTGCTTACACCAGTCGATATTTCCTTCATTGAAAATTAAAAATTGTATTTAGAAACAATACAGGGTTTTACAGCACAATCTTTTATGTTTCAAACTGAACAGTTTTTATATAGCAATACCAATTTTCATATATGTATATATATATATATATATATATATATATATATATATATATATATATATATATATATATATATATATATAAGGACAAAGATCTAGGTGACATTTAATATACTCGTATTTCAGAACAGAGAATAGTTTTCAAATAAAATTATTTAATGTATTTAATAAATGAATAATATTTGACAAAAGTATTGGAAAATTAGCTACGTGATTTTCAAAGATAAAGATCTTGTCTCATATTGACACTTCTTAATTGATGTAGCTGTAAATGTCGGTACCGGACTTACATATTTAGGAGAAGTAAAGGTAAAGTACGAGACTTGAATCGGCGTCTTAGCACGCGAATTTTCACCCATATGTGCTCGGCCGTCTATCTAGAAGTGTTCGGAGACTTCTGGACAGTGTCGCTTCAAGCAACGAAACTCACGATGCGAGGCGGCATTCCTCACCATCACAGAGTACTACACTGGTACCCGTTTCTGCCAGCGGTTGAGCGGACCGCGGGGGTCTTATTTTTTGTTCAACCACAAGTACAATTCATACTGCTTCCAGTGGGAATCTAACACGGGTTGTCCGAACGTCGGTAGCCCAGTCGGGTGGTTTTCCCAACTAGGGCACCGAGGCCCCGAAAGGGAAAGTAAGAACAACGTGGAAGTGTTTAATGTGCAACCCTTTTGATTGATATGACTGTCTTGAGTTGAAGCAGTTCACACCTCTACCATGATACATGCTGTACCGTCACTGCTTTCTATGACAACAGTATAAGTATTTCAATTAATATTTAAATACTTTCTATAGTTGTACTTGGTTTTAAATTGAAGTTAGTTTTAATGTATCTTATGTCAGTACTTTGCTTTGAATTAGTATTAAAGGCAATAGAAGTAGTACTGCATAAATACATGCCAATGGCGAATGCTTTAAGGTGCATGGTGCATACACAGTGTATCGAAAACTACGACCAAAGAAGTGGAAGAAAAATTACGATTTATATATTTGCTCAAACAAGGACGGGGTTCTAAATATATGTGATGATATGAATAGTGGGTTTGAACTATCATTAATATAATTATTACACAGAGCAGTGCTAAGTTATTATTGTTGTGTTTGTAACTAACAGCTCAGTGTCATTAAGCTTCATTAAATTACTAAAATGCGGGATTTATTTTAAACGAAAACAGGCTATTTATTTGTTTAAAAGGAGGGAGCGGACGGAGCAGACAATAATAAATTACATATGTACTTTTCCTTGCAATATTTAGAAATTGATTTGTCTTTATCAACACAGGAAATTGCTTATTTCATTGATTGTCAGCTCCTATCAATTTAATTAATACAATAACTAAAAACCTGGTTGTTTTTAACCTGGAGACAAATCATTATAAATGAATATTATTATAGAGGGAAACTTCCGAGGCGATAATCAGCGAATCAATTCAGGGGAAGAGGTATGTTTACAGTACTCGGAAAAATTGACAAATAATCAACAACAGAAAAAAATATGGACTAAAGCAGGATCGATCCCGTACTCAGTGGCACAGCGCCTTGCCACGAAAAATCAAACGCTAGGGAACACTGCCACTCAGCTAACTAAAAAAATTAGCTTCGTAGGCAATATCTTTCGCGCAGATGTTCTCATGACTATTATAAAATAAATGTTAGTATATATAATAATAAATAATAGAAAATTATAGCATATATATATATATATATATATATATATATATATATATATAATATATAATTATTATTATTTGTCTCCAGCTTAAACCACTGGAAACTACTATTCGTGATGTTTCGTCCTAAATGTTTGTCTACAATGCAAGTATTCAGCCCTACCCTATCCGAGAGATACTTGTCTTAACAGGAAAAATACAGATACACTATATATTTCCCGTCTGTAATCGCAACCATATGCAATAGTCATGAGAACACCTGCGCGAAAGACATTGCCTACGAAGCTAATTTTTTAGTTAGCTGAGTGGCAGTGTTCCCTAGCGTTTGGCTTTTCGTGGCAAGGCGCTGTGCCACTGAGTACGGGTTCGATCCTGCTTTGGTCCATATTTGTTTCTGTTGTTGATTATTTGTCAATTTTTCCGAGTGCTCTAAACATACCTTTTCCTCTGAATTGTTTTTAACTTTGTGGATAATACCAGACTAAACAAACAAAAGTTTGGACTAAAATAATATTGAGTTTTTCCGCGGCTCCGCGGAGTAACAATTTATTCACCCATTTGATCGAAGACACCAACTCATGCATGTTATTTGTTCGTGTAGCCAACTAATTTCATACACTTTTGAATCTAACAACATCTCCTCAACGCTCCAAAAATAAATCACACACACACATGTATGTATGCACACACTCTCTAACCATGTCTCATCTAATGCTCAAGTAATGGTCTAATGATATCCTTCTATCCCATAGCCATAAGAGCTGCCGAAGCTGCACTGATGGTTGCAAGTCATCTCCACCATTTCTTTCCATTGTGTCAACTCGTTTTGAACAAATGAAACAAAGATCTCTCTGCTCTCTTTCTAATTGTTCTTCTATTTCTATCTTCATTCATTATATCAACGTTTCCTGGTAGACGGTTTTTGCACAACCCAACAAGCAAGATAAACGGCCATATAACCTATGTGTGTTACTTCTATGGTTGGATAGACCTTCAACTGGACCCCAGATACTCTCTTATTCTCTTTGGTACTCCTCGTTTTCAGCAACGTTCTTGTCAGGAGACGGGTATGATTTTTCTCTCCCCCACTCTAGTCGCCTCAAAGCGACCCCGTAGCCGTTCTCAACAGCTCAAAGATAAGTCTTTTCCTTCTATTTTCATAAATTATTTTCCTTCAATATATAATTATTAGTTTACTATGTAATGTTCATGACTGTATGAGAAGAGAACAGCTGATAATATATTGTAACAACTGGGAAAATTGAGGGACGAAGAGATAGAGGGAAGCAAAGAGAAAAAATACCAGACAGCTTAAGAGAATGGCTTTGCAGAAGGTCAACAATAGAAATGATAAATAGCTGTCGTGATCGAAAGTTGTGGAGAGACATGATCACCTACGCCAGCAGGCTTGGTACTTGAAGATGATGAGTGTTGTTTTTAATTTATATATATATATATATATATATATATATATATATATATATATATATATATATATATGTGTGTGTGTGTGTGTGTGTGTGTGTATTTGTTGTTCATTTGATCCTGCTGAAGGACTAATGAGCCGCAACGTCATTCAATTTTATGTTGTCCATTAACTATGTAAAACCTCAAATCATAAAATTTATTTTTTTTCTATTTTTTTTCCTACTGGGATTTATGGATGTGAAAAGGGAGCGCATCAGTCTAATTTTGATGGGACAGTCTTGTATGCTTATTTGTCTGATTAATAATTTGTTTTTGCTAATCTTTTATGGGGCCGACACGATGAGTTATTGACGGTGTTTCCAAAACTCTTCTCGGTTCACAGCTTCCGTTATAAAATACTAAAATAACATTTTAATTATAATTTGGAAAATTATGTTGCATTTATTCGGAACGATGTCTTACATCATTACGACATTTATTATGGACAATGTCTTACATCATTACGACATTTATTATGGACAATGTCTTACATCATTACGACATCTATTCAGGACGATGTCTTGAGTCTAGAACATCTCACTCATTATTTAAAATGATATGAAAAAACTATGATCATGAAAAAGATAATATTAAAAACCTACAATTGGAAGGAATAGACCTGGAGACAGTTCAGAGCTACACGAATGGCAAAAAGTAATTGTAATGCCATGAAAAAAATGCTAACATCAAAACAAATAACATCAGGACTAAAACTAAAAATAGCAAAATGTTATAAATTCTCAACATTCCTATATGGTGCAGAAACAAGGACATTAGACAAGAAAACAGAACAGAAAATTGAAACCTTTGAAATGTGGATTTATAGAAGAATAGGTAGAATTGGATGAAAAGAAAAGAAAACAAACGATGAAGTCTTAAAATAACTAAAATGAAAAAAAAAACTACTGAATACAATTCAAACAAGACAAATGAGATTTTTGGGCCATGTTAAAATAAACAGCTGTCTACTAAAAGTAATTTTGGGAGGGAAAAAACAAGGTAAAAGAGGCATAGGCAGACCAAGACTAACATGGACAAGTAACATGGACAAGTCAGCATACGACATCCTGCACCATTAAAGCAAAAGACAGAACAGAATGGCGGTACATGGTAGCCAACCTTTGATGCGGAGACGGCACTCAATTAATGAAGTTTATTGACGCAGTTTTAATTTGTAGCACAACTTAAAAAAGAATTGTGAATGAACGATATTTAGTCAAATGATGGTTATAAGAAAAAAAAAACAGGTTAGAGAGATCAACACTAATGTCATGAACAATACTCTATAAATAAACACCAATGTTTCTATCCTTTAGGGTAAAGTGTTTTACAGCTTGAGAGTACCATGGAAGAAACCTACCCTTACCTGATGAACCCTATCATCATCATCATGTACCATATCGGTTGGCGTAGGCGATCATGTCCTTCCACAATCTTCTATCCACAGTGCATCGTATCAGTTCTGTTGTTGACTGCTTTCCATGCCGTGACACCAAGCTATCCAGTATTTTCTCTCTTTGTCGTCCCCGATCTCTCTTTCCTTTTATTTTGCCAGTTGTAACCAAGTATTCCAACTTTCCTCTTCTCATTATGTGCCCGAAAAATGTTGATTGTTTCTTTCTGATGTTTTTTAGGAGCTGCCTTTTTGTGTTGGCCTCTTTGAGAACTTCCTCATTGGTCTTTTTAGCTGTCCATGGAACTTTCAACATTCTTCTGAGAAATCCCATCTCTGTGGCCTATAATCCTCTTTTCATTTGTTTGTCTACTGTCCATGATTCGCTTCCATAGGTCAGAATTGGTTCTATATAGCACCGATGAACTCTCTTTCTCATTTCTATTGACATAGATTTGTTGCATAATATATTTTTCATTTTCTGAAATGCTATTTTGGCCTGAGCTATTCTACTTTTTATTTCAGTGGTGCATCTCCCATCCGATGTTATTATTGTGCCCAAGTATTTGAACCTTATAATAAAGACTAAAATATACCCTTTATATATGGTATGTAAAGTACCATACGTGCTTCATATTTCTGACAACTGAAACATGACAAAAATAACTAAAATATATGTGATAGAACTGCTGTGAGTTGAGTGCCTGAGTCACGGTTTTCTGCTATCCCTGTGCAGTCTCTCATACCAGGTAACGCACCAATAGCTTTTCTCCTGTGTCTTCTGTTTCTATATGTTTCTTGTAGATGCTTTCAGATCATCATCATCATCATCATGAGAAGAGGAAAGTTGGAAAACTTGGTTACCACTGGCAAAATACAAGGAAAGAGAGATCACGGACGACAAAGAGAGAAAATACTGGATAGCTTGGTGTCATGGCATGGAAAACAGTCAACAACAGAACTGATACGAGGCACTGTAGATAGAAGATTGCGGAGGGACATGATCGCCTACGCCAACCGGCATGGTACATGATGATGTTGATGTAGATGCTTTGATCAGATCTCTAGATCATGTGACATGCCGATCAGCTCATTTTTTTTCTTTAATGATGTTAGAATTCCTTCATGTGGACTCGTATTATTGATAAAAATGTTACGAATTTCTTGTTAGAGTTGTCGACTCTGTGATGTCGTCTCTGTTTGAGATAATTAAGAATCTTGCAGTCGCACACTATTTCTAGTTTGTATTTTCCTTTCTGTTTATGCATTTAGGAACCGTAATTTCAGGCATTGAGAAATATCTATATTCTCAGCGTGTGCAATAATCTAATCTTGGATTGTTTGAAAATTAATGAAACGTTACTAAACGTAACAATAATAGCATCGGTGATAGTAAACAGCAACTGTATCACAAATGATAACTACAACATAGAATACCCACATATCTAAAGAAAAACACAAATATTGACCACAAATAGTATTTAATGACAATGTATCCCATAGTTATACAAATGTTACAATAGTTACAAAGATGTTACAATGCGTTAAACGTATGAGGAAAAGTTGATGATAATAATGGTGAGTTAATGACATCATGATGAAGACTAATGACATGATCATTTAATGTCTGCGTCTTGTTTTAAGCGTGGAGCTTTCATATCACACAATGATGATAAACACAAGAGATGATATATTTTATTACAACACAACATTATTTTGGACAAAATTAAAACGTTAACAACAGTCTGCCTCAACATAAGATAACAACAACAATATAAAAAGGGAGCCGCGATAGCTCAGTTGTTAGTGAACTGGACAACAAATAACAAGAAGTAGAGTTCGATCTCAAAAGACAGCTTCCGGGTTCACCCAGCCTTAAATGGGTACCTGATTTTTTTTCTGGAAAGTAAAGCGGCACGGGCGTAATACCGATCACATTACCTCAAAAATCATGTGCTGAAGGTTTATAAAAATTATGGTCACTAACACCATATTCCCTACACGCAACTTGGCGTGACGGAGCTTTTTACTTTACTTACATTATAAAAACTTACAGTATAAAAAGTAACATTAACTGACACTAACCCAAAAAAAGTCACTAACAATAAGGAGCAGTAACAAAAAAAAATAAGAGATAAGAACAAATTATTAGAATTAATGCAGCTAGCAATAACCAAATAAAAATAGGAGAAATACCACTACTAGACTACACGGTTACATATATCTGGGCAGTAATATAGACAAAGAACCGAAAATGATATCAAATTAAGGATATCAAAAGCAAGAGGAGCATTTGTTGCACTGGGAAACATATGGAAGTCCAAAGAAATTAGGTTAAATACAAAAATAAAAAATGTCAACTTCAATGTTAAGTCAGTCCTATTACATGGCTGTGAAACATGGAGAACAGCAAAAATGACAATCATGAAAATACAGACTTTCATTAATGGATGCTTACGCAGAATAAAAGGATGAAAGTGGCAGGACAAAATCACTAACATAGAATTATGGAAATGTACCAGTCAAATACCAGTGGATAAAAGATACAGCGAAGACAATGGCACTGGATCGGACACACACTGCAGAAGCAAACTGAGAGTATTACACAATAGGTCCTTTTTGGAATCCCCAGGGAAAAAGACAAAGAGGAAGACCAAGGAATTCTTTGAGAAGACTTACGGGAGTAGAGATGGAGATGATCGGGAAGACATGGAATGATCTTAAAAGAATGGCAATAAACAGAACGGCTTTGAAAGTGTTTGTTGAAGACCTATGCTCCACAGGGAGCTGAAAGGTAGAAAAAGAAGAAGGAACAAGAATAGAAGCAATGACAAACTTGGAAACCAACAGCCACATACAAAATATATATAGTATCAAATAACTTATTTGTATTTTAAAAAATACTGAACATATTATATGAATATAGAAATATAGAAAGAAAGCTGAGGTCAAACTTGTGATGGTGGATATCAAACTTGTGATAGTGGATATCAAACTTGTGATGGTGGATATCAAACTTGTGATAGTGGATATCAAACTTGTGATGGTGGATATCAAACTTGTGATGGTGGATATCAAACTTGTGAATATCAAACTTGTGATGGTGGATATCAAACTTGTGATAGTAGATATCAAACTTGTGATGGTGGATATCAAACTTGTGATGGTATCAAACTTGTGATTGTGGATATCAAACTTGTGATGGTGGATATCAAACTTGTGATGGTGGATTAGATATTAATGAACAAAATAATTAAATGGTAATAATTAAATTAAATGAACCAACATGGACAACACTTCCAGGGGATATTAACGATCACAATCAAAGGGATCAATGCGGATAGGCAGACCTAGAAGATAAAATGAAGTAGCAGATATCACGAGGAGCATTCGTATGACACTTGACCCGAACTCTCGATTTTTTTTTTTTTGTCGTTTGAAAGCAGAAGTGGGACACATTATTTGTAAAGTGAAGAAAATATATATACTTTTATATAGCACACGCACGCACGCATGCGCGCGCGCACACACACACACACTTTGCAGTAGACTCTGGGAATAAAACAATAGATAAGGGGCAAGCCAGAAATCAAACTGGCGGGAACAGTATGAGCCACACCTGGCGTATTTGTCGAAATATGGCTATGGACCGAGATGGTGGGGAAATATTTTTGTTAGGTGTCTCACTCGCTACAGATGCTGGCATCTACTCAATAATGTTAACACCGATGAAATTAATGCAACATTTTAGCAGCAGAATGTCCATTGCATTTGAGATACACATAAATGTATATGTGGTGTATGTTTAAGGTGACCATATTTTTGAAACCCTAATCCGGGACGGATTAATTTAATTTAAATTTACCATCAATAAAATGATATTTCTTTCGTCTTTTTCAAGTGAATAATACATATATTTTAAAACTAATTAAAACACCAAACAATAAAGGCTTACAAAACGTTATCAGGAGTTATTGAATTAAACGTTATTGAGTTTCAGTTTATAAGATTTAAAACTTGGAGCGCATTTTACTGTTACTGTTTCGCCAATTGAACAGCCGGTTCAACTTTTTAAATATTTTCTGCACAACAACGGAATAATGTTTATTTTTAAGTCGAAGAGACGTTTACTAAATTGGCAAAAGGTCACTAATGTTTTTTAACAAATCCGGGACAAAAGCTAAAAAACTGGCCAAAAATCGGGACAAATTCGGGACAGTAACAAATCCGGGACAAAGGTTGAAAGAACAGTAAAGAATCAGGACTGTCCTGGAAAAATCTGGACGTATGGTAAGCTAGTGTATGTGGAGCTTAATTATTTCGACATTGAGTAACGCAGCCTGTCTGACGAGCCTCTCTGCTGATCTCTGCATGTGGCTGAGGGTGCCTACACAGTGTGGTTGTTGCTCGTGAACGATAGTGTGCAGAACATGTGAGTTTACACAGGACAGCTAGACAATGTGTTGGTATACATTAGACAAGTGAGTGTTTGAGTGCTAGAACCGATTGCTTTGCCGGTGCGTGACCACGCACGGACTATACTTTTATATAATTACAATGGATAACACTAACAATAAGCAGTGTTAACACAAGGCAGCATTGAAGTAATCAATACAAACAATACATTGATAACAATAATATATTATAAACAGTAAAGTGAACTAACAAAGGATAATGCTAACAACAAAAATACATTTATAATAAATATTTACAAAATATACAGCGCTAATAATAATATATAACTAACAATTTTAATACTAACAAAACGCTATGAAAGGAAACGACACATTTTAGACTATAATGCTAACAAATTATTTCGGTACAATAATTAACAAAATGCATTACATAAAAAGGTGAACTAAGAATACCATGTAACATAAATATTCAGTTTAAATCCAGTCTTTAGAAAATGCAATGACGATAATAATAATTAATAGTAATAACAACAACACAATGTAACGTTAAATACTATTCTACAACTGTGGTAACACACGATCGTGGTCCTAATGAACTGAGTGCGTTAAGCTCTGACCACGTAAAAATATGGACCATAATGTCTTATAGATGAGGTTTTCATTAGTCTTGTAGGTAATAATAGCGAGAGGACAGGATGACCGCTGTAGCGTTTGCGAACGTTGATCGCTTTACTTTTAATAAACGTAGGCCAGATTGGTCCGGAAGAGATCAAGATTTTTCTCACGTGATCCGTAATCTAAAAAAAAACAACTAAACTTTGAATATTCAAAGCAATGTATTAACACTTCCTGACTTTCTCACGTGAAAGCTGGAAAACAACGAAAGAGATTGAGAGACAACTAAACGCTCTTGAAGACAAATACCTAACAAGAATACTCCGTACAATGGAATCATTCATGGCTTGTGTAGAGGGAAGAGAAATGGACATGAAACCAATGATTTCATCTACAATTAGGAAGAGAAGAATACGTGCTGAGAAGAAAC
Organism: Megaustenia siamemsis; assembly: GCA_032433765.1. Lineage (NCBI taxonomy): Eukaryota > Metazoa > Mollusca > Gastropoda > Stylommatophora > Ariophantidae > Megaustenia > Megaustenia siamemsis. Next base: position 18,058,842 of record JAVIAB010000124.1, read on the forward strand.
AAAAGAATTCCAAAACAGGCTCTTCTATAGAAAACATCAGGATACAGAAAAAGAGGAAGACCTAGAGAGACACTGAAAAGAAAATTTATAAGAGAAAAAAAATTGACAGGCATAGACTCATTACATAAGATCAAACATCTCGACATGAAAATGTGAAATGGGGGTGGGGGGGGAACGAGACCCGTGATCTCATGGGTATGGAATTCCAGTTGCTAATAAGTGCTGTGATTAAAGTTGGGCTGTGTCAAGTACCCAGCAAGACTGATATTTGAACATATCCCAATTGCATGTCACTGACATTTCTCTTTGCTTCTTATGCCTGGGCTAATAGTATGGAGATAGCAAAAAAAGCACTAACCCCCTTCTCGCCTCCTCTATGAAGCGTTCCGAAGGAGGAACAATGTCTTATGTTCGGAACCAAAGTTGAGTTGAAGGGGATGCCAGGATATGGATAATTCACCACCGACTGCCTTAGGGTCTCTCCCTCTGCATTTTTTGTTTGGGTTTACTCCCGTAGCATAAATGTATGTCACTGATATGGCAATAACAAGAAATAATCTACGCCAGATTAATTAAATACACCCAGTGGGTTAAGGTAAAAAATAACATATTATGTAAGGTAGCGTTCTACAGACAAAACATCGATATAATGCATTGAAGAGGAACTAGGACACAATTCCACTTGATTTTTGATCAATAATAGCATCAACATGGATAAAATAGATGATATGACGAATGAGCAACAATAGTTATTGATGTTTACATAGAAACTAATGACTACCGTATATAATCAAACAGATGTCACAGCATAAAATTCAGGTCGAATGCACGATTAATGTACTTCTTTACTATATATAATAAACTTGTAAATAAAGTTGGCGCTGTAAAATCTGGCTTGAAAAGAATGTTAGCTAAATTTGATGATCTTACTTGTTCAATGTTCGTTCTGAACTTTTTCATGTGAACGATGATGGCCTAGCGTTTTGGCTTAGAAAACGTTCATCATATTCTATGATCTCCCTTCAGTCTTCAGATGTGTTCATTGTGCTGCAACTTGCAAGCGCTCGCATTCAATTGCAATTGAATATAGGACCCAACTTTTTATGATAATTAAAATTGGAAGTGCGAGAAATAATCCAAAGTTAATTCAAAATATATGGAATATCTAATTTATAATAACTCTCTGTGAATGAAAGTTTAGAAAGGTCAGTCTTCAATTTGCTATGTTTTTTTTTTAACATCCCTGCCTGATGACATAATTCCTTCGAGAGCCTTAAAGATGCCCAACCACAATTCACGATCCATCTCAATTGCTCCCTGTTGTATCCCAGTTCTAGGTTCGGTTGGATGTTTTTCCTATCAACTTTCCGATACCATCAATCAATATTCTTCTTTGCCAACCTCTCTGTAATCCGCCTGTCATTGCTCCCTGTAAAATTATTTTGGTCAGACCATGGATATTTACATATAATTAGTCAATGATGCTTCGTATAAAGGGACTTTGTTTATCATTGGCAGGACATTCAAATATATTTGGTTATCTTCTTTAACATCTGTTCCAAATGCGAGTTCTGCTATCAGCGTAGGCGTAGTGGATCGTATACATTCAACATGTGTGTTGATGGTAGAATAAAGAAACAATCAACAGCAAGACAAGTAATTATGGTAAGGCAAACACTGCCCTGAAGCATGTAAAATTAACATAAAAGGAAAAGTAGAAGCAGCATCGTCACAAAATAGTGAATATAGAAGAAGCAGACAACTCAAAGTAATTCAGGTTTTAAAAAGAAAGATATAGACTATGATATTGACGCTAAATATAAACCAGAAAACCCACAGCAAGTACAGAAAATATAAAAGGAAAGATAGTTTCAAATCATGTATGGTTAAAGTAAATTTAAAATATGATCTCATAGCAATTAAGATTATATATAAATTAAATGTGGTTCCATTGCAATTTTATTTTTAAAATGTAGAATTTTAAGGTAACCTATAGAAACAAAAATATCAAATGGTTGTACCATTACCAGTAGTCAATATTAATGTATTTCCCAGTAGAAAGGTGAACATAAAGTAGACTAGTCCAAGAGTAACACCGTTATATAAAGGTAAACCCATATCAAGTCAGGTAAATGTAAAGTGAAGTTCATTCTATAGCAAATTATGTTCTAGGGCCGCGTTTGAACCTAGATTTGAAACAAAGCATTGAGGGGGCCAGTGTTCGTCCTCACTTTAATTATATTTACTAACTCTATGATCCTGATGCTCACTTCTTACATGTAGGTCAACCAAAGCTTGTCCACTTTAGATATAATCCACGATTTTCTTTCGTTCTTTCTTTCTTTCTTTCTCGTTCGTTCGTTCGTTCGTTCTTTCTTCCTTTCTTTCTTTAATTAATTAATTAATTCATTCATTCATTCATTCATTCATTCTTTCTTTCTTCTTTCTTGTGAATCCAGTGGGTAACTACTTATTAAGTAAACATTGCCAATTTTCTTTTTTTTTCCCACTTGCAGTAAAATAACTATATTTTTATTCTCTTTCCCTTGTTATTGCGTATGTATTTGATTAAACGGATTTGCCATTCGTGTGGCAACCACAATTCACGATTTCAATTGTTTTCTATCCCAGTTATAGGTCTATCTATCTATCTATCTATCTATCTATCTATCTATCTCTATCTATCTATCTATCTATCTATCTATCTATCTATCTATCTATCTATCTATCTATCTATCTATCTATCTATCTATCTATCTATCTATCTATCTATCTATCTATCTATCTATCTATCTATCTATCTATCTATCTATCTATCTATCTATCTATCTATCTATCTATCTATCTATCTATCTATCTATCTATCTATCTATCTATCTATCTATCTATCTATCTATCTATCTATCTATCTATCTATCTATCTATCTATCTATCTATCTATCTATCTATCTATCTCTCTATCTATCTATCTATCTATCTATCTATCTATCTATCTATCTCTATCTATCTATCTATCTATCTATCTATCTATCTATCTATCTATCTATCTATCTATCTATCTATCTATCTATCTATCTATCTATCTATCTATCTATCTATTGACCTTTCGAGCCGTAGCCGGCCCATAGGGCGTAGACCAAGATACTCCTTCTCTTATCTGAATTTTTGTTCTAGCAGTTTTCAATTCTTTTAAAGATATTTTATCGAATCTCGCCATTTGTCTCTGTTCTGTGCAAGCAGCTCTATCTTATTGAGGGAGCCGATTCCTGCTGCTTTTGCCTCTCTCAGCAATGTTCTTAGTGTCTCTCTGGGTCTTCCTCTTTTTCTCTTACCTGTTGTTTCCCACATGAGGGCTTGCTTTGCTATTCGGTTATTATCTCTTCTCATCACATGTCCAACATATGACCATCGTCTTTTCTTTATTACTGAAGATATTAGTGGTTGATTGGCGATTTCTCTAATTTCCTCGTTTGTTTTGAATTCGTTCCACGCTATACCAAGTATTTTCCTTAGACATTTATTTTCGAATGCGTTCAACTTTGTTTCTATATCTCTTGTTGTTTTCCAGATTTCACACGCATTCGTAAGAGTTGATAGTACATTTGATTTGAATAGTCTAAGTTTTGTGTTTGTGCTGATGAGTTTTTATTTCCACAACTTTTCAAGGCTTCTGAAAGACATTGCTGCTTTAGATATTCTGATTCTAATTTCTTTGCTTGTATTCCCTTCTCGATCAATGTGACTTCCAAGATAGATAAAGTGATCGATCTCTTCTACTGGTTTGTTTTCCATGTACATTTTGTCATCTGTTGAAATTAAGCTTTTCATGACTTTAGTTCTAGGTTTAGTTGTATGTAAAATATCTTCCGGATGGAAAATAAAATTAGTTATGAACATAGCGAAAGTAATAATTAAACTAGAGAAGGGGAATGCCCGATGGGGGTTTAAATTTAAATTATATTGTTCCCCCTCCCCACCTCCAAAAAAAAAATCATTACGGGACGTATATTTTTATATTTCATTCTTTTAATATAGCAGTTGATGATATTTACGCTAAATATAATCTTTACATTAACACTAAATCTTTATATATATATATATATATATATATATATATATATATATACACACACACACACACATAGTTCACAGAGTAAAATAAACCCACAATTCATTACGATATTTCTGACAAACCATTAAGAAGCATCAATAATTATCTCCCATTGATGATCACTGTTCATTTGAAAGAAAGCCACGAATATAGGCTTAAGCAACAAGTCAGTTGATGACGTCACACACATTTGCGAAAAGACACAATAGCGTGTGATGTATGATGTTCTGCATGTCGCTGTCTGGGATTCTGAAAAAAAAAAATTGGTTAATTGAATTAATTTGGATATTTATGTGCAGTGAATATTGTTTACGATATAAACTCTTTCATTGTAGTGTTGATGCTGTATGTGCCTAGTAATAGATGGATGTTTGTGTTGTCTGGTTATCCACCAAAACTATGTGGATGGAATTTGAGCTCATGACTGGTTCTTTCATGTTTCACGTGCTTGAGCCGGTGAGCATCACACATTTTGAGAGAACGGGCACCATACCTCTTTAGGTCAATTTAGGTTGTATGATACGTTAGAACGCTTAATAGCAGCTGCACTAAAAGCTGTCAGAAACTCACAGGTGACTGTGTCAGGATCAGTGAACCAAAATGGATGAAGACACTACTCAGTCTTCCAGTGGCGGCTCTGGCAACAGGCTAACCAGTCTAGCCATACGAGTAGTGATCACAACGGGATGGCAATTCGCTATCAACAAAATCCGTGCTCAAGTCGGATATGTTGGGTTGAAATGTGCAAATGTCGCAGGTGGCTGTAAGCCGCCGCTGCCGCCACCACACATATACACACACACGCACACACACGCACGCACACACACACACAGACACACACACAGATACACACGCACGCACGCACACACACACACAGACACACACACAGACACACACACAGACACACACACACACATCACTTACTCCCACTTTAGTCCTACTCCACAACGGACAATGAAAAGAAGCAGTCGTTGGATGGACCCTGCAGATAGTCACATTCCGTCATTGACTTCACTTTGCACATAAAAATAGTAAAATAAAGAGCCCCGTCACGCCAAGTGGCGTATAGGTAATATGCTGTTAGTGACCATAATTTGTATAGACCTTCGGCACATGATTTTTGGGGTAATGTGGTCGGTATTACGCCCATGCCGGGTGTATTCACTTTATGCATGTATTCACTTTATGCATGTATTTACTTTTCCAGAAAATATCCGGTACCCCTTTTAAGACTGGGTGAACCTGCCAGCCGTTGATCAGGATCGAACCCGGCCTCTTGTCCTTTGTAGTCCAGTTAACTCTGCGCATGCGTGGTTGATACAGGTAAGTGTCATGACAAATCTACCACTGCTATAACAATGACTAATCTCTCCTTCTTTCATTTCTTTCACCAAATTCTCCTCATTATCCTACAAATCCGCATTTCAAAGGCTTCGAATTTCTTATTATTTTCGTTATTGGTGTCTATGTTTTTCCACCCTATAGGAATGTAGAGTGGATATAACATTTTCCTATTCGTAATTTTAGTTCCCGTGTAATTTACTTTGATGTCTGATGCCATTATATTTTCATATTGTTTAAATTGACTTTTGCCATTCCTACTTTTGTTTATTTCTGTCTTATATTTGCTATCACTTGTTATAACAACCAAGAAGAATACAAAAGATACTGTTCTTTTTCCCCAGGTAACCTAGAATTGACGGATGATATCTCATGAATTATCGACTCATACCTACACATATTGGGAACCCTGATTACACAAATACAACTAGTTCAATGAGAAATAGATTAATTTACTGCTGTGCCATGTCTGGAAATGAAAAGTAGGCCAGCTTTTATTTACTAGTAGCAAACAATGTCTATAAACGGCCAGACATTAGCAGGATATTGAGAAAAAGCTTGACAATGCAATTAAACCTGGCAATTAATTGAATAAAGGTTGAATGACCAATCAGATACTGACAAATTATCTCCCTCTTTTGAGAAGCTAGATTTAATGTTGACATTAATTTGTAGTATTTTTTAAAAATATTAATTTGCTATTTCGAGTCTGTTAATCGTCATCATTTTCATTAAGTGCCGTCTCCGCATCGAAGGTTAGCTAACATTGAGCATCACTCCGCTCTGTCTCTTACTTTTATGGTGCAGGTTGTCATAGGCTGACTTGTCCATCTTTTGATGTTACTCGTCCATGTTAGTTTTGGTCTGCCTCTGCCTCTTTTACCCCGTATTTTCCCTTCCAAGATTACTTTTAGTAGACAGCTGTGTCTTTTAATATGTCCTAAAAATCTCATTTGTCTTGTTTGAATTGTGCTTAGTAGTTCTCTATTCATTTTTAGTTGTTTTAAGACTTCATATTTTGTTTTCTTTTCTTCCCATCCAATTCTACCAATTCTTCTATAAATCCACATCTCAAGGGCTTCAATTTTCTGTTCTGTTTTCTTGTCTAATGTCCATGTTTCTGCACCATATAAGAGTGTTGAGAAGATATAACATATTGCTATTCTTAGTTTTAGTCCTGATGTTATTTGTTTTAATGTTAGTATATTGTTCATGATATTAAAATTAAGTCTGTTGAGACTGGTATAATAAGGTCAAGGTCGAGTTGCAACCTTCTAAAGATCACCCAACCCTAAATGGGTTCAGGATTTTCTCCTAAGAAAGAAACACAGCCCAGACGTAATGCTGACCACAATACCAAAAACAATCGATGGTCAAAGAGATCTGGGCACTAACACCACATTTCCATGACAAATGTTCTCTTGTTTCTTCTTCAACGTAACATATATAGGAATATAACAATATATAACAATATATAACAATATATAACAATATATAACAATATTTTTTTAAAAAGTAAAGTACCTCCGTCACGCCAAGTGTCGTATAGGGAATATGGTGTTAGTGACCATACATTTTACAGACCTTCAGCACATGATTTTTGGGGTAATGTGTTCAGTAAAACGCCCGTGCCGCTTTACTTTCCCATAAAAAAATTCGGTACCCATTAAAGGCTGGGTGGACCGGAAGCCGTCGATTAGGATCGAACCCTACCTCTTGTCCTTTATAGTCCAGTTCACTAACCACCGAGCTATCGCGGCTCCATAAAACAATATATAACATTTAAAACGGTTTTGTATTGTTCTTCTATGTAGAGCCTGTTTAGTAAGACCATCATCATCACTGCACATCGGACGAATCCATAAGTACTTTCTACATCCCCCTCGAGGATCTCGAGAACATCCGAGGAGAATCCTGGCCCACGTGCACGAACTCCGCAGCACAGCCTGGGATCCACAGTGTGGGTAGGTTTCTTGCTGACATATTTGCCCGGGCGACGGTCATATTTCTGGTCTATTCTTTTCTATTTCATCTGCCAATGTATCTTTTCTCCGGCTTGGTATAGAACCGTTGATCAGAGGTTTAACAAGCCGCTATCGTAAAAACGATGTTGTTAATGAAACGTAGACCTGATACAGAATGTGTAAATTAGCAGTAGATAGTAGTGATAGTTTTTTCGGCCCTAAAACAACAACAAAAATAGGATTCTGGAATGTGCGAACAATGGCCGCTCCGACGAAACATGCACAGGTCGCGAGCGAGATGGACAGATACGATCTAGATATTTTAGGATTAAGCGAAATGCGCTGGCCTGGAACAGGTAGGAGATCTATTGATAATAAAATAGTAGTTTTTTCTGGAAGGGAAGATGGAAAACACCGTGAAGGAGTAGGCATAATGATGACAGACAAAGCTGCAAGAAGTTTATTAGAATGGGAACCGGTAAATAGCCGTCTGATACGAACACGATACAAAACAAAACATGGAAGACTTTCAATTATTCAATGTTATGCGCCTACTAACGAAGCTGATGATGAAGTTAAGGATGATTTTTATAACCAACTGCAACAACTTATAAACAAAATACCAAAACACGATCTTTTAATTGTAATGGGAGACTTCAACGCCAAAGTAGGACAAGATAACGCAGGAGTGGAACATGTGATGGGGAGAGAAGGCTGTAATACAACAAGTCAGAATGGAGAAAGATTAATAGAATTATGTTTAATAGAAAATTTAGTTATAGGTGGGACATTATTTCCACATAAAAATATCCACAAAACAACATGGATATCTCCTGATGATAGAACATCAAATCAAATTGACCACCTATGTATTAAACAACAATTCAGATCATCATTAATAGATGTAAGAGCATACAGAGGTGCTGATGTTAATAGTGACCACAACCTGTGCATTGGGAAAATAAGATTAAAATTTAGAAACCAACAGAAGAGGTCAATTACACATAAAATTGATAGTCATAAACTGAAAGATGAAGCAATAAAGGAAAAGTTTAACATAGAGCTAAGTAATTGTTATTCAGCACTTGGTGAAATAGACTTAGATATCAATGAAATGTGGGACTCACAGAGCAAAATACTAATGACAGCAGCAGAAGCAAGTGCTGGACTGAGGAAAATGGAAAAACGAGCTTGGATCTCAGACACCACATGGAAATACATCAAAGAAAGAAGAGAAGCGAAGAGAGCCATGACTAATGTAAAGACAGATCTTGGAAAGGTTCTGGCAAAAGCAACATACAAAGAATTAGACAACAAAGTGAAAAGTTCGGCAAGAAGAGATACAAGAGCTTATATAGACAACTTGGCAGAGAAAGCAGAGACAGCTGCAATTACAGGAGACAGCAGAACTCTTTATACTGTACAAAAGATGCTGACAAACACCTATACATCCAGTGGAACACCAATTCTAGACAAATCTGGATTAATGCTAACAACAAGCGCAGACATAAAAGCCCGTTGGGCGGAACACTTCAAAGAAATTCTTAATCGTCCACTACCTCACAGTTTAATAGATTTTGAAGCTGAAACACCAGCAGCAGAATTAGATGTAAATTTAGATGACTTCACCTTGAGTGAAATAGAAACCACCTTAAAGCTAATGACCAATAACAAGGCTGCTGGAGAGGATAAGTTAACAGCTGAGATCCTCAAGGCAATTGATAGCCATAATTTAATACATCTCCAAAAAATGTTCAACATCATTTGGAAAACAGAGAAGACGCCTCATAAATGGAAAAAAGGAATCATTGTTAAGATCCCAAAAAAGGGCAATCTTAGAGATTGTAACAATTGGAGAGGCGTGACACTTTTGTCAGTTGCCTCAAAATTATTCTGTAAAATCATCCTAAATAGAATAAAGGATTCAATAGATACAGTAATGCGTGAAGAACAGGCTGGGTTTAGAAAAGGGAGAAGCTGTCTTGACCACATTTTCACTCTACGACTTATATTGGAGGAACACATTGAAAAGCAAAAACCTTTTGTACTTAACTTCATCGACTTCAAAAAAGCATTTGATAGTATTCATAGAGATTCTTTGTGGAAAATTCTGAAGCAATATGGCTTACCATCAAAAATCATAAATATTATCAAAGACATGTATGATGGTTACACATGTGCAGTTCGAACAGAGGAAGGACTGAGCGAATGTTTCCCAATAGAAACTGGGGTTAAACAAGGATGTATTTTATCGCCCTTGTTATTTGGAATTGTTATGGACTTCATAATGAAGAAATGCTGCACTGGTAATAAAGGCATCGAATGGATACAAGGAGACCATTTGGAGGACCTGGACTTTGCTGATGACATAGTTCTCATCAGCAATCAGATAAAAACGATGCAGGAAAACACAAATGAACTATCATCAATAGCCAGCAAAATTGGGCTTGAGGTCAATCATGAAAAGACTAAAGTCATGAAAAGTTTAATTCCAACAAGTGACAAAATATACATGGAAAACAAACCAGTAGAAGAGATCGATCACTTCATCTATCTTGGAAGTCACATTGATCGAGAAGGGGATACGAGCAAAGAAATTAGAATCAGACTGGCTAAAGCAGCAATGTCTTTCAGAAGCCTTGAAAAGTTGTGGAAATCAAAACTCATTAGCACAAACACAAAACTTAGGCTATTCAAATCAAATGTACTATCAACCCTTACGTATGCGTGTGAAAGCTGGAAAACAACAAGAGATATAGAAACAAAGTTGAACGCATTCGAAAATAAATGTCTAAGGAAAATACTTGGTATAGAATGGAACGAATTCAAAACAAACGAGGAAATTAGAGAAATCGCCAATCAACCACTAATATCTTCAGTAATAAAGAAAAGACGATGGTCATACGTTGGACATGTGATGAGAAGAGATAATAATCGAATAGCAAAGCAAGCCCTCATATGGGAAACAACAGGTAAAAGAAAAAGAGGAAGACCCAGGGAGACACTGAGAAGAACATTGATGAGAGAGGCAAGAGCAGCAGGAATCGGCTCCCTCAATGAGATAGAACTGCTTGCACAGAACAGAGACAGATGGCGAGATTTGATAAAATATCTTTAAAAGAAAACTGCTAGAACAAAAATTCATATAGGAGAAGGTGTATCTTGGTCTACGCCCTATGGGCCGGTTACGGCTCGAAAGGTCAATAGATAGAATGTATCTTTATTGTGGGCGAGTGCACACGGGAGATCCTGTTTAATACCGTTATCCGAGAGGGCTAGAAATCGGATCTCACTGCCCCAGAGATCAGGGGAGGTAACGTACAAATGAAAAAAAAACCGATTAATTTGTTTTTATTTTTTTAAAATCACAACCACTTCTGATGGGCTTTGAACCCCCGCCATGAATCCGACGTCCCAGCTCTAGACAACTTGTCACTGTAAAAGCGGTCACCATACACTGTGCCTAATACATTTCCTTCAAAGTAACAACATATTCCTCTGAAAAAGTTATGTTATTTCAAATCGTACATTAAATAAAAAAGGCTTTTGACTGAGAATATACCAGTCTGATATAACACGTGCAGCGATACGGCTCTTGCCTGTTATTTTTTTCTAATCGTGATCCACTGACTTCAGAGTAGGGAGAACGTGTCTAGTCCCTAAGAAAGATGGGCGATAAAACGTAGGTCATGTGTTAAGTTTGACACGTACGCTTTACCTTTGGCAGGTGAAAATCGAGCGTAGCCCGCTGTATACAGCTGACCAGGCATAATTTAGAAAACAAATTTATTTCTATTATCGCTGAAATGAGGAGTGCAATTCTATGTAAAGGATACGCAACCAGTGGTGATAATTGAAATTATTTTATTCATTTTCTAAGAACCATCATCAGTATTTCCAAATTCATGTACTCTACTGAGATCATTTCTGTGAGAGTAGGAAAGAGGTTGTAAGAACGAGATCGTAAGAAAGAGATTGTAACAGATTCTGGTACAGAGATGGATAAAGAAATTATAGAAAGAAAGGATTATAGGTAAAAAAGATTATAAGAAGAAAGGATTATAGGAAAGAAATTATAGGGAAGAAATTATAGGGAAGAGATTGTATGCAAGTGATTGTTGGTAACAGATTGCAGTAAACGAGATTTTAAAGGGTTTAAAGGAAACAGGGTTGTTGGTCAAGAGTCTGTGACATCTGTCATCTGTCTCTAACAACAGGGTTGTTGGTCAAGAGTCTGTGACATCTCTCATCTGTTTCTAACAACAGGGTTGTTGGTCAAGAGTCTCCGACATCTGTTATCTGTCTCTGACAATAGGGTTGTTGGTCAAGAGTCTCTGACATCTGTCATCTGTCTCTGACAACAGGGTTGTTGGTCAAGAGTCTGTGACATCTGTCATCTGTCTCTGACAACAGGGTTGTTGGTCAAGAGTCTGTGACATCTGTCATCTGTCTCTAACAACAGGGTTGTTGGTCAAGAGTCTGTGACATCTCTCATCTGTTTCTAACAACAGGGTTGTTGGTCAAGAGTCTCTGACATCTGTTATCTGTCTCTGACAACAGGGTTGTTGGTCAAGAGTCTCTGACGTCTGTTATCTGTCTCTGACAACAGGGTTGTTGGTCAAGAGTCTGTGACATCTGTCATCTGTCTAACAACAGGGTTGTTGGTCAAGAGTCTCTGACATCTGTTATCTGTCTCTGACAACAGGGTTGTTGGTCAAGAGTCTGTGACATCTGTCATCTGTCTCTAACATCAGGGTTGTTGGTCAAGAGTCTGTGACATCTGTCATCTGTCTCTAACATCAGGGTTGTTGGTCAAGAGTCTGTGACATCTGTCATCTGTCTCTAACATCAGGGTTGTTGGTCAAGAGTCTGTGACATCTGTCATCTGTCTCTGACAACAGGGTTGTTGGTCAAGAGTCTGTGACATCTGTCATCTGTCTCTAACAACAGGGTTGTTGGTCAAGAGTCTGTGACATCTGTCATCTGTCTCTGACAACAGGGTTGTTGGTCAAGAGTCTCTGACATCTGTCATCTGTCTCTGACAACAGGGTTGTTGGTCAAGAGTCTGTGACATCTGTCATCTGTCTCTGACAACAGGGTTGTTGGTCAAGAGTCTGTGACATCTGTCATCTGTCTCTGACAACAGGGTTGTTGGTCAAGAGTCTGTGACATCTGTCATCTGTCTCTGACAACAGGGTTGTTGGTCAAGAGTCTGTGACATCTGTCATCTGTCTCTGACAACAGGGTTGTTGGTCAAGAGTCTGTGACATCTGTCATCTGTCTCTGACAACTGGGTTGTTGGTCAAGAGTCTGTGACATCTGTCATCTGTCTCTGACAACAGGGTTGTTGGTCAAGAGTCTGTGACATCTGTCATCTGTCTCTGACAACAGGGTTGTTGGTCAAGAGTCTGTGACATCTGTCATCTGTCTCTGACAACAGGGTTGTTGGTCAAGAGTCTGTGACATCTGTCATCTGTCTCTGACAACAGGGTTGTTGGTCAAGAGTCTGTGACATCTGTCATCTGTCTAACAACAGGGTTGTTGGTCAAGAGTCTCTGACATCTGTTATCTGTCTCTGACAACAGGGTTGTTGGTCAAGAGTCTCTGACATCTGTTATCTGTCTCTAACATCAGGGTTGTTGGTCAAGAGTCTGTGACATCTGTCATCTGTCTCTAACATCAGGGTTGTTGGTCAAGAGTCTGTGACATCTGTCATCTGTCTCTAACATCAGGGTTGTTGGTCAAGAGTCTGTGACATCTGTCATCTGTCTCTGACAACAGGGTTGTTGGTCAAGAGTCTGTGACATCTGTCATCTGTCTCTAACAACAGGGTTGTTGGTCAAGAGTCTGTGACATCTGTCATCTGTCTCTGACAACAGGGTTGTTGGTCAAGAGTCTCTGACATCTGTCATCTGTCTCTGACAACAGGGTTGTTGGTCAAGAGTCTGTGACATCTGTCATCTGTCTCTGACAACAGGGTTGTTGGTCAAGAGTCTGTGACATCTGTCATCTGTCTCTGACAACAGGGTTGTTGGTCAAGAGTCTGTGACATCTGTCATCTGTCTCTGACAACAGGGTTGTTGGTCAAGAGTCTGTGACATCTGTCATCTGTCTCTGACAACAGGGTTGTTGGTCAAGAGTCTGTGACATCTGTCATCTGTCTCTGACAACTGGGTTGTTGGTCAAGAGTCTGTGACATCTGTCATCTGTCTCTGACAACAGGGTTGTTGGTCAAGAGTCTGTGACATCTGTCATCTGTCTCTGACAACAGGGTTGTTGGTCAAGAGTCTGTGACATCTGTCATCTGTCTCTGACAACAGGGTTGTTGGTCAAGAGTCTGTGACATCTGTCATCTGTCTCTAACAACAGGGTTGTTGGTCAAGAGTCTCTGACATCTGTCTCTAACATCAGGGTTGTTGGTCTAGAGTCTGTGACATCTGTCATCTGTCTCTAACAACAGGGTTGTTGGTCAAGAGTCTGTGACATCTGTCATCTGTCTCTAACAACAGGGTTGTTGGTCAAGAGTCTGTGACATCTGTCATCTGTCTCTGACAACAGGGTTGTTGGTAGTTAGCTGAGTGGTAGTGTTCCCTAGCGTTTGGCTTTTCGTGGCAAGGCGCTGTGCCACTGAGTACGGGTTCGATCCTGCTTTGGTCCATATTTTTTTCTGTTGTTGATTATTTGTCATTTTTCCGAGTGCTGTAAACATACCTCTTCCTCTGAATTGATTCGCTGATTATCGCCTCGGAAATTTGCCTCAATAAGAATATTCATTTATTATTATTTGTCTCCAGCTTTGTTGGTCAAGACCACAGAAGTGGAATTGGAGATAAGAGATTGGAAGAAAAAAATTAGATTCTAGGGTATGTAATTATTGAAGAAGAGGGATTATCGTAAAGAGAAAATATGTCAGATGTTGTAGGAGAGATATGGTAGTATAAGTATTTTAGTAGAGAGATTGTAGATAAGATATTGTATTGGAAAGAGATTATATGTAAGAGATTTCAGAAAGTTGTTAAAATAACAAGGTTGTTAGTAATGTATCATGGAATAGGGATTGTATTTGCAAGTAAGATATTGTAAGAAAGATTGTAAGAAAGATTGTAAGAAAGAGACAGCAGAAAACAATTTTTGTTAAATAAATATAAAATGGTGGCAAGCAGCTAAACATATAGACAGACGAGTGAAAAATATAACGTTTCTGACACAAGACAATGGAAAACGAAAACACGAATGCTTAGCTTAGTCAATAGAAGCATGGTAATACTGTGGTCGCTGATGGGTTAAATTTCCAATTAAAAATAAAAAAAAAATTATGAACGACAGAACTATCTTTACAACACATAGTACCATTGCTGGTGTATGTCGGGGGGCAACGATAGAACCAGAGGGATAAAGGCCGCTTGGTCAAGCAGTCGCCAGGACGTGTGAGACTCAGGATTTTTATTTCACCCCCGATAGAAAAAAATCATTTCTGTCTACCGCGGGCTTCGAACACCGTACGTCGGCTTTTCAGCCAGCGGAACAGTGGTTTTAGCCGCACGGCCACGCGCACGATGAAAAAGGAAATGTGACCAGGGCCAATGTGTCAACCGGTCACATTGATAGGATAGATGGGACAGGTATGGCACCTAGAGCCAGAAGGGACAAACAATGCAATTGGAGGTTAATTCTCTAAACTTCGCCCTGCACCTCCAATTCTTCATTCACCCCCCCCCCTCTCCCTCTGCCTCTGACCCCAACTCCCTCGTCGTATGTGTTCCCCTGATCTGCCTCTGACCCCAACACCCTCGTCGTATGTGTTCCCCCGATCTGCCTTTTTCCGACACGAACGCTCTCTTCTCAGCAATGGTCTTATGTTTGTCCCTCTTTGCCCCTCGAGTGACTCACTATCTCTCTTACAGGAGGTACATGAATACAACAGACGGCAACAACGGAAGGTTCATTTATATCTTCCTCCCACCCCAACTTTTCCTCTCAACCTTCTCCTCTCGCAAATCCGACTGGACTCCTTCCGTAGGCCACTCGCAGGCTTTGCACCAGTTCATTAGTACCATTTCCCAGAATATATTAAGGCCACTCCGTCACCCCAGACTCCGACATTCGAATCTCGGCTCCGAGGAATACCAGGCCCTTCAGGATCTTCGCTAACGCGACTGCCATCACGCCTGCGACAAAGGCGGCTCGGTGGTTGTATGCAGAAAGGACCTCTATATTCATGAAGGAGATAGACAATTATCTGACCACACATTTTACCCTTCCGCCTCCGACGATGCCACTGTCTCTAATAATGTCTTGGTACGGAAGACGATTCTTAATTACATTCAGGAGGGATAACTTCTTGCTAGCTAGTCCCGGATGATCCTTCCTGATTCGGGATTATGCAGATCCTCTTTCTATATGCTGCCTAAGATACACAAAACACGACTCGCCCCGATGACCTATTGTGTCTTCTACCTCATGTCTCACAGTTCACATTTCTGACTTCCTTGACAGTGTCTTTCAACCCATAGTCATGAACATCCCTTCATATATTAAAGACAACAACGACGCTCTGAATATCTTTGCCTCCTACCCAATCTCCTGACCGTAACTTGTCATGGATGTCTTCTCCCTGTACACCTCCATTCCCCACACCGAGGGCCTTCGAGCTCTCAAATTTTTCCTTGATAAGAGAAGCCAACCTTTTATCGCTACCGACGTCCTCACTAACTAGTTCTCAACCTCAATTCTTTTGAGTTCGATGGCATTTCTTCACTCAGATCATTGGTGTGGCGATGGGCACCAAAACTGGCCCTAGTTATCTTTGTCTTTTCGTGGGTTACCTTGAGCAGCAGATCATCCACACCTACCAGGGCTCTCTTCCCCTTATGTACCGTAGGTACATTGACGACTGCATCAATCTGACTTACCTATCACAACGAGGAAATCTCCTTTTTCAGCGAGCATTCACCCCTCCATTCCATATCATTTTCCACATTTCCACCTCCCCGGTCTCCTTCCTTTATATCACAGTTTCCTTACGTGTCTCTGGTCTACTCACCTCGGTCTCCTTCCTATATATCACAGTTTCCTTACGTGTCTCTGGTCTACTCACCTCGGTCTCCTTCCTTTATATCACAGTTTCCTTACGTGTCTCTGGTCTACTCACCTCGGTCTCCTTCCTATATATCACAGTTTCCTTACGTGTCTCTGGTCTACTCACCTCGGTCTCCTTCCTTTATATCACAGTTTCCTTACGTGTCTCTGGTCTACTCACCTCGGTCTCCTTCCTTTATATCACAGTTTCCTTACGTGTCTCTGGTCTACTCACCTCGGTCTCCTTCCTATATATCACAATTTCCTTACGTGTCTCTGGTCTACTCACCTCGGTCTTCTACAAACCTACTGACTCCCATTGTTTCCTCCGCTACGACACTTCTGACCCGCCATCTTGCAAGAACTCTCTCCCTATTTGCAGATACTAGGCGTCGTCGTCTTTGCCAGGATGATCAAGATTTCCTACATCAAGCCCACCTGATGCTAGACTTCTTCCGCCGACGCCTCTGTCACGATTTAGCTATCCTTCCTGCTCTTGGACGAGTCATCGCACGCCAGCCTGCATTCATACGCTCTATCCATGTCCCCTCTGACAGGACATTATTTTCTCTCACCCATCACCCTCACCACCATATGGTGATCAGAATCATTCACCACTACCTCCACATTCACGGGCTTTTCGTGGCAAGGCGCTGTGCCACTGATTACGGGTTAGATCCTGCTTTGGTCCATATATTGTTCTTTGTTTTTTTTTCTGCTTTTTTATGTTGTTGATTATTATATATTATAGTATAGTCGTACTGAGTTATTGAGTTATTTGCGGGTCATCATCATTGCACTTCGAACATGTCCAGAGGTGCCTAGATCCCCTCCTCAGCAAGACCCACAGCGTCCAGTGACTGACGACTCCAGTTCTGTGTTGGTTAATAAATCCTCTTATACGCCCACTAAGTTTCTCGTTTCTGGCTGTGCCCATCTTAACTCCCATCTCTTTCATCGGAAGAAGTGACGTGGACTCATAGTTGTCGAAATCCTGTGCCCCACATCTCTCAATCTCATTGATGATGTCCGTTCAATCCATTGGTTGACCGTCGTCAACGACAGCACAGCTAGCTAACCTCAATGCTCTTTCATTTCCCCGTACTCTCGCAAGCCCAGGGACGTAGACAAAGGTGACTCAACGTTGTCTAAGAGGAGTTGTAAAAGACACATTGTTTAATGGTTTTAGCATTTTAAATTCATTATTGGCAGCGATAATGCTTTTGCTTCTGAAAAGTGAAGCCAAGTATTTAAGTTAGATAGCCTTTTTTATTTTCTATCGCGAATTTTTCGTAGCACTAACCTATACTTATTGTTATTATAGAGAGCATATTAATGTAGTATTTACTAATACTTGTAAATGTATTCTATAAATTATACTAAAATCAGTCATTTTTATGATATATATATATATATATATATATATATGTAGTGATTACCTGGACACGCTGGACTGATTCACATCTAACTCCACTATCTTGTTATCTCGTCTGATCTCTCGTCCCATCACGTGACTGGTTTCCCATCAGCATTTTTTCCACATTTTATTTACATTTGAAATTCATTTTTGCTGTGAGCTGTGCTGTCGGAGCTTGCCATCAGTTGAGTCTTGCTTCATTTGATATATATTTTAACTTAAAAATTTTCACATATGATATAGTTTTACCCACTGATATGTAGCATATCTCTTTCCCTTTCTCTCTCTCTCTATCGTTCCATCATTTTATTTCTTGTCCCTCTGTTTATTTCTCCCTGACTTACCAGCTCGCTCATCCTAGCTGTAGTATTATTTATCTGTATTTCATTATTTATTGATGTTCTTGTTTTTTGAAGACGCCGGCCGCATGTAGGGGGGAAAAAAATCAGTATTTTGTTGTTTTCCTTTTTTTTATAAAGCTGTCACTATACCTTGTAGGAGTGTACGTTACACCCCGCTACTAGCTCCTTGCTATCAGCTTTACCGCAGCACTGCAATTATTTGCCTGTTCCCCAATGAAAGGTTATGAGGGCCCACTAAAAACGGATGACAGTATTAGAGTCATATGGTGGGGGACCCCCGGGGGTGGGGTGAGGGGTGCAGAAGTAGCGACCGAAAGAACTGAAGAGATATGGATAACAATGATGAGTGGTATCCCAATAGATGAATGTAAGAGAGTGGAGATGATTATATCAGTGGTATCGCAATAGATGAATGTAAGAGAGTGGAGATGATGATATCAGTGGTATGGCAATGGATGAATGTAAGAGAGAGGAGATGATGATATCAGTGGTATCGCAATGGATGAATGTAAGAGAGAGGAGATGATGATATCAGTGGTATCGCAATAGATGAATGTAAGAGAGTGGAGATGATTATATCAGTGGTATCACGATAGATGAATGTAAGAGAGAGGAGATGATGATATCAGTGGTATCGCAATGGATGAATGTAAGAGAGAGGAGATGATGATATAAGTGGTATCGCAAAACGTGGAAAACGTGGAAAAAGATACAAGGAACGGTAGCAAGAGACATAAATTTAAGCAGTTTGGCAATGTGATTCAAAAGTAAATCAGCAAAAGAAAGGGGTAAAAGGTTATGGAGATCCATGATCGCCTTCACCAGATGATGAGGTATCACTTTAACACATGTCGTGGCTTGTGACGTATCAAAGGAATTCACGCCTCTTGCTGTCTTATTGCATTCAACGCCCTCTCTGATTGGACAGAATAACAACTTAGATATATCAACTGTAACATTACACCTCCGTTATCAGCAAAGCGTAAAGCGGACGACAATCATTTCTTCTTGTTTTACAGATACCCTAATAATACGCACTTCTTTATACGCCCTCACGGGAAGTCATTACGTCAAACAAATTCCGGTAACTCTATCACTATGATCTGAGACTTTAATCAGAGCTCCCCAGGAGATTGAAGTCTGCGGCAACTGCCTGGAGGACTGTGTGACTGAAAAAATGTTGAAACCTATCCTGTTGACATGAAGCATTTCTTTGATGAACAAGAGATTGTAATAATATACGAATGTGAGCAGTAGATGAAACTGCGGAGACTGACGGAATATGAGTGGAGCAGAAGTGATAAAGATCTTGAGCTGAATGTCCGTAGAGGATACAGAGGGGGCGGTGAATTATGTTCAGACTGTAATTTAAGGTTGGGCGTACGACACGATTTAAAAAAAAATGGAATGAAAATATTTGTCTGATTCTATTTGTGGGCTTCAGTCAGCGGTGCCTAAATAAATAGACCGGGTACTGTGGTAAAATGATACGTACAAGTATTAAAAGTATTTAAGTGAAATTCAGATTTTGTGAGATCTGGTATATGAACGCCCACCAAGTCATATAACGAAATGTGTACTTACATTTTGTTATTTTAACTACATTTTTACACCAATATATATTACAAGTTTCGGCATATAGCACAAATTGCAGCTTCGCATGTTGATACATTTATGTGCATTTCTTTGTATTGACCCTATTACATATAGCACTAATTTGATTATTAATTTTTTTTTTCTAGCGATGTAATTTCTTTATTCAATGAACACACTTTGATTAGAAAATTGTCTTAATATCTTCAAACACTTTAGACAAATATTGTGAACAGATCACATGGGCAGGCTCTATTTATTACTATAGTTGTAGCAGGAACAGTTCCAGAAAGGATATTGTTTTTCCGTTGCGACCAAGATAAGGGTGTTATTTCGCCGGTTCGCTGGTAGGGAAGTGTAATTTCAATGTCCTGTGATTTTGAATTAAGAATATACCAATCTCATGGTGTATCCATGTGCCGAAGAGCTGATTGATTGTGATTGGCCAGTCTATAACGTGGAAACGGGCTCTGAACCGTGCGACCGAGTGATTGCACTTGAGTCTAGACCATCCACAGCAGGTCTTCGATTTGCAGCGACACAATCGCAATGACGACAAGAAGCATTCAAGTGAAGCCAAAACGACAATATCGAAAAAAGAAAGCAAGAAAAAAAAGAAAAAAAAACGTGCTGGATTAAGTAAGAACGATTCGAAGTGCGAGAGGCCAGGCCTAAAGTATGTACTCATTACATATTAGAACTGTGCCTCAATTAATCAAAGACGGCATATTCTTCATAAGCTACTATGCGCCGACATAATGATTTAGCAAGAAACACTTCTTGGTGATAAGACAGTTAGTATTCCTGGATTCCACTGTTTCTACAATAGACGACACCTTGGACAGACCATCCTCGTGCGAAACAATATGGTGGCATCTGATATTGTCATGTCTGCGTGGGACAGTGAAGAATTTGCAAGTACATGCGGTTAAGGTGCAAACTCCAATTCATTTCATTGTTGAAATGAGTTTGTCTGTAATGGGAAGGTGGACACTCAACAATGGCAGAATCTTTTTGTTAACGTCATTTTATGCGGAGACTTCGACTAGAGACAACCAGTGGGGTAAGTAATGTCGTAACCAAAAAGTAGGGGAAACCTAGAGGACACACTAGTGTCGACCGCTTTAGTGTGCTGGAATAATGGAAGGGTCCCCAAAATGGCTATTCGAGGCGGGACCGGGTAGTTGTGTCATCCACCTTAACACCGGTATGCAGGTGGAGTGTACTGGGATTCCACGCAAGTGATCACTTTCTATGTGTCATTTTAATTGAGAAGGGCAGAAATAGAAGCCAGAAAAACAAACTCAACACATTCCATTATGAGAGCGCAGACCAAGACGTCATTGGCAAAATCAGACACAACAAACAGAGTGCCCCTCCCGCGAGGCAGGAGAGATAGACAGCAGCCGTCCTGGTGGAACGTAGAAGTCAAGGAAGCTTGGTGGAAGAAGAGACAAGAGACCATGACGTGGCAGAAAACCTGAAAGAATGGAAGAACACAACCTGAAGTCTTGAAGAGTCTGAAAGTAGAGGTTGATCAGAAGAGGATCTACTTTAAACTATGTGCCAAGCAGGCTAAGCATGCCAAATTGGATTATTTCTGCAAGAAAGTGTAAACAGAGAAGTTCCTCAACACTTTTTAGCATCTTTCATCAGAGCATGAATGATACATCACGACATAGAGGCATCCCAGACTTCCAGAACAAAGAGAAGGCCCTGCTTGCATGCTACATTGAGCAGATGAGAAATGAGGATTAAGGGGTCTCTCTCAGAATTGTGTGAGGAGGTAGTGCTGGGAGATGACCTTGCGATCACAACCGATGTCATTCCTACAACATTTAATAGGTCACACAACACTGCTCCTGATCCAAATGGTGTTCGATATGATAACATAAGCGATTTAGCTGACAACGACTTGGAGGAGCTGGCCAAAGCGTTTAACGCCGGCATTCAGAGTGGTCAGATTATGCATAAGTGGCTCCACTGCTACTTACTACTCTGCTGAAGCCAAACAAAGAGCACTCTCAGAACAGTGTCTACAGAATCATCACGATGCTGAAGCCAAACAAAGACCACTCTCAGAACAGTGTCTACAGAATCATCACGATTCTGAAGCCAAACAAAGACCACTCTCAGAACAGTGTCTACAGAATCATCACGATGCTGAAGCCAAACAAAGACCACTCTCAGAACAGTGTCTACAGAATCATCACGATGCTGAAGCCAAACAAAGACCACTTTCAGAACAGTGTCTACAGAATCATCACGATGCTGAAACAAAAAAAAGACCACTCTTAGAACAGTGTCTACAGAATCATCACGATGCTGAAGCCAAAAAAGACCACTCTCAGAACAGTGTCTACAGAATCATCACAATGTTGAAGCCAAACAAAGACCACTCTCAGAACAGTTTCTACAGAATCATCACGATGCTGAACACTGAATACTGAAGGTTCACCATTATCACTAGTTCTATTTAACCTGTATACTAAAACAATCACGAAACATCTGGATGAGATTGTGAAAACTATGACTTTTGCAGATGACATTCTGGTATATCTACAGGGAAGAGACAGATGGGTAATCGCCTCCTCACTGTAAGATGAACTCGATCGCATCTCTTCCTGGTGTGAAGTATCTTGTGTCTTGGTTAATCCTAATAAACCTTCATTGGCATGGTTCTCCTTTAATAGTCATATTGTTAACACGGAAACACCGGTGGTGCGAATGGGGGGCTGATGTTGTGACCTGGTTAATGACATACATATCTTGCAGTTAGGTTGTATCGTAGTCTGTGTTTAGGGACCATGTCGACCAAAAAGGTATGTGGGCTTGCCAATATCAACACTGGCAAGGAGTTGATACAGATGCTTAGTTCACTCAGGGCACATTCTCGTGTATTGTCACACTCGGCAGGAAATATAGGGAGCAGAATCCAATCGTGATCAATGTGGAGGTCAACGGTCTCATTCTGGACAAGATGTGGTTATCTATACAGACGGATCCGTAATATGACACCAAAGTAGGGCATGTGCGTTTACAGCACGCTCGGCAGGCATAAAACAGTTAAAGAAGACAGCGGTGCGTACGTTATAACCACGAGTAGCATGACGATGGAGGTGATGATAGTGACCAGGGCATCCGTCTAGTTTGAGGCACCAAACTATACCCACGTCTGCATACTAAGTAATTCAATGAGTATTCGGCCAGGCCATTACAATAGTCAACGTAGAGTCACCTATGTCTATGTTTCTAGACATGCGGGAGTACGGGGAAATGAAAGAACAGACATTGGCTAGCTGTGATGTCGTTGAAGACGGTCACCGAATGTATCAGGCGGACGCCTTAATGCACTCCGAGATGCATGATGGGCACAGAGTAGATCTCGACAACCTTGATTCTGCATCTCTCGCTCCGATGAAGGAGATGAGAGTAAAAATGGGTACATCCAGAAACGAGAGGCTTATTGGGCGCATAATAACGACTTATCGAAAAAACACAGAGGTCACTCAACACTGTTAGTCGTTAGTTGAAGCTGCGGAACATTCTGATGACGGGATCTGAGCACCTCTGAACATGTTCGGAAAATATAACGATGATAACCCACAAATAACTCAATAACCCAGTTCTAGTAAATTGTTGAGACCTTAGGTCCCGACAAACAAATTACCACTTTTCCACAAATAATTTGGAAACAAGAATTCTCGCAACTTTACATTTGTATGTTATGGTCGTTGACTATGATCCTATAAATGTAAGTACATCAGAACTTTAGGCGCTTGCTATATTATGATTTTCTCACGGGTGGTATGATGGAGTTCCTGAGAGCTGTAATTTAGAATTTAAAAATAACTGATGGCAGTGTTAGTAAAATATGGGTACTGTATTAGTAAAATATGGGTATTGTGTTAGTAAAATATGGGTATTGTGTTAGTAAAATATGGGTATTGTGTTAGTAAAATATGGGTACTGTGTTAGTAAAATATGGGTATTGTGTTAGTAAAATATGGGTATTGTGTTAGTAAAACACGGCTACTGTGTTAGTAAAATATGGCTACTGTGTTAGTAAAATATGGCTACTGTGTTAGTAAAATATGGGTACCGTGTTAGTATAATATGGGTATTGTGTTAGTAAAATATGGCTACTGTGTTAGTAAAATATGGGTACTGTGTTAGTAAAATATGGGTATTGTGTTAGTAAAATATGGGTATTGTGTTAGTAAAATATGGGTATTGTATTAGTAAAATATGGGTATTGTGTTAGTAAAATATGGCTACTGTGTTAGTAAAATATGGGTATTGTGTTAGTAAAATATGGGTATTGTGTTAATAAAATACGGCTACTGTGTTAGTAAAATATGGGTACTGTGTTAGTAAAATATGGGTATTGTGTTAGTAAAATATGGGTATTGTGTTAGTAAAATATGGGTATTGTATTAGTATAATATGGGTATTGTGTTAGTAAAATATGGCTACTGTGTTAGTAAAATATGGGTACTGTGTTAGTAAAATATGGGTATTGTGTTAGTAAAATATGGGTATTGTGTTAGTAAAATATGGGTATTGTATTAGTAAAATATGGGTATTGTGTTAGTAAAATATGGCTACTGTGTTAGTAAAATATGGGTATTGTGTTAGTAAAATATGGGTATTGTGTTAATAAAATACGGCTACTGTGTTAGTAAAATATGGGTACTGTGTTAGTAAAATATGGGTATTGTGTTAGTAAAATATGGGTATTGTGTTAGTAAAATATAGCTACTGTGTTAGTAAAATATGGGTATTGTGTTAAGAAAATATGGGTATTGTGTTAGTAAAATATGGGTTTCGTGTGGCCCCATGCATGAATCGAAAATAACTGGAATATTATAAAGAAAATGAGCAATACTCGCATGCCCAAACAGAAATTGTATTGGACTTGAGATGGGGAAGGTGGCTATGGGTAGACCAAAATGAGATGCAAGTAGTGGAAACAACTGCGAAGAGCTGACAGATAATGATAACATATGGAGAAGTAAAAAAACGTAAAATAAAGGGCGCAAAATACAAATGAGCGATGTCCTTCACGCCGTCACAGATGGTTGAAAACAAACGAAAGTCGATCGCTAAAAGCATCTGTCCGGCGCTGTTTTTTGTTTTTTTTTAAAGTAGCTTCCCTGTGATGAAACTCGAGATCTGAGCTGACCTTATCTTTATTGCACTGGTAGATTCGGCTGCAGAAGGAAAGCTGGTATTACTTCGTTCTACATCAGGAAATTCTCATATCAGTAAATAGAACAGATTTCTTGGCGTCAATAGGTTTAGAGAAACTAAGGTTGTAGTCACAAATAGAAGAAACGATTTTTGTGTGCAAAGTATATAATAGTATAATAGTATAATAGTATAATAGTATAATAGTATAATAGTATAATAATATAATAGTCTAATAGTATAATAGTATAATAGTATAATAGTATAATAGAAATAATAATATAATAGAAATAATAATATAATAGTATAATAGTATAATAGTCTAATAGTATAATAGTATAATAGAAATAATAATATAATAGTATAATAGTATAATAATATAATAGTATAATAGAAATAATAATATAATAGTATAATAGTATAATAATATAATAGTATAATAGAAATAATAATATAATAGTATAATAATATAATAGTATAATAGTATAATAGAAATAATAATATAATAGTATAATAGAAATAATAATATAATAGTATAATAGTAAAATTTTTGGGGATAAATAAAACTGCATGCGTCGAGACTGAGGGATTAAAGAATGGTTCAAGACAAGTAGGTAATACATGAATGGGACAGCAGTCTCACAATTTAACTAAAGATAAATCTGTAACACAACATACTATCAAAGAATAAAGATAAGAGCGAAATAGATGGGAAAGGTACGGCAGGTGATAACAATTAAACGTGTGTGCAAGTATATCACCAGAGACACAAGTTCCAACATTTATTAAAATTAAGCGTGTGTGGAAGTATATCACCAGAGACACAAGTTCCAACATTTACTAAAATTAAGCGTGTGTGCAAGTATATCACCAGAGACACAAGTTCCAACATTTATTAAAATTAAGCGTGTGTGCAAGTATATCACCAGAGACACAAGTTTCAACATTTATTAAAATTAAGCGTGTGTGCAAGTATATCACCAGAGACACAAGTTCCAACATTTATTAAAATTAAGCGTGTGTGCAAGTATATCACCAGAGACACAAGTTCCAACATTTATTAAAATCAAGAATTCCATGTTTTGATTCTGTTGTGGTGTACATTTGTGTTCCTCTGATCTACGGACACCTCAAGTCGTAAATGTTAATGAGTTCGAAGAAATCGTTGGTAAACTTAACCCTTGTGACATCACGGTACAGCCTGTCCTGGTGTGGTACCGGTAATGGCCACGAGAGCCTTCTCTGTTCTTCATACGTTGGGCATGCTTGTAGCAAATGTTCAGTAGTCACTTTTCCTGTGCCACAGTCACATTCGTCACAAGTTCCTATATTGATTGTGTTTGGTAAATATGACTCCTCAATCTTGTACGCCCTGTTCGAGTGTATCAATTGCTAATAGTACTTTTCTACTGAGCTAGCAGTAGGCACACTTTTTCTGGTATCTCTGATGTTCTGTATTTCATTTGTTCATCTATTTGTTTCTAACGAACGCCCTTGACTTTTCAGAAGCTGTACTTGTATCTCGCTTGTAATGTTGACTTCCCTGCGTCTGTCTCACCGTTTCCGGAATTATTGCAGTTCAGTTTGTCTGCATCTCTAGCAAAGTTTACAGGGTGCTGTTCTCAGAAAGCTAATCATCCAGGTCTTCGTTTCCGTGACAACTCAGTGTTGTAACTACTGACAGAACATGGCCTCAGTATACATCTCCCTCCCCTGTAGCAACAGAATCAGGCCATACAACGAACAGCAGACAGCAGATAAGCTGGAATACAGTTGCCATTATCCTTATAATGTGATTAATTTTATTTTTATCATCTGATGCAGAATTAATGAAATCTACTGGGTATGGCAAATTTGATGGAAGCAACAAAAATAACACAATATTACCAAAAAAAAAACTGCGTTGTATGTAAAACAAAATAAGTTATAAAATGAAATGAATACAGATTGCACAAAGGTCACGATTAATTGCCACATAGTGAAGAAATGCATACACTGCATTTTTTTTTTAGAAAAAGAAACATTGGGAAAGTATGAGGTCTAAACAAAGACATCCTTGTCAAAAATGATAAAGCTAAATTGGCTTTCTCTGTCACATAAGCACTTTCCACATTTCTTCGGGAAAATAAGATTATGTCGCTCGGTGGAAAAGAAAAAAACATATATCTGAATTTGGCTCTAAAAACTGCAAACTGGCAGAAAGATTTCATCACTACCAACCCTTGTGCGATGGATATACACTTCTCATAGTTCACATGCGACCCTCAGAGCACTAAATAGCTGTAAATTTGTTGTAATATATAGCTACTAATGTAATTAAGAAGGCCATGAATTTTTTTTCTTTTACAGAAGAATATTGAGAATACCATGAACAGCTAAAAGGAATGAAGAATATATTCTGGGGGGAAAAAAGGCTAAAGAAAAAATAAAGTTAATTACAAACATTAGAAGTAAGCAATCATACTTTTTTTCGCTACATGCGGGAAGGGAGCAAATGGTGTGAAAACTGGGAAAAAAATATCAAGGGAAGAAAAGATAAAGGGAACAGAGAGAAAAGCTACAAGAAAGTTCAGATGGAAGGCATGTCAATAATGTAAAAGGTGAACTTATAAACAAGTGTACGGACAAAAAGTTTTTGAAAGACATGATCTTGTTCGCCATAAGGCATGGCACTTAATGATGATGATGGTTAAAATAACTGGAATTTTAAAAGTTTACAAAAAAAAATTATAAAAACAAAACTGAGAAAAAAAAAGCAAGCGGAGGTAAAACATACACATCATTGTCCTTTCAAGCGTTTAATAGAATACTTTCCTTCTTCAATAAACCGGAGTGTCGTGTAGCACCATTGATAGACGTCATCAGCATTCTGGCTTTATTTCTATCTTCAGTCATTCTTTGCGACTCTGCGAAGTCGAGACCTGTTTATTCTTTGATGTTATCTTCCCGTCTCTTTCTCTGCCTAGTTCTACTTTTTCTTCCTTCCACAGATCCTATCAGTATGGTCTTTGCCAGGCCAGATAATCGAGACACGTAACGAAAACATTTCATTTTGTGTTTCTTCGTAACTGTTAGAAGACCTCACTAAAACGTACTGAGATTGTTTGCTGTATCCTTATGTGAACTGTATCACTCGTTACAATATCAGCAAGCGATAATCATAATTTTACTATAACATTTCATCTCCACAGCTTTCTTCTCTGGACTTGTTGTAAGGGCTAATGCTTCACAAACGTGTAGAAAACCCGATATACACGGATGCCCATCAGCCGGTTTTACAGCCAATAGTGATATTCTTACATTTACAAAGCATGTTTTATCCTTGTAACGGCTAATGTAGTTTGTGCTATTTAGCCTGTTTCAGGTTTCCAGTTTTTCATCGCTGACAATTGTTCCTATGTAATTAATCTTGCCATCTGTTCCTGGTTCTTATCCATTGATTCATCATCATCATCGAGTGCCCTCTCTGCATCGAAGGTTGGCTACCATGGAGCGCCATTCCACTCTGTCTCTTGCTTTGATAGTGCAGATTGCCATAGGCTGACTTGTCCATCTTTTGATGTTACTCGTCCATGTTAGTCTTGGTCTGCCTCTGCCTATTTTACCTTGTATTTTCCCTTCTAATATTACTTTTATTAGACTGTTGTGTCTTTTAACATGACCAAAAAATTTCATTTGTCTTGCTCTAATTGTGTCAAGTAGTTCTTTTTTTTCATTTTTAGTTGTTTTAAAACTTCTTCGTTTGTTTTATTTTCTTTCCATCCAATTCTACCTATTCTTCTATAAATCCACATTTCAAAGGCTTCAATTTTCTGTCTGTTTTCCTGTCTAATGTCCATGTTTCTGCACCATACAGGAATATTGAGAAGAAACATTTTGCTATTCTTAGTTTCAGCCCTGGTGTTATTTGTTTTGATGTTAGTATGTTCTTCATGGCATTAAAATTACTTTTTGCCATACCCTATCCATTGATGACAATTCTACAATAATGTCGCTATGGTTATTGTACATGTTTATCTTTTCTATATCACAAATAGGGAAATGTCCCTTTTAGCGTGTAGTACAGTACTATATGCTCTACATGTATATAACAAATAATAGAATGTAAACTTCAAGGTTATAGCAAAATCTTCATATATAAATTAGTTATTAAATTTTATAATTGCACATCATTTTAATTTACATTGTATACATGTGAATTTAATAAGCACCATGTTTTGGACATGTAATGAGGAGGGAGCAGTTGAAATATATTGTGACAACTGGGGAAAAATGCAGGTCGAAGAGATAGAGGGAAGCAAAGAGAAAAGATACCAGACAGCTTAAGAGAATGGGTTGGCAGAAGGTCAACAACGAAAATGATAAATAACTGTAGAGATCGAAAGTTGTTGAGAGACATGATCGCCTACGTCAGCAGGCTTGATAATGATGATGATGATGATGACGATGATGCATGTATTTATGTTATGTAAACATTGCTATATTTCCACATAATAACTGGCATCAAATTCAGCTGTGAATGACAACTTTTGACACTTTGTTTCTGTAGAACAAAATTATACAATTAATGGGCGCAAAAATAATTTCATTCACGAAGCGAAAATTCTCATGTAAACCCCTGTTTTAAGACAAAAGCTATAACGAAAGAAAATACCACCATGGAGCAGACATTATTTAAAAAATCATTTGTTTATTTACTTTAAGAATCAGGTTGCCACGGTCATCCTCTCAATAAACACAGAAACGTGTGTGACACATCTACTTTTGTTGACACTGATTAACAGCTTGTGTCAACATCTGGTGGCGTCACGTTCAATAACAAAGTGTTGCATTATAGAGAATGTCTGTTTTTGTACACGCACAAGATGGCACTGTCATGATGAATTGAAGCGGTCATCCTTACTACGATTCTTAAAGTCGTATCATTTTGTTCGTCTGTGCTAAACCACTACCAGCGGACATCTTCATTTTTGGCAAGATATCTCACATTTCTCTGGTACTCATAAAAGCCAAGTGCATCGTTTCCAGCTGTCGACATAAGAGAACTTATAATCCTTTCAGCGGTGTTTCTTTTCCCTTGCTGGGGACCGCCAGAACTCCCGCGATGACTTGTTGGCATGCACCAAGGGGAGAAAGCTCCATTTAGATTAACCACTTCAGTGAAAATAATGACAGTAGGCACGTCAAGGGGAGACCAGAAATTCTTACTTCATGGCAAGAAAACAGTACTTCTCTGTTTATCGAGGTAGATATAAACGTCTGGGTTGATAGGATGATGAAGAGTTTAGGCCTAACAGGGCACTTAACTTTACCAGTGTGTTTGGTCGAGGTAGTTAACTTTCAGTATTTACAGAAATGTTGGACAGGGAGCGCCTTGCAAACGCACGTCGGATCAATGTGACGGAAAATTGAGGGCTACATTTGTCTGAGGAAACTGAACACTACGTTCTGTCTGGTCAAATGAAGATGGTCAATCTGCAGCTGAGCATGATTCATGGTTTCAGAAGGGAACAAAACAAAATGCATCATAAATAATAACATTGGCAACAGAACGAATATTATACATATAAAGAAAGGTTCCCTCCACACGTTGCCAGGTGTTTAGAGAATATGGTGTTAGTGGCCATCATTTTCTATGTACACGGAGCATTGTAAGGCTGATTTCGTTAGCACGCCGTCTGTACTTCCCAGAAAAATCTTAGGTACCCAATTTTAGAAACTGGATGAACCTCGAAGTTCATCCGAGAAGAAACAATGACCACTTCTTGAAATCGAACTCTGACCTGTCTGATATGGAAGCGAACATCCTAACCATCCAGCCACGAGGTTATTAAAAGTAACCGATAACTGTAAAAATAAAGCACCCACAGAATAAATTAGACCGAAATAAATGCACCTTTTCTAACTTGGAGTGTTTCAGGTGATGACAGCCTGACTAGCCGATAGAGTGAGCGAGTGTTCAAACACAGCTTGACGTTGTACAGTGGCCGGGCTGATAAAAGAATGAGTGCCTGACTCACCGTGATGGACAGAAATAATGACAGCGAGGAAGAGCATGTGTAAGAATAGGTTGCTTTCACTGCACCTTGTGTAACTGGCAATAGCAGTGTAGTATAGCCAGTGGACATAGTCTAACGCTGAATAGATCACGCCTATTCTGGAAGAAAACAAAAACTGCCACGTGTTTGTGGCAAATAGCACGTCATTTAGGACTTCTGAGACTACGAGGAGGCCGTAACTCAATAGTTTCTGGCGATGTTTAACGTTGAGACTGATGTTTGTGACTAGTTATGGGCATTAGATTCGATAAGAAGTTTTATGAAGGCTAGAGTGTCAACATGCAGGTTGTATCGTCGGACATGCTGGCCATCTCGTGAGCTTCTATAGCCTGCGGTCAGTGATGTTGATAGAGATGGGTTCGTTGTCATCCCCCCACCACAAAGTGTCATGAAGGTAAGAGAAAGACTTAGTAAGTAAAAAAAAGTAAAGTACCCCCGTCACGCCAAGTGGCGTATCGGGAATATGGAGTTAGTGACCATCAATTTTACAGACCTTCGGCACATGATTTTAGGGTAATGTGGTCGGTATTACGCCCGTGCCGCTTTACTTTCCCAGAAAAAAATCCGGTACCCATTAAAGGCTGGGTGAACCGAAAGCCGTCGGTTGGGATCGAACCCTACCTCTTCTCCTTTGTAGTCCAGTTCACTAACCACTGAGCTATCGCGGCTCCCAAGAGAAAGACTTGCTTAACGAGAAACCCGCTTCTGACGATCAGATTATCTCTTATTGAAAAGTTCTGTATAAATAGATTCCTATACAATCTAGAACTTGATCCGATAGAGATGGTCTCTATTGTCTATATGGTCTCTATGACGGTAACAAACACAAACATTTTAAATAAACCTCGTTTATTATAATCAACCTTTTAAATTATCATAGCCGATTTTTATTCTATTTCAGGTGTGTGTTTGGGGCTGTGGGTGTTGTCTTGGCAAAGAAACAAGTAATAAAAGTTCCATTTCTGGAGATTTCTTTACTAGCTGTTCATTAAGTTAGAAAATACAAATTTATCAGCATTTAGTGAAGAGACCAGACATAAACAAAAAAATACAAGTTTGTCATTTTATTATTCATATTATTCAATTCTGCAGTTCATCGAACAAGCGAATATAATGCAAGCATTTAAAATGCACGTGATATTCATATTTGTAAAATCAGTTGAACTGAGTGTAAAGCCAGTAGATATTAATCTCATACAAGTTTATTCACCAAGAGCAGAAAGTCCAGAAGAAACAGTTGATGTATTTTACCACGAGCTTAATATGGCACTTCATCAATGCAAACCACATAAAAACATTGTAGTTCTAGGGGATCTCAATTCAAAAGTAGGAAAGGAAAGAGTTGAAAAAATGGTTGGTTACTATGGCTTAGGAGAGAGAAATGAAAGAGGCGATAAACATTGAATAGCAAGAGAACGCAACATGATGAAAGGAAGCACCTGGTTTAAGCAACATCCAAGATGTCTGTGGACATGGAACAGCCCATCAGATAATGCACGTAATTGTTTCGACTACTTAATGATTAACAATAGATTTAGAAACAATCTGATATGTGTTGAAACTAGACCAGGGTAGATTGCAATAGTGATCATGTACCAGTTATCGGGAAAATTTAGAGTAAAATTAAAAACAACAAAAAGAGCCTCAGTAAATATCAAGTTAAATTTAGATCTGCTAAAATCAGACAAGATGATACAAGACAAATAGAACATCACAATTCAGAACATGAACAATGCAATAGAGAAGATACAAAGCATTGATGAGCTGTGGGAAATGCTAAAAGAATCAATGCAGCAAACATCAAAAGAGTTCATACCACCAGTGAGGACAAATTCCAGAAAGAAATGGATGACAGATGACATTTTACAACTAATGGATACACGAATAAGAAACAAGGATAACAAAGCTGAGTACAAGAGATTAAATTAAAAGAATTGTAATAAAATGTAATGAAGCAAAAGAAGCATGACTAAAACAGAGACGCAAAGAGTTTGAAATGCAACAATATCAAAAGAGATGCTAAAATGATCTACCAACAAAGTGAGGAATTAACAAAACGAAAAACACAATAAAAAACTGGATGTTTAAGATCAAAGGAAGGAGAACTGTTGATTGAACAAGAAAGCATAGGGGAACGATGGACAAAATACATTTTAAAATCTTTATGATGATGAACGAGCGGAAGTATATATTAAGGATAATGAAGAGGACCTAAAATGCGAAAAAAAATGGAAGACACCTTGCGCAATATAAAAGCAGGAAAAGCCCATGGGCAAGATAATATAACAAAAGAAAAGATTGAACCCATGTGTGATTTGGAATTGAAATAATAAAAAAAATATTAAATGATATCTGCAACAGGAGATATATACCAGACGACCTGCTCAAATCAATATTCATAGCCCTACCATTGAATGCGAGAACATCGCACAATAAGCCATACATGTCACATGACTAGATATTACTACGAATCATCAATCGAAGAGTGCGACACATATCAGTCCAGAAATTAGCGATGAACAGTGTGGTTTTGTTGGAGGTAAAGGAACGAGCAATGCCATATTCATCATAAGATCTTTAGTAGACAGAGCCATAGGGGTGAAAACAGATCTATAACGACGTTTCATATATTATACCAAAGCATTTGACAAAGTAAAGCACCAAGAAATAATCAAAATTTTAGAAGGTATATACGTTGACAACAAAGATCTAAGAATAATAAAGTACATGTACTGGCAACAAACAGCAGCCGTAAGAAATGAAAATCAACTGGGAATGTTGCAATAAATAAGACACGGCGTTAGTCACATTTGTGTGCTGTCACCAGATTTATTTATTAATTATAGTGAGATTATTTTGAGATCCATAAGGGACATGCCTGGAATAACAACTGGAGGTCATAATATAAATAACCTCAGGTATGCTGATGATACAGTCTTAATTCTTAATCGCAAAGAGTGAAAATAAGTTGCAAGAAATGTTAGACATTATAGTGAAGGAAAGCAAAAATAAAGAAACTCAGTCTCTATAGTAAACTGTCAGAAATAATGGTAGCAATAAAGAAAGGACATCACCACAATACACAATAAAAACAAGTGGAGCAATACTCTATCTATCTATTGCCCTTTCGAGCCGAAGACGGCACATTGGGCAGAACCACAATCTTAAAAACAGAAACCTTGCGTGCCAAATGGCACATTGGGCAGAACCACAATCTTAAAAACAGAAACCTTGCGTGCCAAATGGCACATATAGCGGATATCACTGCTTCTATAACTGTTTCCGTAACAATACTTTTTACAATGACAGCTTGTCAAGCCATCGATCAACCTCCTTAGTCGCCTCTTACGACATGCCTGAAAGGTCACAGTGTCACTGTTCTTTACTTCCCTCATAATGAGGCCCCGGTAACGCACGGAATTGGAACAATATTAAAGCAGGTAAATGCATTTAAACATCTAGGAACAATGTTAACCTCATATGGTAGCTGTACAACAGAGGTAAGATGCAGTATATCTCCTGCAAAAGCAGATTTCCACAAACCAAAAAAATAAGTAGATACTGTGCCATCCATTTTTGACAATAGAAACAAGAAAAAGAGTTCTTAAATGTAACGTAGAACCAGTCTAAACATATGAATGTGAATCATGGACAATAGGACAACAGACAAGACAATGTCTGGAAGCTGTAGAAATGTGTTTTTTTTCAGAAGAATGTTGAGAATACATTAGACAGCTAAGAAGAGTAATGGAAACCTTCTGACAGAGGCCAAAGTAGAAGGAGAGTAGAGGAATTTCCAATATTATGAAGAAACAATCATAATTTTGTGGCCATGTAATTAGAAGGGGTCAGCTGGTATATATCGTGACAACTGGGAAAATTAAGGGATGAAGAGATAGAGGGATGAAGAGAGAATGGCTTGGCAGAAGGTCTACAACAGAAATGATAAATAACTGTCGAGATCGAAAGTTGTAGAGAGACATGATCACCTACGCCACCAGGCATAGTACCTTTTTTTTTTTTTTGTTCGTCAGCTTTATATCTCTGACGAAATCCATAGAGACTAGGAACTGAATTTACGTGTTAATCCGTTTTTCCCTGGGAGCCGTGTGCACAGGGTCCCTCGCCTCACAGGCAGAGAACTCCGTTTTCGGAGGTACTCATATTTTTCCGTCGACGTGTAATTAACGTTTCAAGCCGGGCCTCGCTGCTGAGACCAGGGGTGCTTGCCGCAGAGAAAAATCACAAAT
Organism: Megaustenia siamemsis; assembly: GCA_032433765.1. Taxonomy (NCBI): domain Eukaryota; kingdom Metazoa; phylum Mollusca; class Gastropoda; order Stylommatophora; family Ariophantidae; genus Megaustenia; species Megaustenia siamemsis. Next base: position 18,094,207 of record JAVIAB010000124.1, read on the forward strand.
AAAAATTCCAACTGGTGCAGTCGGGATTTGAACTCACAACCTCTCTATTTTTAAGGCCGGCGTCTTGCCTCGAGACCAACCAGTCCCCTGCATAGTACTTGATGACAATAACGAATATCAGTTTTCCAGGTAATATCCAGAAAAACCCGACAATGTATCTATTGACTAATCACAATTGCAACTATGTCAACGAAGTGTCTAAAATTAGTCATTGTGGTACTTACCCTTCCGGTTGGTCGCCTTGAGTTTCATCAGCTGAAAATAAGAGTGTTGGTCAGTAGGCTAAGTATGTACTCCTGGTCGATCATCTCACACCGAACACCCGTGTAGCCGATAGGACATCTGGAAATATCATGTGCGAAATTATTGCTAATAAATAAATGGATATAGCGACAACATATGACAATTTATGACTAATAAAAAGACATAGTGATGACAAATGATTGCAAATAAATTGATCCTGTAACAACAAACAACAAATAAGGGCTAATAAATGTATCTAGTGATGAGAAATAACAATTTATGGTAAATAACTGGACCTTGTAACAACGAATAACAAATAATGAATAATCGGGGGATTAGGTGATCTAGATGTTAAACATCAGCCTTTCATCTGGAAAAGAAGGTTACGAGTTCGAATCCCCAAAACAGGTGGTAGAAATTTGTCACTTCGAACCCGTTGTTCCTTTTACCCGCCCACAGTCTCTGACTAGTGAGTTTCGATGTCAAGTTCTATCAGATGAGGACGAAAAACCGAAGGTCTCGCGTGCATTCGAGCACGTTAACCACCTTTTTGGAGTTAAAAAGCCGAAAATAGTCAGCTAAAAATGGCCGCTGCACGTGCACAATTGTTAAGCAAAAACATGGCCATGCCGGCGACGGATGTATCGCGGCTTTACAGTAAACTAGCGACACAACACAACCACACGATTTTTACCGATGAAAGCTATAGAGAGAAAGAATCTAATCACGTGATCTGTCTACAGAAAATGGCGTGCTATGACTAATGAAGGATTTCTCAGACAGCGACCGACACATTATTATTGTTATTGTGTTTATTTGCGTACGCCATCTTTCACCTCTGGCGAAGTTCCTAGACGCTAGGAACTGAATTTTGCGTGTTAATCCGTTTTTCCCTAGTAGCCGTGTGCATAGGGGTCCCTCGCCACACAGGCAGATAACTTCAACTTTGAAGATACTCATATTTTCCCCGTCGATGTGTAATTGACGTTTCAAGCCGGGTCTCGCTGTTGAGACCAGGGGAGTGGTTGCCGTAGAGAGAAATCACAAATAAAAATCCCCAACTGGTCCAGCCGGGATTTGAGCTCACAACCTCTCTGTCTCGAGACTGATGTCTTGCCGCGAGACCAACCAGTGCCCCGCCGACGCATTATGAAATAATCAATCACTTCTCTATCGACGATGAAACACAACAGAAAGTAAGTAAAGTACAACGGTGCTTTCTATGAGAACAATTAACAGTTTCATGGCAAGATTAAAAATCATATAACAAGTAATGTTTTATAGGTTTCAAGTAACATTTAGTTTTAAAAAGGAAAACAGGAGCAAAAAAATAAGTCATCTGTTGGGACTAGTGCTTGTAGGAGAAAAAATGAGGACATAAAAAGGGAAGATGCCAAGTCGATGGTGTCAGGGTATCGTTAATGGAGTAACAAAGTGGCACAAAAATGAAGTCGGTGTACTCATATGTAACTTCGATTTGTAGGCAGGTATGTAAACGTGACATGAAAACTCTAAACATAAACCCTGCAGCACGGGTAGAAATTGCTGCAGACCTCACTCTTTTGGAAACACAATCTAAAGCTCCAACTCAAATAAGAAGCAAACAGATTCATAGAAAAAGATAATACACGGCGAAAGAAAAGGAAAAAAAAAACATTTCTAGGTACGCTGCAAAATCCATAGTCAACTATCAGTGACGGTGGCTGCTATATATAGTAAAGAGCCCGTTACACCAAGTGGCGTATAGGGAACATTGTGTTACTGACCATAATTTTTAACGACCTTCGGCACACGATTTTTGAGGTAATGTGGTCGGTATTACGCCCGTGCCGCTTTACTTTCCAATAAAAAAAATCTGTACCCATATAAGGCTGGGTGAACCCGGAAGCCGTCAATCAGGATCGAACCCGATCTCATGTCCATATATAAATATTGACCTTTCGAGCCGCAGCCGGCCCATAGGGCATAGACCCAGATACTCTTTCTCTTATTCACATTTTAATTCTAGCAGTTTTCAATCCTTGTAAAGATATTTTATCAAATCTCGCCATTTGTCTGCGCCACTTGTCTGTGTGCAAACAACTCTCTATCTCATTTCTCTCTCTCTCTCTCTCTCTCTCTCTCTCTCTCTGCGATCAAGACTTAATCAGAATAGGGTTCCAGACTCTCACATGAAGACAGCTGTCTGTTTAAATGTGTTGATCGATCCCACAGACAGAACATCATAATTAGAGTCTGTTAGATCCACCCTGATTGAGTACCTGTTGAAACGTTGCACTGTGTTCTGCGCCAGTGGCCCAGTGCATCCGATTTCAGCCAGAATTTTATTCAGGTTTGCTTTCCTTAGCCTTTGATTGTCCCCAATCTTCCTGCAAGGCAGCATATTGTCTTTTCTGTAGGGGGATTCTGCCCTTAGATGGTCGGGCCTCCCAGGATTAACTAGCACTATCTGCCCGTATCACTAGAGGTGACTAACACAGACATGCACACAACGATATGAGGCATGACTAACACTGACACACACCAAGATATAAGATATGACTAACACACACACACACACTAAGATATGAGATATGACTAACACAGACACACTTTACAATATTAGATATGACTATCACAGATACACACACTAGGGTATGAGATATGATTAAACACAGTCATGCACACATAAAGTTATGAGACATGACTAATATAAACATGCACACACAAAGATATGAGATATGACTAAACACAAACACACAGAGATATGAGACATGACTAACATAGACATGCACACAAAGATGTGAGATATGACTAACACAGCAGACATACTCGCACAAAGATTTGACACATGACTAACACAGATACACAATAAGATATGAGATATGACTAAACACGGACACACACCAAGATATGAAATATGACTAATATGACACACCAAGTGATGAGCATGTCTAGCACACACACACACAAGTTAAGATATGAGCCATGGCTAGCACAGTGACACACCAAGACATGAGCCACTGCTAGCACAGAAACACATTAAGATATGAGCCAGGGTTTCACGGAAACACACCAAGATATGAACCATGACTAGCAGTGAAACAAATTAAGATATGAGTCATGGCTAGCATGAAAATACAAGATATGAACCATGGCCAGCACAGACACACACCAAGATATGAACCTTGGCCAGCACAGACACCAACTAAGATATGAGCCATGACTAGCACGGATATACACCAAGATATGAACCATGGCCATCACATACACCCACCAAGATATCAGCCATGGCTATCACAGTCTCCCACTAAGATATGAGCTACGACTAGCACGGATATACACTGAGAGTTGAGCCATGGCCATCACAGACACCCACCAAGATAGGAACCATGGCTATCACATACACACATAAAGATATGAGCCATGGTTAGCACAGACAATCACCAAGATATAAGCCACGACTAGCATATACACTTGGTAACGTCCACTAAAGTTTGTCTGAGGTTCCCGATAAAGTTTCTACTGACGACCACGAAGATCCAAAACTTGCAGGCATGGTGGGCGTGGCTGACGTGCTGGAAGATCAGCCAGATAAGACCTTCAGAGAATGTCAATTTCATGTCCCCTGAGTCTTTAGTCCGCATCAGATAATACAGTCTAGCCACGTGGCTGGGTGCGTTCATGATGATGTAAGACAGAGATAAGGCAAATAGCATCCTAGCCACACGAACCTGGGCGCTAGCTCCCACTGAGCTCCACCCAGGATCGTTGATCTGTTTCAGCTCGGAAACTTCCAGCATCGGCAGGCCACTGAGCTTCTTCCACCGGGACTTGTGTATGATGGACAGAACGATCGTGAAGAGCATGACAGTAATGGCGATCAGCGGTAGTAGCAACGTTACTACCGAGTCAATGTAGGTTATTATGTGCAAGAACATCAGCCTTGGACTTGGCAAGCATTTCTCAAGACCTATCTCGTTTGGCGTTACCTCAGCAGCAACAGCAGTGGCCATATACAGCAACGACGACAAGACTAGAATGCACATGACCACGATACTGGCGCGTCGCTTTGTGCATATAACCACAGAGCTCGTTGGATCAATGTTATTCTCAGTGTCTCTCTGGGCCGACCTCTTTTCCTCTTACCTGTTGTTTCCCACATGAGGGCTTGCTTTGATATTGTGTTATTATCTCTCCTCATCAAAATATGACCATCGTCTTTTCTTGATTACTGAAGATATTAGTGGTTGATTGAAGATTTCTCTAATGTCCTCGTTTGTTTTGAATTCGTTCCACGCTATACCAAATATTTTCCTGAGACATTTATTTTCGAATGCGTTCAACTTTGTTTCTGTGTTTCTTGTTGTTTTCCAGCTATCACATGCATATACACACATTTATATAATATGGCTTTTGGCGTTTTGACAGACGGTTGGTAGCAAGCAACCATTGTTAAGTCAGCAGTTTGATACAAATATTAATGTCTTACGCTGGATGCTGCTTTGCCGAACAGCTTTTCTTATGGCTAAATCTGTCAATGTTGGATAGACAGATCCATCCGCAAAACGAACAAGATGTATTCGTGGTGCCTCGTCTCCTGTGCTTTTTGTCTTCTGAATTTGATATCAGCACTGCCTCGAAAGATGCCGTGCCATTTTTTTATTTTTGTTCTCCATGTGCTACGATCTACAGCCAGATTTTCCCAGTTTCTTTCCCTGATAGAGAATTCCCTCAAGGAAGCCCTGCAAACATCCTTATATCTCAGCAGCGGTCGGCCCTTTGGTCTTTTTCCATCCTTCATTTCCCCATACAATATTTATTTGGGAAAACGAATGTTTGCCATTCTTCTTTCATGACCCACCAACACCTTAGTCTATGACTGCTAAGTGTTGCCATGATGGATGGGAGTTTGCATCATTGTAAGGCATTAACATTGGTTACTTTGTCCTGCCATTTGATGTTCATAATCTTTCGAAGGCAACGCACATGAAAGCTGCTTAACCTTTTCTCCGGGACTGCATAGGTAATCCAAGTTTCTGAGATATATATATATATATATATATATATCGGGTGTCAGGCTACCGCCGGTCGTTAGAAACTCTTTTCTCTCAATAGTGGTTAGTACTATTCTCATATCTTTAACTTCGTCTACAGCTACTGCTACCTTTTAAGTCTTATAGCTAGCGTTTCACGTCTGAAGTATCTCCAGTTATTGCGTCTACTACTTCAACATGATAGTAACCCTACGTTTCCTATCTCTATACTAGTATGTTACGTCTACCCTCGTGGGCTCGGCACAGACTCCTAAAGTCTGACCGGAAATCTAAGAAGCGCAAGAGTAGAAAGGTGCACTGGACCATCTCTCTTATTCTACCCTAGCAAACGTCCGCAACTAGTCACGTGCTCCCTGCGCCCGGCCATAGGTCAAAATGACGTCATTCTGACTGCGCCGTTGGAGCGCGATTTGGAGGGAAATCTCCGCAACTAGGTCATTGTCTTTAGTATTTATTGTCAAGGTCACTCAGGTCTGTCTCCGTACTAGTCTTTGTATGGTTCACAGGACTGACTCTGTCATATCCCACCCTCTTCATGTCTGCTTCCACCTGTCTTCTCCGAGTATATTTGGGTCTTCCTTTTTTAACCACGCCCCCCCCACCCCCACCCCGGATTCCAAAAAGGGACCTGTCGTGTAATACTCTATGTTGACATCCGCCGTAATTGTCCTATCCAACGCTACCATCTTCGTCGTATCTCTTTGTCCACTGCTATTTGACTGGTAGTATTGGTCGTTTCAAAATATTTTGAAGGTGTTTAAAATTCCATATCTCTGCAACCAATTGATTGATAATGCTGAAATTTTGCATATGGTCTTGTGATTTTTTGGTCCCAAGAAGTACATTCATTTCCTCACCAACAAACGTACAGTTTTAAATATTCTTTATTTGAAGTATACAAATTTAAGGCATTTTGGTCAAACCATATATTTGGAGGAATTACCGCTTCATATGAGTGAGCACCCACGGACTTGTCATCTTGAACGTAATGCGCGCCAATTTCCCTGTTTTAAGCACTAAAAAACACATAAAACGCGTCATAGTTATAATTTTATATCCGGTGCATCCCATTTCCTGTCGTTTTGTTGTGATTTATGTGCAACGGCGTATCCTAATTATTGGGTAATTTCGTTAAATTTGTGATCTGTTAGTCAATGGGTATAAAAGTAAAGTTCCTTACATTGCAATCAGTGGCAATAAAGGTGTATAAATATTTTTGCATAGAAGCTAAGCGTGGAAAACTGTATCGAAGCATCTCAAAGCCAGAAAAGAGAACTATTCACGCATTGGGTATAAGCAAACGCTTTTTCAAACAAGTGCTTAAAGCTAACGGAGTGTCCAGTTCAATCAAGACTAGGACGCTAGGAAGAAAGAAAGTAGTAGATAGTTTTGACAAGGAAGTGATTAGAAGAGCAATTTGTAAAATGTTCGATTCCAAAGAAACTGTGACTTTAAGAAAACTGAAAATTCGACTGAGAGCAGAAAATGACATTGTTGTGTCAAAAACAACATTATGGAGAACTGTTAGAAGCATCGGTTTTACGTTTAGAAAGTACGATAGTGGTAGAAATGTCATCTGCGAGAAGCCGCACTTAGTTTCTATGAGGAGTAAATATTTACGTGAAGTACGGGAAATGCGTAACCAAGGTTATGATATTGTATTTCTAGATGAATCTTGGATAAATTCTCACCACACAAGTGCAAAGGAATGGCAGTTATCAGATGGAAGTATTAAAAGATGTGTACCCAAAGGAAAAGGACAGCGTATTATAATGGCACATGCAGGCAGCCGAAAAGAAGGGTTGGTGAAAAATGCAGAACTTATATTCACCTCTAATTATACTGACAACAGGGACTATCACACCGAGATGAATGGCCATATATTTAGAGAGTGGATTGAAAATACTCTTCTTCCAATTCTAGACAGACCATCCTGTCTGGTAATGGACAACGCGTCGTACCACAACGCTGTGGCAGAAGAAGACAAAATTCCTACATCTACCAGTACAAAAGATGTTATAAAGATTTGGCTAAGAAAGGAAGGAATTCCATTTAACGAGGGATTTTTGAAACCTGAATTACTGTCACTTGTTAAGAAATCGCAAAAGACCAAAGTATTCCAAATAGACAAAATCATTCAACAGCATGGTCATACGTGCTTGAGACTGCCCCCTTATCATCCACAATTAAACCCCATTGAACTCGTTTGGGCAAAAATTAAAGGGCAGGTGGCAGCTGAGAATACAAGTTTTAAACTATGCGATATAAAAGGACTGACATATGCTGCTCTATCACAGATTGACAAAGATTTTTGGTGCAAATGTGAAGATCATGTCTTAAAAGAAGAAAATGACTATTAGAAAAAAGATGGACTATCGTTCGTTCAGCCCAGATTAGCAATCAATATGTTAGACTCCTCTGATTCAGAATAAATGAAATAATAATGGACGTTTTTATATGTCCGCATGATCAATCTTTAGCTAAAGTTGATAACGTTTTGAAAATGTAAAGATTCTTGATATGTGTACTGCAGGCATGCAAAGAAACTAAATCACTTTCATATGTCTTGTTTACGTAAAATAATGAAAGTCACATGGAAAGACATAAAACGAACAATGTAGCTCTTTACAGTGAAGAGGATCCCGTGCTTACATCGGACTCTTTAGTCACATGCGTACCCATAAACAATAACTTTGCTTGATATGTCATGCTCGTTATCGCTCGCAACGGATAATTAATTTTTTAAAATGTATTCTTTGTTGTATATTGTTTAAATAGTTTTCATTAATGGAACTGTTTATACGCTGATTTGTTTTAGACCGTCTGTAAAGGCTATAACATTGACATTCTCATAGTATTTTAAAGAAAGTAAACAATAGAAAGTAAACAGTTGATAAACGCCTCCAACTTTCAAGTTGTGTAGAGACGCCTATGTCGAGAAGCTGATTTCCATTAATGTACGGTAAATTATTTTCTCCAGGAGCAAAAAGATCCGTAAATTCACTGAGATCAAAGGAAAGTGCTGCTTCATGATGAAGCATACTTCCTACATCATTAAATTTTGTGAAATCGGTGGGACCTTGGAAAAACAAGGCCAGATGCAAAAAATCATGTTTGTAAGTGCAGGGAAAGAGGAGATATTTCATGTTAATCGTGAACATTTAGATTTGAAACGACCAATAGTAGTAGCCTCCGTCAGTCATAGTAGACTATGGATTTTTCAGCGCCCCTAGAAATGTTATTTTTTCTTTTCTTTTCTTTCGTCGTGTATTCTCTTTCTCCATGAATCTGTCTGCTTCTTCTATGAGGTGAACCTTTAGAGTATGTTTCCAGAGATTGCGGTCTGCAGCTATATCTTCCCATGCTGCAGGGTTTACACACATCTACAAATCGAAGTTTTGGGCGCCCCCTAGTTCTTTTACCATCTACCAGTTGTCCGTAGAGTATATCTTTCGGTATGCGGCCATCTTTCATACGGTGTACATGGCCAAGCTAGCGTAACCTACGTTGTTTGAGCAGCGTGTAGATATTCGGTAGGCCTGTGCAAGTCCTTCATGTTTGTCACTTTATACCTCCAGGTGATACCAAGAATACGGCGTAGACATCGCATATGAATGCATTTAGCCTTCTCTCCTGCTTTATCTAAAGATAGTCTGTCGCTGATGATGGACTCCAGGTAGTTATACTGCCGCACGATATCAAGTTTATAGTTGTCGATAGAAATTTCAGGTGTTACTTCGACGTCCTGGCCGAGTTTGTTAGTTTTTTGCAAACTTATTGTTAGACTGAAGTCTCGGCAGGCATGTGAAAAGCGATGTACCATGCTCTGGAGTTCTTCCTGACTTTGCGTGACAAGTGCATCGTCGTCAGCAAATAACAGATCTCTAATAGAGATATGTCTGACCTTAGACCTTGCCTTTAGTCTTGAGATATTGAACAATCGACCATCGGATCTAGTATGCAGATAGACTCCTTCATTCGCATGTGAGAATGCATGTTTTAACAGAACAGCGAAGAAGATTCCAAATAGAGTTGGAGCAAGAACGCATCCCTGCTTGACATCGCTGCGTATGCCGAAGGGTTGTGATGTGCTGCCGTCGTATTGGATGGTGCCTTTCATGTCCTCATGAAACGATTTGACTAGCGTCAGTATATTTGACTGGTACTTTCCGATAATTCTATGTTAGTGAGTTTGTCCTGCCATTTCCATCATTTTATTATGTGCAAACACCCTTTAATAAAGGTCTATATCTTCGTGGATGCCACATTTGTTGTTTTAAATTTTTTCACAGCCATTTAGTAGGACTGATTTCACATTCAAGTTGAAGATTTATATTTGTGTGCGCCAGACGTTGTTTACTTACTAAGGATTTTTCATGGCTGATTCTGTCATTCATTAAATGACAGGACATTAAATGCATCAGCAAATCAAGGAAAATTTAGGTGGTGTAATTCCAGCTAAAAAAAAAAAGCTAAAAACTAAACACTTTTGAAGACAAATACCTAAGAACAATGCTCTGCATACAGTGAAATGAGAAAGGTTAATGTAAAGATACGAGATTTGAATCAGCGTTTTAGGACGCGAAATTTGTTATTCATATGTGCTCAGTTGCCTATCAAGAAGTGTTCGGAGACTTCTGCCTTGTGTCGCCTCAAGCATCATAACTCACGAGCGAGGCGCTAATGTTCACCTTACCAATGCATGAACCCTGATACCCATTTCTGTCAGTGACTGGGATCTTTGTTTTCAACCACGAGTACAATTCACAAACTGCTTCCAGTGGGAATCGAACACAGGTTGTCTGAAAGGCGGTAGCTAGTGGGCTGGTTTTCCCAACTAAGCTAATTCAATACTAATATAGAGATAATAGAAATGGTCATGCAGCAGACAATCTCCTCTACTATTAGGAAGAGAAGATGGACATATGTCGAACATGTGCTGAGAATAGACGACAAGAGAATTTTAAAACAGGTTCTTCTATGGGAAACATTAGGATACAGAATATAGGAAAAAGAGACCCTAAAAAAAACACTTATAAGAGAAGCAAAGTAGACAGGCATAGAATTCATTAGATAAGATCGAGCATCGGGTCAGTAAGAGAGATGGTGGCGAACAATTAATTCTACGATCCCTATGCGACGTCTAGCGGCGCCGGAAGTTTCAAGATCATGATTTATACGTTTCCTTGCAAATTTTACCTTAAGGTATTTGGTTTTATTTTAAATGTGTCATTTCTTATACTGTTTCTTCGTGGACTAAGATCGTAGGCTTAGTTTCTAGTTTCTTTACTCGATAGGGGAAGAAGTCTTCTATGAGATGTCCTGCAGGCGTCATTTTAAACTTCACTGTTGGTCCGTCGTCGTCGATACAAGTAAATCTGTGAGGGCTCGACGGGAAATCGCGGAATACTTCATGACGTTTTCCGCTATAGCATCTATAGACGGCTGACCCACAGCCAACTTATATCTCAGGCCCACGGGCTGAAACTGATCACCCAAAGCTTGTGACATCTGCAGCATTGCGAGCAGGGGCGGTTGTGGGCAAAGTGACGTTGCACGCCTATAGCTGGCATGGCTGAAGACGTCACAAGCTTTGGGTGATTTCGGGAAAACCATCTGAGCCCTGGGGCCTGATATATAGTTGGCTGTGACTGATCTAATCCTACCCACAACTGTCTCTGACAAACGTCACGCTATTTGGGGGTTTTCCAGAGTTTTCCTATCAGCCCTCAGGCTTATTTCTATAGACAGCTATGATCTACCATAAATCGACTTCCTTCAATGTGTTGTTCTAGTTGACTATTATTTCATATACCTCGGCTCTCTTAATATCATCATCATGTGCCATACCGGTTGGCGTAGGCGATCATGTCCCTCCACAATCTTCTATCTACAGTGCATCGTATCAGTTATGTTGTTGACTGTTTTCCATGCCATGACACCAAGCTATCCAGTATTTTCTCTCTTTGTCGTCCGAGATCTCAAAATTCCTTTTATTTTGCCAGTTGTAACTAAGTATTCCAACTTTCCTTTTCTCATGATGTGCCCGAAAAATGTGTATTGTTTCTTTCTGATGTTTTTTAGAAGCTTCCTTTTCTCTTAATATAAGTCTTAATTTTTCTTTATTTTTATTTAAGTTGTCTATTTCTCTATTTCTCTGGCTTTTTCTCACAAATCAGCGCCCACCATTCTGTATTTTTCCCACTCTTATACCCAAAGTCCGCCTCCTCGTGCCTCTCTGCACTTACTCATTGCCTCGGCATTTTCTCATCTTACCTACTCCCAAATCTATGTCCCTATTCTTTTGCTCAAAAGCTCTTTTTAAAACCGATTCAGTTTGTCATAATGAAGGCAACAGGGAGTTTGTTTACATATGGGACTTGTTAGTGACTTGCACAGCGCGTGCCTCCCGTGGACATGTTTACCACGACATATACAACACCTGGCCTTGTGACTAGATGAACACCTGGTCTCACTAGGGAATGCTGCTCTCATACTTAGCAACGGAGGATATTCACTATACCTTGTGTTCAGGTCATTACTGTTAATGCCTAAATATATTTAGTTTTCCGGTAATTATAGTAATTATGCTTTGTGTTCCCGTAATGTGTGAAGTCTTAATTGCATCTTGTGTTTTGGCAATTACTGATATATATTCTTTTTAAAACTCTGTATTTGCTTTTTTTTTTTTTGTAGTTGTGTTAGTTATATCTTTGCATTATATCTTTACATTATCTGTACATTGTGTAGCCGTGGCAGAGCTTGATGACAAAAAGTCGGATTCGATCCGGATAGAGAGGCCGCTGATTTCACCCAGCCTTATATGGCTCCTGTTGAGAACTTTAGTGGGAACGAGAAACAGTACTGGCCTACTGTTTACCATAAGTAAAAAAACAGTAAAGTGCCCCGTCACGTCAAGTTGCGTATAGGGAATATGGTGTTAGTGACAATAATTGTTACAGACTTTCAGCACATGATATTTGGGTTAATGTGGTCGTTATTACGCCCGTGCCGCTTTACTTTCCCAGAAAAAATCCGGCACCAATTTAAGGCTGGGTGAACCGGAAGCCATCGATCAGGATCGAACCTAACCTCTAGTCTTTAGCAGTCCAGTTCACTAACCACTGAGCTTCCTATTGTTTACCATATTGCTCATAAATGTGTCGATGAGCTAATAATATGTGCACTAAAAGTATACTGTTGGATGCTACAATAGCATGATGTCCTTCCCTTCTCTTCCTTCCTTCTTTTTTTTATTCTCTTTCTTTCGTTTCGTTTTTTTATGCTTCGGTATTTGCTGATATTCTTTTAACTATACCTTCATGTTATTCAAATTACTAATGTTATTTTAACTGTGTTTTTATGTTTCAATCTAAACACAAAATTGAAATAAGCGAAGTTTGAGATATTTAGAAACAATAACATTACCAAACGAGAAACTATCTTCATGCATTTTGCAACTGTTCATGTAATTATTTTTCGTTATTCCTTCTTTTTAATTTGTTATGCTTTTCTAATTACACTTTTTTTCCTCCGGTAATTGCGATTATTTTTATTCGAAAATATCAGCATTTTGATATCTTAATGCTTGCTGAAATATTTCTTTGTTCATAGTATTATTCTTGAAACGTAAATCATTTTGTGTTAGATTTTTGTGAGCACTGTTATGTGATGGTAGCACATGTAGCTATATTCGCGATTTTTTTCTTAACCATAACTGGGAATATTTTTGGCCAAATTTGATTTTCTGATTTTGGCTCTTTTGAATAAAAGATAAATATTATACTCTGTGACGTGTGGGAAAGGTTACGATATGAGACTTGAATCGGCGTCTTAGCACGAGGGGAGGGGGGGGGGGGAATGGGGAATGTTACTCATATGTGCTCGACCCCCTATCCAGAAATGTTCGGAGACTCCTGTCTAGCGTCGTCTCAAGCATCATATCTCACGAGCGATGCGCCATTCCTCACCTTCCCAGAATACTACCATGTCACCCATTTCTGTCAGCGGCTGAATCCACCGGTGGGGCATTTTTTCCCGCCACGATTACAATTCACATTGTTTCCAGCGGGAATCGAACACGGGTTGGGAATATAATATTGGTGAACATTTATGTGTCAGTATCACGCCAGACCGCATTACTTTTCAGAAGCAATATCTGGTACCCATGCTGAAAGGCTGGGCGGTACCTGAAGCAGGGGGAGGGGGGGGGAACGCCTCATTTACGGAAATTAACCCCAATACACCTGATTAGTAGACGCCGCACAGTCACTTCCTTACCACATCTTTGTTAAGTGGGAAAATATTGTTCAATTAGATACCTGCTGATAGAGCATTGCCTGTTGGATTTCCTTGTCGGTGTAACTGATACTTGAGCATAAAACTACAACGTCATAACTGTAGACCAATGTTCTAGAACAGTGCGATCAAACCATTCATGCCCAAGGACTAAACAGATCATAAAGTAAAGAAGGGAGAGCGTTAGTCATCATTTATATAATATTATATATTTTAAATGCTTATAAAGCAGACAAGTAGTCCTAATTTATTTTAAACATTCATGAAAAGTTCAATGAATTTTCTCGCTACACTTCACTTTGGAACAAGAGGTAGGGTTTGATCCCAACCGACGGCTTCCGGTTCACCCAGTCTTTAATGGGTACCGGATTTTTTTCTGGGAAAGTGCAGCGGCGCGTGCGTAATACCGACCACATTACCCCAAAAATCATGTGCTGAAGGTCTGTAAAATTTATGGTCACTAGCACCATATTCCCTATACGCCACTTAGCGTGAAGGGGGGTACTTTACTTTTTACTTTACTTCACTATGGAATTAGGAAAGTTAATGTGAGGAATGGAATTGCTTTTCTGAAACAAGTTCCTCAACGTTTATTTTAAGGTCTGTCAGGATAGTCTTAGGATTAAAGTGAAGGATTTTCAATGTGATTTATAGTTACTGATTTAATAGATTTATTGTTAGAAAGCACATTTACACACACACACATATACCAAGTAATTAAAAGTTTTCATTAAAAAATTTATACAATCTGGAAAACAGTGTTCTGTTAAAAGTGAACAAAATGTTCAAGATCTTACATTTGTTTAGGCTTGTGAGGATGGATCTATTTCTCCTTCTTCTCCTTCTTCTTCTTCTCCTTCTTCTTCTTCTCCTTCTTCTTCTTCTCCTTCTTCTTCTTCTCCTTCTTCTTCTTCTCCTTCTTCTTCTTCTCCTTCTTCTTCTTCTCCTTCTTCTTCTTCTCCTTCTTCTTCTTCTCCTTCTTCTTCTTCTCCTTCTTCTTCTTCTCCTTCTTCTTCTCCTCCTCCTCCTCCTCCTCCTCCTCCTTCTTCTTCTTTCCTTCCTCATTTGCCTTTTAGCGTCGAGGGTAGATATAATCTGCGGTCTTTTGCTCTTCTGTTCGCTTCTGCAGCTCTTATGTTTCCTAGTGCTTCTAATATTCCATCCATCTATCTTTTTCGTGGTCGACCCTCGGGTCTGGTATTCTCGCAACGCTTTTTGAAGGCTCGTTGTGTTGTTTTGATCACCATGCCTTCTCACGTGGCCAAACCATTTTTATCTGTTGTTTCTTTATATATTCTATGGCGGGGACTATTCCTAGCTTTTTTCTCAGTTCTTCATTTCCGATCTTATCGCTCAGACTGTTTCCTGTCATTCGGCTAACACATTTAATCTCAGTAGAGGTTATTTTCTTATTGTTCTTGCATCTAGGGTCCAGGTCTGGCATTGGTAGCACAACGTTGGGATGAAGATTGTATTGTATAGTGCACATTTTGCCTCCAGAGGTATTTCCTTGTTGGACAATAGTGGTGATAACTGTCCAATGATTTGACATGCTTTGATGCATCTTGAGTCTATCTCTGCTGTTTGAGAATTGTTGTTTGTCACTAAACTACCTAGGTATTTGAATTCCCCTACCTGTTTTAGTTGCCAGTCTTCTATAGCTAAGTTAATGTTCTGTTTCTCTTTTGAGACATTCATGATTTCCGTTTTGTTGATGTTGATTTTCATGTTGTATTTTGTGCTTGAGATGCTGAGTTTGTTTAAGTGTTCTTGTAGGTCTTCTATTGTTTCATGTATTAGTGCATTAGGTTACATACTTGAGCGTACATATACTGCCACATTAGGAAGACAACATACTATTTTGTACTGCTACCTAACGGAGTGTATGACGGGATATCCTCACTATAGAACATGTTGAATAGTTTTGACTTGTTACTTGACTCAGTACATGAAACTTAACAATATCTCGTTGATTTATTTCCTATTAATGAAAACCGTAAAAGAGGTTCACGGCCAAAAAATAAGTCACGTGAGTCGCATGTGGACCATGTTGTTCTAGGCGATTTAACCAGAGACGTAGTTTACTTTAAAAAGTGTCTGTCATCACAGGCTTGATTTAGAGACTTATTTTAAAATATTATATTACAGGGAGCTTCTACTCTTGTAAAAATCTGGCTTTAAAAAAGATTAAAAGTGTCAGGAAGTACCCCACCCCACCACCCCCTCCCGTATTTTTTCCGAGTTTAGTTAAATGATAACAGAACTGATGAGGGCAATCCAAGGTTGCCAGTCCTTTACCATATCATCACTATCATCATCAACTTGCTTGTCTCTGAAGGAACCTGACTCCAATAACAGCTTTTTTTTATCTGTCCTCCGCGAGATGTAGAGCAACAGCTGCAGTTATGCCCAGTTCGCTGGGACATCCTATACACATTTTTTTTAACAATTATAAAAAGAAGAAGAAAAAAGTGGTATGGCAACAGCTTTACGTGGTAATTAACAAAACAAAAGTCGACGTTTTGTCCAAATAGACCTACTGCTGGAACAACAAACACATTTTCTTCTTGGTCTCTCTCTATCTCTAGTCCACTTGGTAACTTCCCCTCTAGCCTCAAACTCATCGTATCGTTTCATGTGTCCAAAAATGTTCATGTTCCTTGTTTATGTTTCTTATCAACACATTCTCGAAATATAGAATTTTTGAAGAAAAAAAAACTTACACTGCTGTACCGTTCAGCATTTGTGAATGATAATCATGGTTATAGTTACAGTCGCTTGCCAGTTAAGAACAGTTGTCTTTTCGTACCCCAATAATTCCTTTGTACTGAAGCCAAGACTGATTCAAAAATCATCTATTCTTTTGTTCGATACTTATACTTTCTTCATAATATGTCACAACAAGTTTTGTTATAAGAAAAGTTGATGTTTGTGGAAAGCGGCTAAAGTGACAGAGTTGAAGCTAAATCTGAAATGAGATCATAAGAGATAGATTGGACATACTCAAACTACACACACAAACAACACTTAAAATGGCTTACTCGTTTGGAGAGAGTACCTTGTAAATCCTTACAAAAGAAATCAGAAAATGTACAAGGCAAGGACAGGGACGCATACCTTTGAAGCAGGTCCATAGTAAAGTAGAGTGACATTAAAGACACCGTTCAAAGGCATCAAATTACAGTGGTTGAGGTCGTAGAAGTTCGAACGCTACATTTTTTATCCTCCTATGATACTCGACATGGCTTAATGGAAATTAAAGAAGAAGATAACGAGAAGACGGGGAGAGGGAGACACCGAATAAAAGAGAGAGAAAAGGAGAAGAAAAAAGGAAAAGAAAAAGGTAAAATAAGAAGAGGTTCAAGAATACGAAGAAGCTGAGAATGAAGAAGTTGGGGGTGGGGGGGGAATTAACAATATGAGGACAACAAAGAAGAAAGAAAATAAAGAAGTTAACAGAAGAAGAAATAAAGAAGAGGAGTTTCCAAACGTTTAATGTTGCCAGCTGAGTCATTAGCAAAAATTAATTACCTGGCGGCGCTGGAATTCACTTTGATGTAGCACACAGGAAAACACACAAGAGGGGCCCAGGCAGCGCTCTTACTGACAAACTTTTTTGCACTAAAACACACACCCGTACACAAGCTAGAAAACACTTGAAAGCACACACACACTCACACCCTTTCATTCAGCTTGGGTGCGCTGAAGTTCAAAGAGGCTTCTTTTAGCTAAACATGAGCCTGAATATCTTCAAATTAGCGGAGCTATCCAAGAGAGTTATGTCCGAGACGAAAGATAAATGTTCCTCTGACTTCTGTGTTTCATAATTCCCATGATAAGGTGTAGGCAAGTCGGGTCCAGACAAGATATTAAGGTAAAAATGATGTCTAAATTAAAATAACGCCTGTAAGGAACACGCTTTCCCTTGGATGATAACTTCAAACTGCAAGCTTTAGCCTTACTTTTATGTTGCAAAAAATATAATAAATGGATGCACTTTTTTCTATTCGGTTGTTTATAGAGATAGAGACATGTAAATGTATGTTGTGAAGTTTAATTCATGTAAATATATGCTGTAAGTATATGTGATTATGTATTGCAAAGTTATTCGTGTAAATATTGGTTGTACCGATATGTGATTATGTTTTACAAAGTCATTCATGTAAATATTTGTTGTCAAGATATGTGATTATGTTTTACAAAGTTATTCATGTAAATATTTGTTGTCAAGATATGTGATTATGTTTTACAAAGTCATTCATGTAAATATTGGTTGTCAAGATATGTGATTATGTTTTACAAAGTCATTCATGTAAATATTGGTTGTCAAGATATGTGATTATGCATTGCAAAGTTAAAGTCATGTAAATGTTCGTTGTAATGATAAGCAATTATTTGTTGCAAATTTAATTAAAATCCCGTAAATGTTCATTGTAAATACGTGATTTAAGATATGTGATTATTTGTTGTAAAGATACATGCATGTAAATATTTATTGTAAAGTTACACAAGTTACAGGCACGAAAATATGTTGTTTAAAATATGTGTAATTATTTATTGCAGTTTTTAAAAAAAAACGTTTAAATATTTGTTAAGAAAACACTGCATGATGTAAATATGCATCTTAATTATCTAAACATTCTTTTAAAGAAAAAAACTTCACGCCAATTTGTGTAGTATAATCATGACACGCCTTCTGTACAAGACCTCAATAAAAGTATTTCTGACGCGTAAAGGTAAAGGTAAAGTACGAGACTTGAACCGGCGTCTTAGCACGCGAGTTTACACCCATGTGCTCGGCCGTCTATCCAGAAATGTTCGGATATTTCTGTACAGTGTCGCTTCAAGCATCGAAACTCAAATGCGAAGCAACATTCCTCACCTTCCCAGGGTAATAATACCCTGGTACCCATTTCTGCCAACGGCTGGGTCGACCGTGGGGGTATTTTTTTTTCCAACCACGAGTACAATTCACATTGCTCCCAGCGGGAATCGAACACGGGTTGTCCAAAATTCGGTAGTCCATTCGGCGGGGGTTTCCCAACTAGGCTACCAGGGCCCCCAACGTGTACATTGTTTGTCAGGTACGCATAACCAAGCAAATATTCTAGCTTGTTTTAATGATACACATATTTTATATATGATAGCGTGCCTATGTTGTAGTGTTCCTGGCATATATATTCTGTATTTGATGCAGGGCTTATGGTTTAGTATCCGTGGCACATATATTCTGATATGAGGCCGTGCAAATGTTATAGTATCTCTGGCACATATATTATGTATGTGAGATCAGACAGATGCTTTGGTATCCCCGGCACATTTATATGTAAGACCGAGAAATATTATCGTATCCCTGACACATTTATATATGAGACCGGGAAATAGTATCGTATCCCTGACGCATTTATATGTGAGATCGGACAATATTATCGTATCCCTGACGCATTTATATGTGAGATTGGACAATATTATCGTATCCCTGAAACATTTATATGTGAGATCGGACAATATTATCGTATCCCTGACGCATTTATATGTGAGATCGGACAATATTATCGTATCCCTGAAACATTTATATGTGAGACTGGACAAAATTATCCTATCACTGGCACATCTATATGTGAGATTGGGCAATATGATCCTATCACTGGCACATCTATGTGTGAGATTAGGCAATATAATCGTATCACTGGCACATTTATATGTGAAATTGAGAAATGTTATTGCATCCTTAACACATTTATAGGTGAGATTGGGCAATATTATCCTATCACTGGCACATCTATGTGTGAGACTGGGCAATATTATCGTATCACAGGCATATCTGTGTGTGAGAACGGGCAATATTATTGTATCACAGGCACTTCTGTATATGAGACCGGATACCGTATCTCTGGCACATATATTCTGATGTGAGACCGTTCACAACTGTCAAATATTTCTGAAGCATATTTTATGACTGGGAGAAGCTGCCTTGACCACATTTTTACTCTACGACTTATATTGGAGGAACGCTTTGAAAAGCAAAAACTTTTTGTACTTAACTTCATCGACTTCAAAAAAGCATTTGACAGTATTCATCAAGATTCTTTGTGGAAAATTCTGAAGCAATATGGTTTACCATAAAAAAAAACATAAATATTTTTAAAGACATGTATGATGGTTACACATGTGCAGTTCGAACAGAGGAAGGACTGAGCGAATGTTTCCCAATAGAAACTGGGGTTAAACAAGGATGTATTTTATCGCCCTTGTTATTTGGAGTTGTTATGGACTTCATAATGAAGAAATGCTGCACTGGTAATAAAGGCATCGAATGGATACAAGGAGACCATTTGAAGGACCTCGACTTTGCTGATGACATAGTTCTCATCAGCAGTCAGATAAAAACGACGCAAGAAAACACAAATGAACTATCATCAATAGCCAGCAAAATTGGGCTTGAGATCAATCATGAAAAGACTAAAGTTATGAAAAGCTTAATTCAAACAGACGACAAAATATACATGGAAAACAAACCAGTGGAAGAGATCGATCACTTTATCTATCTTGGAAGTCACATTGATCGAGAAGGGGTTAGGTACAAGCATAGAAATTAGAATCAGAATAGCTAAAGCAGCAATGTCTTTCAGAAGCCTTGAAAAGTTGTGGAAATCAAAACTTATCAGTACAAACACAAAACTTAGACTATTCAAATCAAATGTACCATCTACCCTTACGTATACGTATGAAAGCTGGAAAACAACAAGAGATATAGAAACAAAGTTGAACGCGTTCGAAAATAAATGTCTAAGGAAAATACTTGGTATAGCGTGGAATGAATTAAAAACAAACGAAGAAATTAGAGAAATCGCCAATCAACCACTAATATCTTCAGTAATAAAGAAAAGACGATGGTCATATGTTGGACATGTGATGAGAGGAGTTAATAACCGAATAGCAAAGCAAGCCCTCATGTGGGAAACAACAGGTAAGAGGAAAAGAGGAAGACCCAGAGAGACGCTGAGAACAACATTGTTGAGAGAGACAAGAGCAGCAGGAATCGGCTCCCTCAATTTTGATAGAGCTGCTTGCACAGAACAGAGACAAATGGCGAGATTTGATAAAATATCTTTAAAAGAATTTAAAACTGCTAGAAAAAAATTTCAGATAAGAGAAGGAGTATCTTGGTCTACGCCCTATGGGCCCTCTACGGCTCGAAAGGTCAATAGATAGATAGATAGATAGATAGATAGATAGATAGATAGATAGATAGATAGATAGATAGATAGATAGATAGATAGATAGATAGATAGATAGATAGATAGATAGATAGATAGATAGATAGATAGATAGATAGATAGATAGATGTTTTATGACTGTGCTATATGATGATACATTAGTATACCTTAAACGCATACCTTGTATTGTAGACATGGCGGCTTAACAATCATCTGTACTAGTGTCACGCAAACACAAAGCAACGTATTACAATAATTCAAGAGTTAAGATGATAATGTAGGGCAGCAAGGGACTGTATAATATCACACAAATAATTCACCGACACCCTAGATCGCGGTTGGTAAACAGATATGTTGTATACAAGAGTTACAGTTTCACCTTGATCGACGGCTTCTATGTTTCCCAGCTTAAATGAGCAACAACTATTTTTTGCTGAAAAATAATGACGGCACAGATGTTTTTCTGTCCACGTTACCAAACAAATATGACGACGATAAAGACCTGACTTGGTTTGAGACAAAAATTCAAGGGCTTGTTTGAAAGAGATGACTAAAGAGAATGTGTTTTAGCTGACGTTCAGAGTACATCAAACGTTCAGAAGAAATCGGATGTAACGGGCCGAATAGGGCGGACTTCGCATCTTTCCTTTTAGACTGCGTAGCACAAACAACGTACTTACACGAGATAACAAAGAATAGATGACAGCGCAGTTGAAGACATAGAGAAGATAAGCAATACAATACAACAATGTTGTTTAATCTATAAAAATAATGTATTAGACTATTCAAAGTGAAGGATATCACCATGTTATGTCCCGGATGTAAAATATTGTGTTAGTGCCCATATCTTTGCCCTTAATCATTGACACTTTGTTGTGGGTGATGTAGTCAGGCTCATGCAAGGCACACGCTGCGTGGCCAACTTCAGTCCAGGCAACACATCTGCTTTGATACTCACTTTTAGAGGTTGGGTAAGTTTCAAAATCCTTATCGTTCCACTACCTACCTGGTTTGAGAAATAAGCCCGGACCCACCTGGCAGCTGTAAAGAGCACTATCCATTTAACTGCCATGATTTCTATTTCAAATATAACGAAATCCGCTTAATCCTACTCTGCATAACTAGACGAGATATCTTTGGTCCTTGAAATTAATGCACACTTAAATTAACTTATCAACAAACAGTGTTTCTGTTGAACAAAATACTCGTGCATCTTTAGTTATTTTGTATGGCAGCAGGAGTCAACTATAATTTAATGATAAACATAGCGATATAATTTTATGTCACCTCTTATGAAAGAGAGTCTATAAAACGAAACAGCCCTCATAAACATATTTATTAAAACTTCAATGTATGAAACGGCTCAGTATGAGAATATTTGGTTCAGTAGAAATTACCGAGCGCTAATGTGTGTTTGTTTGAGTCCCTGCGTGAGTGTGTGTTCGTATGTTTGTGTGCGTGCGCGTGTTTGAACTGCTGCGGTTTTCAGGAAATGAAATAATAGAAATTAGAAGCGCACATCAAGTAGATTGCTGGTCAATTGACAATAAATCGATTTCAACACTGATTTGTAAAAGACACTAGTTTTTTTTTCGAAGCGTTACCAGTATCGTATAAGACAGTAGGTGGGGTTGAAATCTATATCTCGAGGCAAGACGTCGATCTGGGAGGCAGAGGGGCTGTGATGTCAAATCCCGGCTGCACAAGTTGGAATTTTTATTTGTGATTTCTCTCTGCAGCAACCACCCCTGGTCGGTCTCAGCAGCGAGGCCTGACTTGAAACGTCAGTTACTCATCGACGAAAAAAAAAATATGAGTATGTCCGAGGTCAGAGTTATCTGCCTGTGCGGCGAGGGACCCATGTGCACATGGCTGCCAGGGAAAAAATAATTAACACGCAAAATTCAATTCCCAGTATCTAGGGACTCAGTGTTAGCTGGCGAGAAAAAAAAAAATCTTTCCCCACAATGTGTTAGCGTGACCATGATTGTTTGAACGTGACTGATGAAAGCCACTTTTAACATTATCCTTGTTTGGCGTTTAATATTAAAATATTATGTTGTGCATCAGTTTAAAACAAGGCTGATGTCCGTTTTGGACCGACACATTCAATTACGGAAAAAAAAACACACACACACACACACACACGCACGCACGCACATTGAGAGAGAGAACATTTTACACCATATCTATGAACAAGTGCAGAAATTGTCGATTATATCTCTGCTTACTTACAGCCCTCATATATTTATATTTCTCTTGAGGGTTGCACTCGGGATTTTGTATTTACCTAAAGATTGTCTCTTTGGTGGCTAGGGAGTGTTGTCGCTATCACTCTGTTTTTCTCGTGAGACTGACAGTCCTTAAAAACACAATACATTCTATTAAACACTAAAAGATGGAGAAATCAAAATCATTAGATTATGTCAACAACTTCTTGATTATCTTCCTCTTCACTTACTTTTATACTATTTCAGGTATCGGGAGACAACAGGCGAGCTATCCTGATGGCGTGTATCCTTATCAAGTCTTTTGGAATATTTCTGTAACGAGTAGACAACCGGCATCTTTTTACCACGTGATGTTCGCGTCATAAAAACCACCTCTTATTGAAAAGCTTGATTATCTTACTTTGAAAGAAACCTGTAGCCACTTCTAGGACAAAAAAAAACAGAACTAATTAACAAAGTCACCTGTTTTCTCATTAAAAAACAAACGTCTGGAACAAAAACAAAATTCAATGAAGAATTTTTGCAACGTCCCAGACTTGATGCAAACATAAGAAAAGTAAAGTCAAAACAACGTAATTTTAGCGTATTTTATTAATACTAAGGGTGTTTCTTACATTGAAGAGAATGAATTGTCCTCAAGCTAATTCACTTGGGTCCAAGAGCTTAACATTAGATCTATGAACATCTATTTTTTATCTTTTAAGATATGCAACCAACATTGGAGACGTCCAATATTAGAGATCAATATTATATTCTGACTTTCCCAGATGTACAGATTTGTTAATATTACATTAGCTGATGTACAGATTTGTTAATGTTACTTTAGCTGATGTACAGATTTGTTAATATTACTTTAGCTGATGTACAGATTTGTTAATATTACTTTAGCTGATGTACAGATTTGTTAATATTACTTTAGCTGATGTACAGATTTGTTAATATTACTTTAGCTGATGTACAGATTTGTTAATATTACTTTAGCTGATGTACAGATTTGTTAATGTTACTTTAGCTGATGTACAGATTTGTTAATGTTACTTTAGCTGATGTACAGATTTGTTAATGTTACTTTAGCTGATGTACAGATTTGTTAATATTACTTTAGCTGATGTGCAGATTTGTTAATATTACTTTAGCTGATGTACAGATTTGTTAATATTACTTTAGCTGATGTACAAATTTGTTAATGTTACTTTAGCTGATGTACAGATATACAGGTGCTTGAATTTTATGGATGCACAGACCTGGAATATTTGTTTGTATCGTTAAAGCAGTCGCTTAGCTTCATTGGACAAAGACCTGAAATCGGGTATGGGGGGGGGGGGGGGGAGGGGGGGGGGCTTATCGCAGAATGTTAGATTTAGGATCTAAGGCAGACGTGATCATTATCCAACGCCGCTGTAGCAAATCAATTGTTAGATAAAGCTAGTAGGAATCGAGAAGTGCAGCAAAAAAAGGTACCCGAAAATACTGTCTTAAAGTCGGAGCTCTTTTGGTCGGAGTCATGACTGGCATCGCATCACCCAATAAATCACGCATGAGCGCTGATTAACTCAATGCCTGTTAACTGAATAACCTTATGAATGCGAATGGGAAAGGGAAGTATTCGTCGGCAAGCTGTGGAACACCCCAAAGTTATTCAATGAGAGAAGCACAACAACGAAGCATAACAACCACCGATAGAGTATCGAAAGCAACTACTTATATAGTATCAAAGATACAAGTATAAAGTATTAAAGCAATCACCTATAAAGTACTAAAGTGTCCACCCATAAAGTACAAAGCAACCACGTATAAAGTACAAATCATCCACATATAAAGTACAAAGCATCCACATATAAAGTACAAAGCAACCACGTATAAAGTACAAAGCATCCACATATAAAGTACAAAGCATCCACATATAAAGTACAAAGCAACCACGTATAAAGTACAAAGCAACCACGTATAAAGTACAAAGCATCCACATATAAAGTACAAAGCAACCACGTATAAAATACAAAGCATCCACATATAAAGTACAAAGCATCCACATATAAAGTACAAAGCAACCATGTATAAAGTAGAAAGCAACCACGTATAAAGTACGAAGCAGCCACATATAAAGTACAAAGCAACCACGTATAAAGTACAAAGCATCCACATATAAAGTACAAAGCAGCCACGTATAAAGTACAAAGCAACCACGTATAAAGTACAAAGCAACCACGTATAAAGTACAAAGCATCCGCATATAAAGTACAAAGCATCCACATATAAAGTACAAAGCAACCACGTATAAAATACAAAGCATCCACATATAAAGTACAAAGCATCCACATATAAAGTACAAAGCAACCACATATATAATATACAAAGCAACCACGTATAAAGTACGAAGCAGCCACGTATAAAGTACGAAGCAACCAGATATAAGATACAAAGCAACCACATACAAAATACCGAAACAACAATCTATAAAGCATCAAAGCAACCCATATAACGTATCAAAATAAATAATCTATAAATCAATAAAACAACTTTTAAAAAGTATCAAAGCGAGCATCTATAAAGATTAAAGGAACAGCCTATTAGGAATTAAATCTATCGTATATAAAGCACAAATCAAACACTTTGAAAAGCATCAAAGCAATAACTTATCAAATACAAAATATGCACGAAAAGTACAAAAACTACAACTATAATCAACAAACATTTCGTTATAAATATCTTGACAAATTATCAAGAATATACTCAATTGATCAATAACATTTCTTTACTTAAATAATTAAAATAATACCCGTCCTTTACGCAGGAAATAGATTATACTCATTTGTTTGCGAGAATTACGTCAATATGTCTCGGTTGGAAATATTTGAAGTTAGCTCTTCATTAATGTTTGATGAATATTTAGCTCTTATATAAATGCGTAGAAATTATTAAAATTCGTTGTTCTCTTATAATAGCTCTGAATTCTTCACAGTAAAGGTATAGATGTACCCAGTACGTTTATACTGAGCCCGGAGTTCTACACAAGCTTTAGAAGACCACAAATGCAGTGAGAGGAAACACGGGTTGACTGATGAGGGGAGGAAACATGGGTTTGGCTGATGAGGGGAGGAAACATGGGTTTGACTGATGAGGGGAGGATACATTGGTTTGGCTGATGAGGGGAGGATACATAGGTTTGGCTGATGAGGGGAGGATACATAGGTTTGGCTGATGAAGGGAGGATACATAGGTTTGGCTGATGAGGTGGGGGGAAACATAGGTTTTGGCTGATGAGGGGAGGATACCTAGATTTGGCTGATGAGGGGAAGATACATAGGTTTGGCTGATGAGGGAGGAAACATAGGTTTGGCTGATGAGGGGAGGATACATAGGTCTGGCTGATGAGGGGAGGATACATAAGTTTGGCTGGTGAGGGGAGGATACATAGGTTAGGCTGATGAGGGGAGGATACATAGGTTTGGCTGATGAGGGAAGTAAACATAGGTTTCGATGATGAGGGGAGGAAACATAGGTTTGGCTGATGAGGGGAGGAAACATAGGTTTCGATGATGAGGGGAGGAAACATAGGTTTGGCTGATGAGGGGAGGATACATAGGTTTGACTGATGAGGGAAGGAAACATAGGTTTGGCTGATAAGGGGAGGAAACACAGGATTGACTGATGAGGAGAGGAAACATGGGTTTGGCTTATGAGGGGAGGAAACACAGGTTTGGCTGATGAGAGAAGGAAACACGGGTTTGACTGATGAGGGGAGGATACACAGGATTGACTGATGAGGGGAGGAAACATGGGTTTGGCTGATGAGAGGAGGAAATATGGGTTTGGTTGATGAGAGGAGGAAACACGGGTTTGACTGATGAGGGGAGGAAACACAGGATTGACTGATGAGGGGAGGAAACATGGGTTTGGCTGATGAGAGGAAGATACACGGGTTTGACTGATGAGAGGAGGAAACACAGGTTTGACTGATGAGGGGAGGAAACACAGGTTTGGCTGATGAGGGGAGGAAACACAGGTTTGGCTGATGAGGGAGGATACACAGGTTTGACTGATGAGAGGAGGAAACACAGGTTTGACTGATGAGGGTAGGAAACACAGGTTGACTGATGAGGGGAGGAAACACAGGTTTGGCTGATGAGGGGAGGAAACACAGGTTTGGCTGATGAGGGGAGGAAACACAGGTTTGGCTGATGAGGGGAGGATACACAGGTTTGACTGATGAGAGGAGGAAACACAGGTTTGACTGATGAGGGTAGGAAACACAGGTTTGACTGATGAGGGTAGGAAACACAGGTTTGAATGATGAGGGAGAAAACACAGATTTGGCTGATGAGGGGAGGAAACACAGGTTTGGCTGATGAGGGGAGGAAACACAGGTTTGGCTGATGAGGGGAGGATACACAGGTTTGACTGATGAGGGGAGGAAACACAGGTTTGACTAATGAGGGTAGGAAACACAGGTTTGACTGATGAGGGTAGGAAACACAGGTTTGACTGATGAGGGGAGAAAACACAGATTTGGCTGATGAGGGGAGGATACATGTGTTTGACTGATGAAGGGAGGAAACACATTTTTGACTGATGAGGGGAGGAAACACAGGTTTGAATGATGAGGGGAGGAAACACAAGTTTGGCTAATGAGGGGAGGAAAAAAGGTTTGGCTGATGAGGGGAGGAAACATGGGTTTGACTGATGAGAGTAGGAAACACAGGTTTGACTGATGAGAGGAGGAAACGCAGGTTTGGCTGATGAGAGGAGGAAACATAGGTTTCGATGATGAGGGGAGGAAACACAGGTTTGGCTTATGAGAGGAGGAAACACAGGTTTGGCTGATGAGGGGAGGAAACACAGGTTTGGCTGATGAGAGAAGGAAACACAGGTTTGGCTGATGAGAGAAGGAAACACAGGTTTGGCTTATGAGAAGAGGAAACACAGGTTTGGCTGATGAGAGGAGGAAACGCAGGTTTGGCTGATGAGAGGAGGAAACACAGGTTTGGCTGATTAGGGGAGGAAAAACAGGTTTGGTTGATGAGAGGAGGAAACACAGGTTTGGCTGATGAGAGAAGGAAACACAGGTTTGGCTGATGAGAGGAGGAAACACAGGTTTGGCTTATGAGAGGAGGAAACACAGGTTTGGCTGATGAGGGGAGGAAACACAGGTTTGGTTTATGAGAGGAGGAAACACAGGTTTGACTGATGAGGGGAGGAAACACAGGTTTGACTGATGAGGGGAGGAAACACAGGTTTGACTGATGAGGGGAGGAAACACAGGTTTGAATGATGAGAGGATGAAACACAGGTTTGGCTGA
Source organism: Megaustenia siamemsis (assembly GCA_032433765.1). Lineage (NCBI taxonomy): Eukaryota > Metazoa > Mollusca > Gastropoda > Stylommatophora > Ariophantidae > Megaustenia > Megaustenia siamemsis. The sequence continues at coordinate 18,122,535 of JAVIAB010000124.1, forward strand.
TGAGGGGAGGAAACACAGGTTTGACTGATGAGGGGAGGAAACACAGGTTTGACTGATGAGGGGAGGAATCACGGGTTGACTGATGAGGGGAGGAAACACGGATTAACAGATAAGGGGAGGAAACACAGGTTTGGCTGATGGGGGGAGGAAACACGGGTTGACTGATGAGAGGAGAAAACACAGGATTGACTGATGAGGGGAGAAAACACAAGTTTGTCTGATGAGGGGAGAAAACACGGGTTGACTGATGAGGGGAGAAAACACAGGACTGACTGATGAGAGGAGGAAACACAGGGTTGGCTGATGAGGGGAGGAAACACATGTTTGACTGATGAGAGGAGAAAACACAGGATTGACTGATGAGGGGAGAAAAACACAAGTTTGTCTGATGAGGGGAGAAAACACGGGTTGACTGATGAGGGGAGAAAACACAGGACTGACTGATGAGAGGAGGAAACACAGGGTTGGCTGATGAGGGGAGGAAACACATGTTTGACTGATGAGGGGAAGAAATACGGGTTGACTGATGAGGGGAGAAAACACAGTATTGACTGATGAGGAGAGGAAACACAGGGTTGGCTGATGAGGGGATGAAACACAGGTTTGACTGATGAGCGAAGGAAACACGGATTTGACTGATTAGGGGAGGAAACACGGGTTTGAATGATGATGGGAGGATACATGTGTTTGATTGATGAAGAGAGTATGCATAGGTTTTTGACCGATGAAGCGAGGAAACACAGGTTTCACAGATACGGGGAGGATACATAGGTTTGGCTGATGAGGAGAGGAAATACGGGTTTGGCTGATGAGGTGAAGAAATACGGATTTGGCTTGGCTGATGAGGGGAGGAAATACGGGTTTGGATGATGAGGGGAGGAAATACAGGTGTGGCTGATGAGGGGAGGAAATACGGGTTTGGCTGATGAGGGGAGGAAATACAGGTGTGGCTGATGAGGGGAGGAAATACAGGTGTGGCTGATGAGGGGAGGAAATACGGGTTTGACTGTTGAGGGGAGGAAATACAGGTGTGGCTGATGAGGGGAGGAAATACGGGTTTGACTGTTGAGGGGAGGAAATACAGGTGTGGCTGATGAGGGAGGAAATACGGGTTTGGCTGATGAGGGGAGGAAATACGGGTTTGACTGATGAGGGGAGGAAATACAGGTGTGGCTGATGAGGGTAGGAAATACGGGTTTGGCTGATGAGGGGAGGAAATACAGGTGTGGCTGATGAGGGAGGAAATACGGGTTTGACTGTTGAAGGGAGGATACACAGGTTTGACTAATGAGGTGAGGAAACATTGTGTAATGTGTGAACACATTCTGCTCTGAAAGCAGTTTAGTAAACTAACAAAGAATTGATTGAGTCAGAAGAATGTTGAGCTAACCCTGGAAAGTCACAAGTACAAACCAGGAGATTCTCAATGATGGCAACTGAAAAAAGAGAGTTCATTAAAAATAAACAGAAAGAAACAATTGACATTTGTTATTCCATTGACAAGGAAAGTTCGGATACTTGGTTACAGCTGGAAAAATACGAGGAAAGTGGGATCGTCGAAGACAAAAAAGAAGATATATATCTTGCCGTGCAACGGTAAACAGTAAAAAAAAAGAGTTGATGTAATGCACCGAGTACAGAGAACTGTGAAAGGACATGATCGCCTACGCCAACGTGTGTGGCACATGGTGATGAATATAACGAATTGCATCAGAAATTATTTCTGTATTTTTATAGTAAACAAAACTCTAAACTATATTGATAGGTTGATAGGGGCATACCTTTATACCCTAGCCCTAAGGTTCTCACGACATACCACAGAATTTGGTTTGAATGCGTAATGATGGTTTGATAGTATAAAAGTGACAAAGAGTAAGGGGAATACCTTAAAATCAAAAATGATGTGCTAACATCATCAAGCGCTATACATTTTAAAAAATATGACGATCATCATTTTTAGGAGGACGTGAACTTCTGTTCAATATGATGGATAGGCGGCAGGAACCATTGAAGGCTATGTATGAAAGTGTTCCTTGTTGCAATTTCCTCATATTCCAAGTTCGGCTTGTTGCAGGAGCTACTGAGTTAGGTGCTCTGTGCACACTGTGAGCTGTGCGTTTCATCGGTTTTGATCATGTTTCGATATTTCAGTTGATTACGATGAAAGATGATATCGTATGACAGGGAACTGTTGGCTGTGTTCACTTTCTGTGCGGTATCGCCTTATGTCTTTTGGCGTGTGCTGAGGCTACTATGATGGGGACTACAGCTACCTATCTTTCTTTGGGAGATGAGATAGTAATTCGGATTATTCCATTGGCACGGGCAGTTGAGCAATTATGGATTTTTAATTCGTTTGCAGTGATACCGGGTCCTTCCATAACCAAAGAACCAAAGAGAAATACCTTATTGTGACGAAGAAGACTTAAAAAAAGGAAAGTGCCACCGGCACGCCAAGTGGCGTATAAGGAATATGGTGTTAGTGACCATAAATTTTACGGACCTTCGGCACATGATTTTTGGGGTAATGTGGTCGGTATTACGCCCGTGCCGCTTTACTTTCCAGAAAAATAATCCGGTACCCATTACAGGCTGGGTGAACCCGGAAGCCGTCGGTTGGGATCGAACCCTACCTCTTGTCCTTTGTAGTCCAGTTCACTAACTACTGAGCTATTTGCGGCTCCCTTCTCAGAAGACACAAGACACATGATTTATAACAAGCGAAAAAATAATACATAATTATTCTGAGCATTTGGGAATAATATGTATGTTCAGCGGTGCTGCATGCTAATTAAAAAAAAATATATATTCTAGAGCCAGAAAAGCGTCACCTGGCATGCAAAGTTGATTTGGTAACAATCCACGTTATTCTCAGATAATTCGTGCAGATTTTTCTCCCTTCTGGCGTAACTCTACTTTCACTTTTGATAAAACGTCCTTGACAGTGAGCGAGGAAAACTGGTCCTGTTAGCTCTTACAAGTGACATTTGTTGTCGAGGAAAATTGGTCCTGTTAGCTCTTACAAGTGACATTTGTTACCGAGGATAATTGGTCCTGTTAGCTCTTACAAGTGACATTTGTTGTCGAGGAAAATTGGTCCTGTTAGCTCTTATTAGTGACATTTGTTGCCGATGAAAATTGGTCCCGTTAGCTCTTACAGGTGACATTTGTTGCCGAGGAAAATTGGTCCCGTTAGCTCTTACTCTTGACATTTGTTGCCGAGGAAAATTGGTTCCGTTAGCTCTTACTGATGACATTTGTTGCCGAGGAAAATTGGTCCCGTTAGTTCTTACTGGTGACATTTGTTGCCGAGGACGAAAAGTTCTGAAGCCGGCGGGCCTTGACATTGTTCTCTCATCAGTCTTCAGGTGCGTCGACGAGTAACTCTTAATTAATGGTTTGTGGAACCTCAACGTTTAAGATTTAGACAAGTAACTTGCCCTAAGTGCTCAGTGCCGTATAGAAAAGTGTTAATGCCAATGTTATTTAAGGGAAGAGTTCAAGGACATCCCCTAAATGGGCAAGGCCCTAGGGAGGGAAAACCCGTATTTAATTTTAACGATTTAGGCCATAACGTTTGAAAGTTGAGGCTATTGACCTTCCTCGTTATTATTATCTAAGCCAGGTTAATGAGCAGTGTACTGATCGTGACTTATTGTGTGTCATGATGTTGTTTTTACCCCTTCATCATGAAATAGGTCAAAGTGTCAAGTTCGCAAGGTCACAAAACTTGGACACTGAAGAAGAAGAAGAATGTTGACAATGTTGACAATGATGACAATGTTGACAATGTTGACAATGATGATGTTGTTCACTGTCTCGTGAAGCCAACTCATTAGGTACTCGCTTTCTGACGCTCTCTATATAGAGTCCAACATTTATGTTTCTTATTAAAACGTATAAACATTAGCCTCCCAGTGCAACTGTGTTATTTGTGTTTTTATTATCGTTAATAGTAAAGTAAAGTAAAGTAAAGTAAAGTAAAGTAAAGTAAAGTAAAGTAAAGTAAAGTAAAGTAAAGTAAAGTAAAAGTACGAGACTTGAATCGACGTCTTAGCACGCGAGTTTTCATCCATATGTGCTCGGCTCGGTCGCCTATCCAGAAGTGTTCGGGGACTTCTGGATAGTGTCGCTTCAAGCATCGAAACTCACGATGCGAGGCGGCATTCCTCACCTTCCCATAGTACTACTCAGGTACCCATTTCTGCAAAGGGGTTGTGTCGACGCCAAGGATATTTGTTTTCCCAACCACGGGTACATCTCACACTGCTTCCAGCGGGAATCGAACACGGGTTGTCCGATCGTCGGCAGCCCAGTCGGGTGGTTTTCCCAACTAGGCTACCAAGGCCCCCAAATTATTATTCTATCGTTATATGTCACACTCGTATGTCATTGCCGACAGATTTCTTCGAGTGTTATCATCATCCACTGCGATCTTTCTCCGTTAACCGCCTCTATGCTGTTCAAAGTGAGACCTTTTCTAATTTCCAAATCTTAATCTTTCTGTCGACCACGAAAAAGATGGGTCGATGGAATATTAAAAGCACTAGGAAACATAACAGCAACAGAGGCGAACAGAAGAGCAAAAGACCGCAAATTATATCTCCTCTCGACGCTGAAAGGCAAATGAGGAAGGAAAGAAGAAGAGGAAGAATCTTTCTGTACCGTTTAACTCTTTGTGTGAAGTTTGTTTATATCCACCACTGTTGTCCTTCCACCCGAACCCTTTAATTTCTCCTCCATTATTATTTCTCTCCTCCTTCTCAGGTAGTATCATAATCTCTATTCCTAAATTTCTTTCTGAGAGAGAGAGAGAGAGAGAGAGAGAGAGAGAGAGAGAGAGAGAGAAAATTCGTGTGTGTGTGTGATAGGAATTACTGCGTTTTATATGGAAGACTTCAAAGGGAGACAATTTAATCTCCACGAGTGGTTTCCCCGTTGAACAAGTTTTTCGGCACTTCACCTTCGTGACGATATAAAGGGGGCGGGCCCATCTAGGTCATTTCTACTAGGTGTTTTCCTCTTTTCGCATTCTGAGTTGAAAAATCTATAACACCGTTCTGACGAAATACAAAGCCATTCTACTTTAACCCCAACTGCCAGAAACCTCCTACAGGTGACCAGTCAAGTTAGCATCTAGCCACGGCTACAGCTACATCATATAATCCTGTCTCTGTTGCCAAAACCCGAGCGCAAGCGTGTGTGTGTGTGGGTGGAGTTAAGCAAACATGCGGGAGTAAGCAATGACAAGTTACCTTTCTAGGAGATACAACTGCAGCTACAAACAACTGCTGTCTTGTACAAAGGGCCAGTAAAATGAAAGACTATGAAATCAGTCTCGAACAAATGCGTGCTGTAGGCAGATGTTCTGGTTATGTAATGCACAACTTTAAGTGTTGTAAGTAAAAGCAGTCAGTCTTAACACTTGGATGTGAATCATGGACAATAGGACAACAAACAAGAAAATCACTGGAGTCTGTAGAAATGTGGTTTTACAGAAGAATGTTGAGAATATCATGGACAGCTAAGAAGAGTAATGAAAACGTTTTAAAAGAGGCCAAAGCAAAAAGAGAGCTAATTTCCAATGTTTGGAAGAAACAATCATCATTCTTTGGTCATGTAATAAGATGAGAAGAACTGGAATATATTGTAACAACTGGGAAAATTGAGGGAAGAAAAATTAGAGGAAAGCAAAGAGAAAAAATACCAGACAGCTTAAGAGAATGGCTTGGCAGAAGGTCAACAACAGAAATGATAAATAACTGTCGAGATCGAAAATTGTGGAGAGACATGATCGCCTACGCCAGCTGGCCCGGTACTTGATGATGATGAAGTAAAAGCAAATATCAGTCGTGTGGTTAGCATTGGGTTGTGGTGCGCAACTTTTAATGAGATATTGTACAATGCACCCCAGTGCTACATGAACTCACTGGTTTCCGAGAAAACAAGTCAGAGATATTTGATGAAACAAAGTCAGAGATATTTGATGAAACAAAGTCAGAGATATTTGATGAAACAAAGTCAGAGATATTTGATGAAACAAAGTCAGAGATATTTGATGAAACAAAGTCAGAGATATTTGATGAAACAAAGTCAGATATATTTGATGAAACAAAAAAAAAAAAAAAAGTAAAGTACCCCCGTCACGCCAAGTGGCGTATAGGGAAATATGGTGTTAGTGACCCTATATTTTACAGACCTTCAGCACATGATTTTTGGGTAATGTGGTCGGTATTACGCCCGTGCTGCTTTTACTTTCCCAGAAAAAATCCGGTACCCATTTAAGGCTGGGTGAACCCGGAGCCGTCGGTTGGGATCGAACCCTACCCCTTGTCCGTAGTAGTCCAGTTCACTAACCACTGAGCTATCGCGGCTCCTACTAATTTTTAGGGAATTAGTAAAACCCAGGTGTCCTCGCCAGGATTACGAACCCCGGCTGTTGCCGTGGTAAGCCAACCGTTGATGAAACAAAGTCAGAGATATTTGACGAAACAAAGTCAGAGATATTTGATGAAACAAAGTCAGAGATATTTGATGAAACAAAGTCAGAGATATTTGATGAAACAAAGTCAGAGATATTTGATGAAACAAAGTCAGAGATATTTGATGAAACAAAGTCAGAGATATTTGATGAAACAAAGTCAGTGGTATTTAATGAAACAGAGATATTTGATGAAACAAAGTCAGTGGTATTTGATGAAACAAAGTCAGAGATATTTGATGAAACAAAGTCAGAGATATTTGATGAAACAAAGTCAGAGATATTTGATGAAACAATGTCAGGGATATTTGATGAAACAAAGTCAGTGGTATTTAATGAAACAGAGATATTCGATGAAACAAAGTCAGTGGTATTTGATGAAAAAAATTCAGTGATATTTGATTTGGTAGTCGTTGAAGCAAGTCAGTGGTGGTTGTTGAAACAAGTCAGTGGTGGTTGTTGAAACAAGTCAGTGGTAGTTGTTGAAACAAGTCAGTGGTGGTTGTTGAAACAAGTCAGTGGTAGTTGTTGAAACAAGTCAGTGGTGTTTGTTGAAACAAGTCAGTGGTAGTTGTTGAAACAAGTCAGTGGTGGTTGTTGAAACAAGTCAGTGGTGGTCGTTGAAACAAGTCAGTGGTGGTTGTTGAAACAAGTCAGTGGTAGTTGTTGAAACAAGTCAGTGGTGGTTGTTGAAACAAGTCAGTGGTGGTTGTTGAAACAAGTCAGTGGTGGTTGTTGAAACAAGTCAGTGGTGGTTGTTGAAACAAGTCAGTGGTGGTTGTTGAAACAAGTCAGTGGTGGTTGTTGAAACAAGTCAGTGGTGGTTGTTGAAACAAGTCAGTGGTGGTTGTTGAAACAAGTCAGTGGTGGTTGTTGAAACATGTCAGTGGTGGTTGTTGAAACAAGTCAGTGGTGGTTGTTGAAACAAGTCAGTGGTGATTGTTGAAACAAGTCAGTGGTGGTTGTTGAAACAAGTCAATGGTGGTTGTTGAAACAAGTCAGTGGTGGTTGTTGAAACATGTCAGTGGTAGTCGTTAAAACAATTTAGTGATAGTCGTTGAAACAAGTCAGTGATGTTTGAAGATACAAGATGATTGTGGTATCTGTTTAAATGTGTCTTCTCGGTCCGATTAAATACAGGAAACAATTAAGAAAAGGTGTGATATTTGAAAGTGAAAGCGTTATCATTCATCCTTAAGTTCTTATTTCATTGCTTCTTCCAAAGCTACTCCTGCAAAACAGGAAAAAAAAATACTCTCAAAAGTGGAAGGCGATACACCCTTTTTAAAACGAATTAACCGGCAGTTCGTCTAGCTCAATCACCCACACAGCAGTTTTTATCCCGTCCACGGAAACTCAACCGGGTGTTGCTAATAGCAAGGGAATAGCTCTCGCCATCACATTCCTGCTTTACGCTGGGTAGCCATCTTTTTCTGATTGTTTGATTGTTTTTCCGGTAGCGGACAAATTCCCTCCCCATAACGCTCCTGGGCGTGAAGGAGATCCGGAAAACGAAAGAAGATCAGAAATTGCATGAGACGAAAGATGTGCTGAGAAAGGAAAACCAGCATGCATAATGATGCTAGCATACTTTCTCCAGTGTGAGTAGTTTTCTCCTTGGGAGTCTGTGTAAGTGTTATCTGCTTCCTCTGTTCTTTGCCTTAGTGTATAATGTGTTAATACTTTTATCTCGTGTCAAGTAATTACAAAAACCGACATTGCTTTCATCGGCTAATTACAATCTAGACATCTAAATTACAAAGGTAATGTGAAAATGACAAGCGCAAATAAGTGCAAAAATAAAGAGCGGAAGTAAGTATTTCTAATTATAAACAAGACAGCTGCCGGCAATATTTAATTGCACAAAAATATCATCACTGTATGCGGGCAGTAGGTAGAGTCATTGCTGAAGTCAACGATATGTAGAGTCACCTTTATCTACATTGGGACATGCGGGAGTAGGGGGAAATGAAAGAGCGGACAGGCTGGTTAGCTGTGCTATCGTTGAAGACGGTCAACCAATGGATCAGGCGTACGTCATTAATGTCCTCCGATATGCGGGGAAGACACAGAACTTTGACAATCATAAGTTCACATCTTTTCTTTGGGTGAAAGAGATGAGAGTTAATATGGGCAGATCTAGAAACTAGAGGGGAGCCGCGATAGCTCAGTGGTTAGTGAACTGGACTACAAAGGACAAGAGGTAGTGTTCGATCCCTACCGACGGCTTCCGGTTCACCCAGCCTTTAATGGATACCGGATTTTTTTCTGGGAAAGTAAAGCAGCACGGGCGTAATACCTAACACATTACCCCAAAAATCATGTGCCGAAGGTCTGTAAAATTTATGGTCACTAACACTATATTTCCTATACACCACTTGGCATGACGGGCTACTTTACTTTTTTTTATTTTTATTTTTCAGAAACGAGAGGTTTGGTGATTACATTATCAATCAACACACAACTGGAGTTTTCAGTCGCTGGACGCTGCGGGACATGCTGAGGAGGGGATCGGAACACCTATGGACATGTTCCGAGCGCAGTGATGGTAACCCATAAATAACTTATTTTTTTAATACCTCAGTCATCTATGTCAGTACTAAAAATAGTCGTCCAGCGATGCCTGTAATGACAATAGCCTTTGAAGTGTGTTGATGGTGTGTTTCTGTTATATGTGTGACCTCTCATTGCTTATCTTTGCCTTTATAATGCGGGTACTTTGATGTTACTGCTTCTTGTAGAGTAATCATGAACATGTGTTTTATCAAGATGTGACATTGTTTTTTTTTTTAAAGATAAAAACAACCCGTGGATCTCAGAAGTGATTTTCCGCTCTTCAAATGATGGCGGACGCTGTGTGAATTGTCTGCATACTTGTTCCTTTATATGCGAACGACCAGCTCTAACCACTAATTGAGCACTCTATGGGTATACCGAAACTGAACAATCAACGGAAAAAAACAAACGTGGAATTCAAAGTTTGTCCTAGCATCTTGATCTTGATCCGTCCAGCGGTGGTAGACATCGCCAAGGTCTCACAGTACCTTTCGTTACCCATCTATATTCTGGGCGAGGTGTTCCATCTTATCCAATGAGTCAATGCCTGCAAACTATGCTTCTCTTATCAGTGTTCTCTTTAGTATCTCTCAATGTCTTCCTATTTTCTGTATTCTGATGTTTCTCATATAAGTGCATGTTTTGATATTCACTTGTTGTATATTCTCAACACATGTCCGACATAATGTCCCAGCATGTTTGTAAGAAACTGCCCGTGTTCCGCTGACTTGTGGGCACAACCAGAAGGGAGATACTTTCAAGTTCATTTTGTCACTGGTTTCTTTACCATCATCCACCCACGCATTATATCACGGGAAAAAGTAATAATCCAGCCACGACCCGTGACGTAAAGGGAATGTTGTATTTGTATTCACTTCCCCTCCCCCCCCCCTTTTTTTTTAATTCATCGGCACAATTTTTGAGTGACGTAGTTAGCATGACGTCAGTTTTCCCTACTCCGAAAAATGCCCCGCAGGAAAAAAAACAAACTTGATTGAGTTTAGAAGCCATCGGTTGGAATCGAACCCGACCTTTGTTACTCAGTAGGCCAGTTCATTTACCACTGCGATAAAGCGGCTCTCACTCCGCCATGAAGACTTCCTAGAGTGGTATCGTCGATGTTGGCATCAACCTTTATTGATTCCCTGGCGGTACTAGCTAGATAAGGATAATCAATTAAGTAGCTAAGCATTTTGGTTGATCACTTGAAACAGATAACACCAAGCAGAAGATAAACTATAATCACGCATTGCAAAAAAATACATTTTAAAACGTCGATAACAACAAAATATCAGTTCTATGTATGACGATTCATAAACAATACAGCCCAAAAATGAGACAAGTAAAAAGCAAAACATTTGTACTTGTCACTAGTAACAAACGATACAATTGAAAATGAAGCAAACAAAAAGTAAAACAGTTGTACGTATTACTAATAACAAAGGCTTACAACTATTTTACTTACAACTGTTTAATTACTTACAATTGTTGAATCTTACTATTTTTATTATAATTCTTATTATTACAATTATAACAGGATTCCGGTTCCAAGAAGGTTTAATAGAAAATATGTTCAGGATTTGCTTTTGGAGACTGATTAATTTCAGCTCTCTAACGTAGATCACCATGTTAAAATCAACTGGATATTCCACTTAACAGATTCACGCTGGTGCTATGGAGTGAGTGCGCGTGGCATTCTTTTTGGCAAATTAGGTGGTGTGAATATGGTGTGAATACGGCATTTCTCCGTCAGAAAGGCGATATGCGTTTTAAGTCATGACATTTTTAGTTATTCAAACACCGCTGCTGGATTTGTTCAGCGCCGATTCTTTTGACCTCCTTAGTGTGGATAGTTGTGCCAAGTCAACATGTAGTTCCCTTTTAAGGATATTTCGCCGGCGCTACCGTCTTCGTGCGTCCTGACTGCGTTCTTTGCAGTAAATCATTCGTTGTGAGTGCATTCATTATTTACAATTTTGTACGGGATTCGTCACAAAGATGGCTGATCGTATAAACCTAACCCGGCCGTGCGCTCGAAAAGGACGAGATAATAAAGATTTCGATGCGGTTCGTGAATTGTAGCCCTGGTGCAACTTCCAGAAATTCATATTAGTCAAGGAGAGATACAAGAAGATCCAGGGAGGACCTGTAAATCAGTTTATCGTTTCAAACTGCCTGATTATCTTGGGAGGATATGTGAGCGTTTATAGATAGTTAGTTGTTCGCTGTGTGATGAGGACAATTCGACGACTAATTAACTAATCACCAACAATAAAGTTCACAATAAGACAAGTAAACAGAAACAATTGTACGTGTCACACTAATCACAAAAAGCCTAAAATGTCACAAGTAAACCAGTTCTATGTATCATCATCATCATCATCATCGAGTGCCATCTTCGCATCGAATGTTGGCTACCATGGAGCGTCATTCTGCTCTGTCTCTTGCTTTGATGGTGCAGGTTGTCATAGGCTGGTTTGTCGATCTTTTGGTGTCACTCGTCCATGTTAGACTTGGTCTGCCTCTGCCTCTTTTACCTTGTATTTTCTCCTCCAGGATTACTTTTAGTAGGCAGTTGTGTCTTTTAACATGGCCTAAAAATCGCACTTGTCTTGTTTGAATTGTGCTTAGTAGTTCTCTTTTCATTTTTAGTTGTTTTAGACTTCATCGTTTGTTTTCTTTTCCTTCCGTCCAATTCTACCTATTCTTCTATATATCCACATTTCAAAGACTTTAATTCTATGTTCTGTTTTCTTGTCTAATGTCCATGTTTCTGTACCATATAGGAATATTGAGAAGGTGTAACATTTTGCTATTGTTAGTTTTAGCCCTGGTGTTATTTGTTTTGATGTTAATATGTTCTTCATGACATTAAAATCACTTTTTGCCATTCCTATTCTTTTGTTTATTTCAGTTTCACATTTTCCATCACTGGTTATAGTTTTTCCAAGGTAGTTGTAGTTCTGAAGTCTCCAGGACTATTCCTTCAATTTTGATATCTACTTGTGGGTTCTGAGTATTTCCTTAGTTTATGATCATAATTTTAGTCTTTTCGATACTCATATCACTATGTATCACTAATCACAAATAGAATATCTCTAAGTACAGTTTACTAAAACCAAGCTATTTATAATGTGCACTAAATGTGTATGGACCCCAGTGTTTAACGCTCTTGTGTCCTGATTAAAAATCCGGGTTTGATTCCCAGAAGTGGTGGATCTTTACCCCTGAACCGATAAGGCCCCTGTTATAGAGCTGTAATGTTATTCTTTTATAATATCTTTGTACTCTCTTGACAGCACATCACATTTATTTTGTTGATCATAACAGGTAATTCAAGACAGACTCTTTTTCTGGATACATAATGAAAATCAAGTTTATTGATCTCTAGGCACAATTATCGACTAGTGGTGGATGCACGTATCTTAAATTAATGTTAGTTAATTCGGGACTTCTCTGAGGCTACCGCCGATGACTATGGTCCGTCCCAAATGAATATTTTGAAAAAAACATTATTCAACTTACGTTCACGAGGAATGTGAAACACAACTTGAAATACTCTTAAAAACACTTCACGACACTAATGTTCATATTCTCATTGCTATACTCCTACTCTCTATCAACTTTTACTAATAACTTCTCAACTGACTTGAACTACAACTTGGAGATTCTAACTTCCTAACTAACTGGCTTCACTTTCTAATCTTAACTTTCTAACTGTCCTGACTATACTAACTGTCTAATTCTCCTTCCTGACTAACTAACTCGAACTGTTGATTTTCTATTCCTGACTAATTCATTTCTCACTAATTATTTTCCTGACTGTCTCAAACCTATTGTATTGAAGTTTAAATACTCCAACCTCACACTTTGTGCGACATATCTTCAGCCAATCAAACCGTCGCAAAGTGACCACTTGCGACCCTTTTAGCCAATCAATTCTCACTACAACAATTCCACCGCCAAATTTCCATTTCTGAACTGTGACTCAAAGTTCAACTTATGTCCAAGACGTGACCGTTTCATGACTTCAGTCTAAAATTTGTCAAAACAAACTATTTGTGACATCATCTTCATGACCTGACCCGTCCTGGTAGCTGTTTACCGGACAGTAAAGTCATGCAGTCAAATCATGCACGTATTGTTATTTCCCCAACCTGCTGTTGGAAAATTTCCATTAACCTAAACTCTCTGTATAATTCTACCTTCCTTCCTCACTTCTGTGTGTCCACTACCCACTATAAACTTTTACTCCCTTAACTTTGTTTCTAGAACTTGTTATTCTGGAAAATCTCCATACTTAAATTTTATGTCTTAACACTGATGGTCGCTACCATTTGTTACTGCGATTGTCTATTGAGAAGCGGGTAACAACTAAGTTACCTGCCCCCATGCTCTCACTAGCTATACTCTATTACACTCCGGGTTCAGAGATTTTTATGATAATTAAAGTCGGGCTGGCGTAACACCGAACATATCACACAAAATGTACCTTAACCATGTTAATATATAGTGAGCAACACCATATTCCTCAGTCGTCCATCAGAGCATAGGAGCAACCTTTACACTCTCTCTTCTACCTCTCAGCTCCCTGTGGAGCATAGGTATTCAACAAACACTTTCCAAGTCGTTCTGTTTCTTACCATCCTTTAAAAATCATTCCATGTCTTACCTATCATCTTCATCTCTGCTCCTATCTGTATTCTCCAAGAATTTCTTGGTCTTCGTCTTTGTCGTTTCCCATGGGGATTCCAAAAAAGGACCTGTGTAATACTCTCAGTTGGCTCCCGCAGTTTGTGTCCTATCCAGCGCCATTGTCTTCGCAGTACCTCTTTATCCACAGATATTTAACTGGTACATTTCCATAATTCTATATTAGTGATTTTGTCCTGCCAACCTTTACATTACTTTCTGCAAATGTAACGGTTTCAAGTAGCAGTAATAGAAAACAATTAATCTGCGTGTATTACAATTTACAAACTGTACTGCTACTTTTGCTACTTCCTTTCTAGAACTATGTCTATTAATTTAACGCAATAAATAATAGTAGCAATAATACATGATATCCATTACGCCCCATGTCTTGTGAGAAATACTTTGTTGTTGCCTATGTTTTTCTCTATTACCAACCACACATCTTTGAGACATGCTGTCACAACAAAGTCAGGCCGCCTTTAATTTTCCAGAGACTCCTACGGTAATATCGTAGCTGCGTCGGTCGCCTGATTTATTTAACCTGGAACCATGAGGCTAGTAAAAGAAGGCACTGACCACTTAGTCATCGCTACTTGAAACAATTCGAAAACTACAGACATCACGACATACAGACAATAAGGAAACTACAGACATCACGACATACAGACAATAATAAGACTACAGACATCCAGGCATACAAGACATTACGAAAACTACAAACATTCTGACATACAAGACAACAAAAAAACTACATACATCTCGTCATACAGACACTAAGAAATCTACAGACATTCCGGCATACAGACAATAGTGAAACTACAGATATCTCGACTTGCAGACAGTAAGATAACTACAGACATCCAGACATACAAGACAATAATAAAACTACAGACATCCCGACATACAAGACAATAAGAAAACTACAGACATCCCGACATACAACACAATAATAAAACTACAGACATCCCGACATACAAGACAATAAGTAAACTACAGACATTCCGACATACAAGACAATAAGTAAACTACAGACATCCCGACATACAAGACAATAAGTAAACTACAGACATTCCAACATACAGGCAATATTTTCAGTCATTCCTGCTTGCTTCTTGCTGTCTGGGAGTTGACCAAGTTGTTTTTCCTTGATGCATAAATTCAATTTCTTCTTCTCTCTGTCCTGTTTTCTTACCTCATAGTTCTCTATGAGGTTTCATGTATCAGACCTTGAGGACCTGTTTTATGGCTGTATCTACCATTTCGCTGCGAGAACTTAAAAGCTCTTTTATTTGATTATTTTCCATTTCGCTGTTAGATTTTAATGACCTGCTTTATGAATGAAACGTAAAGTTCTCTTTAGTAGCCGACCTACTGTTTTGTTGACAGACATTAAGGACATGTTTTATAGCCGTGCCTACTACGTCATTACCACACATTATGGTCCTGGTTTATTTCCGTGCCTACTAATTCATTATCATAAATTATGGATCTGTTTTATACTCGTGCTTACTACTTCAATATCAGAAATTATGGACCTGTTTGTTTTATAGCCGTGCCCACTACTTCAATATCAGAAATTATGAACCTGTTTTATTCCCGTGCCTACTACTTTATTACAAGACATTAAGGACATGTTTAATAGCAGTGCCTACTACTTCATTATCAGAAATTATGAACCTGTTTTATAGCCGTGCTTACTACTTCAATATCAGAAAATATGGACCTGTTTTATAGCCGTGCTTACTACTTCAATATCAGAAAATATGGACCTGTTTTATAGCCGTGCTTACTACTTCAATATCAGAAAATATGGACCTGTTTTATAGCCGTGCTTACTACTTCAATATCAGAAAATATGGACCTGTTTTATAGCCTGCTTACTACTTCAATATCAGAAAATATGGACCTGTTTTATAGCCGTGCTTACTACTTCATTGCCATAAATTAATGACCTTTTTATACCCGTGCCTACTACTTCAATATCAGAAATTATGGACCTGTCTTATAGCCGTGCTTACTACTTCATTGCCAGAAATTAATGAGCTTTTTGTACCCGTGACTACTACAACATTATCAGAAATAAATGACCTGTTTAATACCGGTGCCTACTACTTCTTATCAGAAATTTAGGACTTTATTTATAAACGTGTCTACTATTTCATAGCAAGACCTTAATAACATGTTTTATGGCTGAGTTTACAATTTTGTTGCCAGCCGTAAAGGACCTGTTTTATGGGCGTGCGTACGTACCACTTCATTGAAAGATGATGACATCATTATTTATCAAAAGGGCAGCCGATCCAAGAAACGTAAACTAATTTTTCTTTAAATAGGGAAATTCAAGCAAAGTACATCACTTGATCCAACTTGCATACGTGATTCCATAAATGGAAAGCTGTCGATGTTTAAAGAAAAGTGTGATCTGGCAACATAACGCGCAGAATACCATCTTGCAGTCATGGAAGTACAGATTCCGTTAGCTAAAAGTTTTGCAATAAACTGTAGGTGGTGAAAAGTCAGAACTTGAAACCGCTTCAAATAGGATAGGTTCTAATATCTCGAATTTTAATAACTTCGTCAAAACTTGAAAGAGTACGCCAACGTCGAGAAGAGAATATTTAGTATCAATGTTGCCACAGAACCAGACAGCAAGAGGCTGCAAAAATAAATGGATTCTTAAAATATTCACTGATTCTTTGTCATTTTTAGGAGATTACGAATTAAATGGCTGTTAGTTATAAACGAACCTGTCAACAGTAAAATTTAATTTGAGGGGGCTGCAATAAGATGGAAGAATGTGTCGGATAATAAGGAGGAAAATATGTTGTTGAAGACGGAAAAACATGGTAAATATAGGGACAGCAAGGAAGTACAGAAAATAGAACGGTGTAAAAAGCGATGAATTTTGTAAACAAATTATTTATTTGTTACTTATTATTACTGTAGATGATGCCTTCCTTTCGACGTTAGATGGCATTTGTTAGTGTTTATCCAACGGTTACTTACCTTCTCTAACAGTCTATCTAGCCCTTTCAAATACTGTGATGTTTCATTTAAGATGTGACCTGAAACCTGAGATTTTTCTCTGAGAAAAAAAAAATTCCGGCCTATCGTTGTACAGACTAGAAAAATAAAATCATTTATTTATTTGCATTTTTAGGGTAGAAAATTGCAGGTGAAACGATATCTCACAGAAATGTGATTTTTTAAAAAAATGATGTCTATATTTGAATGACTTTATTGCGTTCGGGTGTGTAATTTTGGCCACGTAGAACGCGCGTCTGTGTTTATTATATCTACTAAAAGTGATCTTGGAGGGGAAAGTACAAGGTAAAAGAGGCATATGCAAACCAAGACTAACATGGACGAGTAACATCAAAAGATGGACATGTCAGCCTACGACAATCTGCACCATTAAAACAAAAACAGAGCGGAATAACAATTCCCTGGTGGCCAACTTTCAATGCGGAGACGGCACTGAGTGATGATGATTTATTGTATCAGCGTCTGAAATCTGCCAACAAGAAAAGTTACGTTCAGATAAATAATAAAAGGAAAAAGGTCTTTAGTATTATTATCGTGTTGGATATTTTTTTTCTTTATCTTTCTTGATTATATTAAACTTTATATTTAGAGTCATCACAGCACGTTTATAGTCAACAACATTAATCATCACAGACTATTCAGTCATAATACACAATCAAGTTAATTGATCTTTAACTTGGCACGTGATACATAATAGTGGAAGCACTTCTCTTAGAATTAATGTTCTTAAATTGTGGACATTCAGGAGGTACCGTCGCTGGCTATTGATCTGTCCACAAGTGCAAATTTTGACAGGTAACATTACATTTCTCTCACAACTTACTTACGAATTTGTTCTCTGAAGCACATCTTTGAAACACTCTCAAAAACACTTTCACAACTAAATGTAATCTGTGTTCTAATTCACCTGCTCTGGTTCTGTCTACTGCTCAACTAATTATTACTACTTAACTAACTCGTGGCTTACTACTTATTACTACCTCTCTTATCTTCTCCTTACTAACTTGACTGATTCTTGTGCTTAATTAACTTACTTCCTTGTTTGTCCTAACTGCTTAAAATTGAAAACTACTAACTGCCTTCGACAGTTCGGCCAAAGCCGGACTAAACTTATAGCCTACATTTCTGACTAGCTCTTGTCTTCCTCCTAACTGCTTAAATCTTGTGTCTAACTACATGTATGTTCTAAATTGCGTGCCTAACTACTGAATACTATTGTGTTGAAGCTTAAATACCTAAACATAATTCTGCGTGTGGAATGCATGCATCCAATGAAATTGTCGCGAAGCCGTAGCTAAGTGGACATCCGCCACCAAACTATGACAACTGCTGACATCTTGGTACTTTCAGTGAACTCTTACGTTTTAGGATGGCCCAAACAGGCTTGTTTGTGACTCCCAAAGTAACCTCTGGTTAGCTTGACCTCTATTGAATTTCAAAATAATGATGTTTATTTCATGACTTTAATCTGTCCTGGAAGTTGTTTGTCAACCTATTTACCTGACGTGTCAAGCCATGTGTTGACTCACACTTTCACAACTATACAATTTTCATTCTACCTAAACTTGTGTCTGACTACTACCCTTCCTTCAACACCACCTACTCATCCACTAACAGGTAGGAATTTTTATTCGCACAACTTTTCATTGCCTTTCCATTGCTTACATACTGTTACTAACTACTGATGACCGCTATTTTATGACACTGTTATTGTCACTTAAGAAATGGGTACCGGCTGATCTACCTGACCAATGATTTAATTAACACATACTGTTACAGTATTACTGTCGATAGAAAGTGGAGTGGTACGTTCCCTCAAATATTTCTTTGTGCACAAACCTAATGAGAATAATGTATGAAGGATTGAAATATAGTGTTGTGCACGAAGGGCATCTTACAAAAGCATTTGAAATAAGATCAGGAGTAAGGCAGGGATGCTTTCTATCTCCATTTCTCTTTCTACTGGCCATATATTGGATTATGAAAATAACTCAAAACAACAGAAATGCAATCCAGTGGTCACTGACAAAGCAACTTAATGATATAGACTTTACTAATGATATAGTTTTTCTATCACACAGCCATCAACAGATGCAAGATAAAATGAGCATACTTGATGAGAGATCACAACAGCTAGGACTGAAAATAAATAGAGATAATACCAAAATTATGAGAATTAATGCAGTTGGCAATAACCAAATTAAAAAAAAGAAATACCTCTACTAGACATACAATCTTACATACATCTGGGCATTAATATAGACAAAGAGGGAGGAACAGAGAATAATACCAAAATAAGGATATCAAAAGCAAGAGGAGCTTTCATTGCACTGGGAAACATATAGAAGTCTAACGAAATTAGGTTAAATTTAAAAATAAAAATGTTCAACTCCGGTGTTAAGTCAGTCCAGTCAGTGCTTGAGAAACATGGACAACAACAAAAATGACAATCATGAAGATGCAGACTTTCATTAATGGATGCTTACGCAGAATAAAAGTATGGAAATGGTAGGACAAAATCACTTACATAGAATTATGGAAAAGTACTAGTCAAATACCAGTGGATAAAGAGATACAAAGTAGACGATGGCGCTGTATCGGATACACACTGTAGAAGCCAACAGAGGGTATTACACAACATGCCCTTTTTGGAATTCCCAGGGGAAAAAGACAAAGAGGATGACCAAGGTATTCTTGGAGAAAATAGATGGAAGCAGAGATGAAGATATGGGGAAGACATGGAATGATCTTAAACGAATGGCAAGAAAAAAAAAAGAACGGCTTGGAAAGTGTTGAC
Organism: Megaustenia siamemsis; assembly: GCA_032433765.1. NCBI lineage: Eukaryota > Metazoa > Mollusca > Gastropoda > Stylommatophora > Ariophantidae > Megaustenia > Megaustenia siamemsis. The sequence goes on from JAVIAB010000124.1 coordinate 18,142,109, forward strand.
GACCTATGCTGCACAGGGAGCTGAAAAGTAAAGACGAAGAAGAAGAAGAAATCTTGTGGTTGAGCATGGCGCAGTGTATACTCTTTTCGAACGTTTTTTAGCGTTTGGTAACACACAATTTCGAAATTTGTTGAATCATCATATTTGACTAAATTGCTTTAAGTAAAGAAACTGCTCGATTCAAAGTTATATATATTTAACATGACTTCTTATAGTATTAGTGTAATGGTTAGAACGCTGGCTTGGCGCCAACAGGAAATTGATTCAAACCCTAGCTGACACTGGACAGTCGACCCAAATTTCAATAAGTACCTGGTTCGCTGCATTTATTTGAGGTATTAAAAGTGAGAAAGAACACATTTGTTGTCTCGGACTCTAAACGATATTGCCAAGTTTAATACTTCATTTGGAGGTGCCTGACAGCATCAGAGCTGGAGGATGTCAGCGACTCATAGCTGATAGCTTGCGCCAGGATCAGTGAAACAGAACCATCCAGACATTTCTCTACCTTTTCGCGGTGCTTCTAGAAACATACTAACCATTCTAGTCTGACCACGTGATTAGGGACTAAAGATGGACGGCAATCTGGTTCTCAAAAATGCCGTGCAGAAGTCGGATGTGCTGTGTCGAAAGCGCAACATCACAGTTTTACTGTAAACCACAACACAAGGCATCTACGCCCACTTAACGCTCTTGTAAGGACAGATGACGAAAATGATTATCCATTCCTTTAGTATATCCATCGAGTGAAAGCCAGGAAGAGTACGAGAGATACTCCATTTCCCCTACAATATACTATTTCACGAAACACATTTTTGAATGAAACAATTTTCTCACTTCGAAGCCAACCATAGTAGTTAATGTCATTAATCAACATTTGTGAACTAAGACACCTACGTCCCTCGGAATCTAACCCTGACAGAGGTATATAAACCGGCTTGATAACACTTCCTCTTTATCGCTTTATCTCCTTATAAATATACGGGCATCCCTATCAAGTCTCACTCGGGTCTCTCTGGACGCCGACGCCGAGTCATAGATCAGGTCTTGTTCTGGGTATAAGCAGGACAAAATAAACATGTTAAAGAAACTATGAAGAGACCAATTTTTCTGTTTTAATGTTTACAGTTTACACTAAAGAGGGCTACACAGATAGACCTACGGTATTAGAGAATCCTTTCTTCGTATGGGAATATAAAGAAGTGTGTCTGAAAAGTTTTTGTTTAGGGTAATATGGTCGGTATTACGCCCGTGCCGCTTTACTTCCCCAGAAAAAAATCCGGTACCAATTTAGGTCTGGGTGAACACTGAAGCCGTCGATCAGGATCGAACCCGACTCTTGTCCTTTGTAGTCCAGTTCACTAACCATTGAGTTATCACGGATCCATTCAATGCAGTCAATAATGTTTTACTTTTGTGTACATTCAATATTATAGACTAATGCATGCTTTTCTTTGTTTAAATTATTTTAGAATTTCATTATAACGGGCTAAATATGAACATATTTGTGTTTTGTTTTATAAAGCATTTTTCATGCAAAATAAAAACGTAAGTTTTAAAAGATCGCCACTTGTAAAATGGAGAGGAAATGCACACACCGATTGTGCTTCCTGTTGGAACAGGCGTCATTCTTTACTGCATCAACATTTCATTTTATCATCAACTAATGCCAAGTGTAAAGACTGAAATAATAGTCGCTCCATTTTCATTAAATATAAATGTGCACAACACTTACTTTCCCAGAAAAAAATACGATACCCATTAAAGCCATCGATCAGGATCGAGCCTAACCTCTTGTCCTTTGTAGTCCAGTTCACTAACCACTGAGCTATCGCGGCTGCCATTTAGAAAACGTATCTGCATATTTTTCTTTTTTTTTCTGAAAACATATGGATGTATTCCACGCACTTGTGATGAGATCATTTTTACAATTTGGAAGTTAAAGCAGTCTCAGTTATGTTACTTTTGTCTATACGTGACCTAGATGTTGAGAAATGAAGAACGAGTATAAATCACTCTCAATGTTCGATACTGAAGCTGTGATCTTTTAAAGATAAATATAATTGACCACGAAACGTTATAAGCAAATTACCCTTACTGTTGCCAAACGCATAGGAAGAAATATGATTGGGAGTTCATCTCATTCCTGATTGCTCTTAGAGATGACATCCCAACAATTTGGTTAAACAGGCAGGTGCATTGCACCTATAAAAGTTGAAGAAATGTATGCGTGATAATAATTTGTGTTTCTCAGTGTAGCTTCATCGTGCACAAACTTATATCTCATTAGCAGATTGTCGTTATTTCTTGATTTCCAAAGTGGTGTCCTGTTTTTCTCATTTCTCATGCACTTCTCTATAGTTCATAACGTTTGTTTCATCTATTTAAAGTGTCAATGTACGAGAACAATAACCGCAACTATCGTGGTAACAATAACAACACTTTTATTTTTCTACTTTTCACCCAGCTTTATAGAGGTCTTGTACGATGTTATATATTTGTGTCTAACTTCCTTATGTATTTAATTTTTTTTTTTTTAAACATTCTCCATTAGTAAAAAAAACATCCGTTCCGTTTTCGTTATCCACTGTTCAGTTTGTTTTTTTCTATCAAAGATATAAAGTCAGTCTAGATAAAGAGATAAGTACATGTAATAATCAAGTAAACATCCCAGCCCCTGCCTTTCAAAGCTTGGGAGAACAATCGTCACAGTGACCCTACTGTTCCACGACCACGAACAAGCCGCCTTTACTACCAAGAAAATTATCTGGTACACATTTTTAGAGGCTGTATGAACCCCAGTGACTTGTCGATCCGAAAGAAAACATCAGCCACTTCTGAGAATCGAATCCGCACCCTTGTGATCAGGAAGCGAACACTAACCACTCAGCCACAGATGCTCCTTAAGTAATATTGGAGGTTACAGATTTGGAAATTCCAAATCCGATCTTTACCGATTGATCTTCACAGCGGCAGTTATTATTAATTTACTAAGTTCATATAATGCTTGTTATTGACAAAGTCATGTCAGGGTTTATGTTTCCTATCACCTTATGGTTTTCTGTTAATTTTGAAAATAGCTTTTAAAGATTACCTTCAAGGCAGGATATGAGAGGGAGATAATGTGCGCATGCGTCAGAGAGATGGTTTCAATGTGTGAGAAAAGTACGAAACAGTGTGTGATAGGGAGTGAGTGGCAAAATAAGAAACAAGACAGACAGACAGACAGACATGATAGACAGACAGACAGACAGACAGACAGACAGACAGACAGACAGACAGACAGACAGACAGACAGACAGACAGACAGACAGACAGACAGACAGACAGACAGACAGACAGACAGATAGATAGATAGATAGATAGATAGATAGATAGATAGATAGATAGATAGATAGATAGATAGATAGATAGATAGATAGATAGATAGATAGATAGATAGATAGATAGATAGATAGATAGATAGATAGATAGATAGATAGATAGGTAGGGTAGGTAGGTAGGTAGGTAGGTAGGTAGGGTAGGTAGGTAGGTAGGTAGGTAGGTAGGTAGAATGGATGGATGGATGGATGGATGGATGGATGGATGGATGGATGGATGGATGGATGGATGTAAGTGTAAGTAAAGAAATATACATTTTTAAAACGAAACAACTGAAGCTGTTTGTTTTGTCCTTTTATTTGACCTTAATTTGTTTTTTTTTTATGCAAAATGTAAATGTAAAATGTAAATGTTTAATCTGTTTGTTTTACAGAGGTCCATGGTAACAGGCCAACAACATTCCACCGACCACCCCAAGTATATGGCAACAGACGATGCCCCGAATCTAAATAGCCAAAGGTCGTTAATAAACAAAAAGGGAAATGATCTAAACACAAGGGCGACAACCAAGCGCTGTAATCAGCGGTGCAGTACGGACTCATGTATACATACAATCATTATTAAATGATTTGATCGACAACGCTAACACAGAGATAGAAAGGCAGATCTCGACATCCCTGCGAATTGTTAACCCTTCTATCTTCACAATAATTTGGCCTGGGATAAATGCCAGTATATGTAACCATTATGTCTAGTTTATGTAACGTGTGCCATATACTGTATGTTGAGTTAGTGTAATCGTTGCCAAAATCGTAGTTTTATTTACATACTAACATGATATTTTTTTTTTTAGTTCGAACATTTTTTTTTAAATCCCTTTAAATTTAGTTATCAGCATCATGTAGTGGCGTAGCATGTGGGATAGACCGTTAATTTATGTATTGTTGAATCCAGGATTGCTGGTTTCTTTGGGTTTTTTTTTTAGTTCGGGGAGGGGGGGGGGGGGGGAGATACAGGGATCGCAGACGTATGTCCCAGTGGCGTGCATTAAAACATACCTTCCCCTTTGGGGGGGGGGGGGGGTAAGATACAGGCATCTCAGACGTATGTCCCAGTGGCGTGCATTAAAACATACCTTCCCCTTGGGGGGTAACATACAGGGATCTCAGACGTATGTCCCAGTGGCGTGCATTAAAACATACCTTCCCCTTGGGGGGGGGGGGGGTGTAAGATACAGGGATCTCAGACGTATGTCCCAGTGGCGTGCATTAAAACATACCTTCCCCTTGGGGGGGGGGGGGGGTAAAATACAGGGATCTCAGACGTATGTCCCAGTGGCGTGCATTAAAACATACCTTCCCCTTAACTGCTACGCCACAGAAAATATTTAACTAACGCTACAAATGTCTGATAGAATCAGCTTTCTCCTTGTGTCCTGTAATGTCAGAATTGTCAGATAAAATCAGCTTTCTCCTTGTGTCCTGTAATGTCAGATAAAATCAGCTTTCTCCTTGTGTCCTGTAATGTCAGATAAAATCAGCTTTCTCCTTGTGTCCTGTAATGTCAGATAAAATCAGCTTTCTCCTTGTGTCCTGTAATGTCAGATAAAATCAGCTTTCTCCTTGTGTCCTGTGATGTCAGATAAAATCAGCTTTCTCCTTGTGTCCTCTGATGCCAGAATTGTCTGATAGAAGATTTCTCTTTGTGTCCTACAATGTCAGAATTTGTCGGATAGAATCAGCTTTTTCTTTTGTCCTGCAATGTCAGAAATGTTGGATAGAATCAACTTTCTCCTTGTGTCTTGTACTGTCAGAAGTGTTAGATAGAATCAGCATTCTCCTTGTGTCCTGCAATGTCAAAAATGTCGGATAGAATCAGCTTTCTCCATGTGTCCTATAATGTCAAATGTGTCGAAAAGAATCAACTTTCTCCCTGTGTCTTGTAATGTCAGAAGCGTCTGATAGTATCATCTTTCTTCTTGTGTCCTCTAATGTCAGAAGCGTTAGATAGAATCAGCTTCATCCTTGTGTCCTGCAATGTCAGATTTGTTTGATCTAAATCCGTTAATAAACAAACGAGTCTGAAGTTAATAGATCAAATGCCATTCTTACGGCTGGAGTTGCAATCATTTCCGCATACACTATTCTTCTCTTTTTCTTCTACCTTTCAGCTCCCTGTGGAGCATGGGTCTTCAACAAACACTTTCCAAGTCGTTCTGTTTCTTGTCATTCGTTTAAGATAATTCTATGTCTTCGCCATCATCCTCATGTCTGCTTCCATCTGTCTTCTCTAAGAATACCTTGGTCTTTCTCTTTGTCTTTTTCCCTGGGGATTAAAAAAAATGACCTGTTGTGTAATACTCTCAGTTGGCTTCCGCAGTTTGTGTCCTATCCAGCGCCATCGTCTGCGGTGTATCTCTTTATCCACTGGGATTTGACTGGTACATTTCCATAATTCTATGTTAGTGATTTTGTCCTGCCATTTCCATACTTTTATTCTGCGCAAGCATCCACTAAGGAAGGTCTGTATCTTCATGATTGTCATTTTTGTTGATCTCCATGTGTTACGGCCATATAATAAGACTGACTTAGCATTGGAGTTCAACATTTTTATTTTTGTATTTAACCTAATTTCTTTGCACATCCATAGCATACACTATTACATTTTGTAAACATTTCTGTTTTGATGGTCTATATTTCCGCAACAACTCTTCTGTGCTGTCTCATATCTGTCTTTCTCTACTTACTTTGCAATCTGTTCTAGTTGTTGACAAATACGGTACTCTTCCCTATGAATGCAGCCAATTAAAGCGTACGACTTTCTACAATGAATATTATATGTGCTTAATTTTCGTCCTCAGACATATAGTCTCGTTTATCTTCCACTCGTAAAGCATCTAGTTCTATCGCTTTTATTAAAATTATATCCGACTCAAAGGATAAATTAGGAATGGCAGACCTATAAGACAGTTATCAACATGTGGTATGTTCCTGTTGAAACATAGCTCCTATGACAGCTACTCTATGGATTTATTTGTCCTCTCTCTGGCGAGTCTGATGAAGTCATGCCCAACACATCTGTCATATCTTCACTTATCTTCTTATTGGTCTACTTATCTCTCGTCTATTTGGTACATATTCGTTTCTTCCTTAAGTCCTGTAACCGTGGCGGTAGTTGAAGAACTGTTCACAGACTTCATCAACTTCTCCAGTGATCTCTATTCAATCATTATTTGCGACCTTGCGAAGCTGAGACCTCTCTTTCCTTTAATATCTTCCAATCTCTTCTCTTTCTACCTCTTCTTCTCGCTTCTTTCGCAATTCCTTGCAATACTGTCTTGACCAGGTCAGATAATTAAGATCCATAGCCAAACTATTTCTTTTTGCGTTTCCTCACAATAGTCAAAAGATCATCATGTACTCCAATGGCTTATTTTATCCTAAAAATATTTTCATTCATAGTACAATTTAGGTAAGAAATGTACAGAACCTTACGATAACAATATTTGGCACGAAGCCCTTGTTCATAATCTTTTCTAGGCCGTCATGTCGTTTCAAATGATTTTATGTTCTTTAGCAACCAATTTGTGTGTGTGAAATATTAAGTTGTTCCAAAGTGGACGGCGGATCAATTGGCGGAAGAATCAAAGTGTAGATCTTAATACTTTTTTTTTCTTTCAATCTGAAGGGCATCTGTTAGATGGAATAAACAAATTAAGTTAAATAATAATTGCTTGATAGTATTATTATATATATTATACAGACAAGAAAATCACTGGAGTCTGTAGAAATGTGGTTTTACAGAAGAATGTTGAGAATACCATGGACAGCTAAGAAGAGTAATGAAAACGTTCTGAAAGAGACCAAAGCAAAAAGATAGCTAATTTCCAATATTAGGAAGAAACAATCATTATGTTTTTGGCCATGTAATGAGAAGGGTACAACTGGAATATATTGTAACAATTGGAAAAATTTAGAGACAAAGAGATAGAGGAAAGCAAAGAGAAACCAGACAGCTTAAGAGAATGGCTTGGCAGAAGGTCAACAACAGAAATGATAAATAACTGTCGTGATCGAAAGTTATGGAGAGACATGATCACCTACGCCAGCAGGTCCGGTAGTTGATGATAGTATTATTATTATTATTTTGTGATTGGTACATCGCATGTCTTGTCAGTTGACGTTGCAGAGTTGTTGTAGACGTTAAGCATTGATAAGATTGTTAAGGTGAACAGAAAACGAAAAGTTACAAGTTGTTGGCGATAGATAAAGTGGAACATGAACGAAAGATGGCCATATACGTTTACATGTGAGGGAATGCTGGGGAACATGAACGAAAGATGGCCATATACGTTTACATGTGAGGGAATGCTGGGGAACATGAACGAAAGATGGCCATATACGTTTACATGTGAGGGTATGCTGGGGAACATGAATTATTTTAGTTACCAAAAAGTTGTAGAAAAAAAAAAAGAGAAACATCTGAAAGAAATGTCAGTCCCGAGTTAGGAATGAGAAAAAGTTCGGACCGTGAGGAAAAGATGACGAGAGAAGAATTTGGGTTGTAACCCCATAATTGCAAGGATGCGTTATGGCATAGAAGATGAAAGTTGAGACGATAGTATCCATGTCGTTGTAGTTGATAAATGATTTCGTTAGACACGTACTGTAGTTATGAAGAAGAAAAAAAATAAGAAAATTAATAAAAACACAGAATTTAGAATGAAATTATTGACTTATAAATGAAGTTATAGTATTTTGGATGAAGTCATATTGATGTAATTATAATAGAGGCATGGAGTTGTGAATATATATTGTTTTTTTTTAAATTTAAGTTGCAAGAGTTATTATTGGAGTCATGTAACGTAAATGAAATTGTAGAGATTTTGATAAAGTTATAATAAAGTTTATATTAAAGTTATAGAGTTGGTAAACGAATAGGTAGAACTGGATGGAAAGAAAAGTTATAGAGTTGGTAAACGAATAGGTAGAACTGGATGGAAAGAAAAGTTATAGAGTTGGTAAACGAATAGGTAGAACTGGATGGAAAGAAAAGTTATAGAGTTGGTAAACGAATAGGTAGAACTGGATGGAAAGAAAAGTTATAGAGTTGGTAAACGAATAGGTAGAACTGGATGGAAAGAAAAGTTATAGAGTTGGTAAACGAATAGGTAGAACTGGATGGAAAGAAAAGTTATAGAGTTGGTAAACGAATAGGTAGAACTGGATGGAAAGAAATGTTATAGAGTTGGTAAACGAGTAGGTAGAACTGGATGGAAAGAAAAGTTATAGAGTTGGTAAACGAATAGGTAGAACTGGATCGAAAGAAAAGTTATAGAGTTGGTAAACGAATAGGTAGAACTGGATGGAAAGAAATGTTATAGAGTTGGTAAACGAATAGGTAGAACTGGATGGAAAGAAAAGTTATAGAGTTGGTAAACGAATAGGTAGAACTGGATGGAAAGAAAAGAAAACAAACGATGAAGCATTAAAACAGCTAAAAATGAAAAAGAAACCGCTGCTTAATACAATTCAAAAATGAAGAATGCAATTTTGGGTGCATGTTAAAAGACACAACAGCCTACTAAAAGTTATCTTGGACGGGAAAATACAAGGTAAAAGAGGCAGACTAAGAATAACATGCACGAGTAACATTAAAAGATGGACAGATCAGCCTGTGACAAAAGCACCATTAAAGAAAAAGACAGAGCGGAATGGAGCTCCTTGGTAGCCAACCTTCGATGTCGAGATGGCACTTAATGATGATGGCGAATGAAGATCTATTGTTGATGTATAGAACTAAAGAGTTGGTGGATGGAGTAGTTGAGCTGGTGCATGGAGTTGTTGAGTTAATGGATGGAGTTGTTGAGTTGGTGGATGGAGTTGCTGAGTTGGTGGATGGAGTTGCTGAGTTGGTGGATGGAGTTGTTGAGTTGGTAAATGGAGTTGTTGAGTTGGTGGATGGAGTTGTTGAGTTGGTGGATGTAATTGTTGAGTTGGTGGATGGAATTGTTGAGTTGGTGGATGTAATTGTTGAGTTGGTGGATGTAATTGTTGAGTTTGTGGATGGAATTGTTGAGTTGGTGGATGGAATTGTTGAGTTGGTGGATGGAATTGTTGAGTTTGTGGATGGAGTTGCTGAGTTGGTGGATGGAGTTGTTGAGTTGGTAAATGGAGTTGTTGAGTTGGTGGATGGAGTTGTTGAGTTGGTGGATGTAATTGTTGAGTTGGTGGATGGAATTGTTGAGTTTGTGGATGGAATTGTTGAGTTGGTGGATGTAATTGTTGAGTTGGTGGATGGAATTGTTGAGTTGGGGATGTAATTGTTGAGTTGGTGGATGGAATTATTGAGTTGGTGGATGTAATTGTTGAGTTGGTGGATGTAATTGTTGAGTTGGTGGATGGAATTGTTGAGTTGGTGGATGGAATTGTTGCATTAGTGGATGGAATTGTTGAGTTGGTGGATGGAATTGTTGAGTTGGTGGATGGAATTGTTGCATTAGTGGATGGAATTGTTGAGTTGGTGGATGTAATTGTTGAGTTGGTGGATGTAATTGTTGAGTTGGTGGATGTAATTGTTGAGTTGGTGGATGGAATTGTTGAGTTGGTGGATGTAATTGTTGAGTTGGTGGATGGAATTGTTGAGTTGGTGGATGGAATTGTTGAGTTTGTGGATGGAATTGTTGCATTAGTGGATGGAATTGTTGCATTAGTGGATGGAATTGTTGAGTTTGTGGATGGAATTGTTGAGTTGGTGGATTGAATTGTTGCATTAGTGGCTGGAATTGTTGAGTTTGTGGATGGAGTTATTGAGTTTGTGGATGGAATTGTTGAACTGGATGATGGAGTTGTTGAGTTGGTGGATGGAGTTGTTGAGTTGGTGGATAGAGTTGTTGGGTTAATGTATGGATTTATAGTTTTTTTTTTAAATGTACTTGTAAAGCATAACCGAACGAAGATATAAAGTCAATGGAGTTATAGATGTGGTGGATGACGTTACACAGTTGCTGCATGGAGTTGTTGGATAGTGGATGAAGCTGTTGAATTGTGAATGGAATTATAGTTATGAATCTAGCTATAGAGGTTTATATAATATCATAAAGTTGATGATGATGTAAATAATTCACCAAAATTCAAGGCAAGCAGTCAAAAGAGAAGATCAAATAAAGTTGTAGAAAGCTTTAGATAACAACTTCCAGATGTATCTAATATAGATCGCTTGCTCTTCATAATGTGTCAAAGGAATCATGGCAGCTTTATCTGAAATGATGGTTATTCATGCCCTGGTCTCTCCATATCTCAGAACAGGCTGCTTTCTATTAGTGAAATCATGTTGGCATGGGCACTGGGAATTAACGATTCTTAATCTTCTTATTTTTTTTTCTAGCGAACAATTTGAGTGAAACGCAAACTGTAAGTAGATTCAGAGTGGAAAATAAGTTCATGAATTATTTGTCGAAATGAAATTACGAGTTAGACTTTGTATATAACAAATAATGTTATGTTTGTACAATTTGCATAAAATTTACTATAATGACGTTATCCTATCATCATCATGTGCTATACCGGTTGGCGTAGGCGATCATATCCTTCCACAATCTTCTATCCACATAAAATCGTATCAGTTCTGTTGTTGACTGTTTTCCATGCCATGATATCAAACTGTCTAGTATTTTCTCACTTTGTCGTTCACGATCTCTCTTTCCCTGTATTTTGCCAGTTGCAACCAAGTATTCTAACTTTCTTCTTCTCGTGATATGTCGGAAAAATGGGCATATGGTTACTCTAAAGTTGACATAAAAGATTTGACGATGAGATCAAATTGATTTCAACGTTGCGATGCACTTATAAAACAAACTTTACGATCGAAAACTGAAAAAGAAAATACAGTGAATTGAAAACATATAAGAATAGGCATACAACAGTTATATGTTTGAGACACAAATACTTAGTGCATTCAGAAAGTAATGCGCCCATCGCTTTTCTATGGAACCGCTAATTCAAAATGTATGAAATTTTTACACAGTAAAGGAAAAAGTAAAGTACAAGTCTTGAATGGACGTCTTAGCACTGGGTTTTCACCCATATGTGCTTGGCCGCTTTTCAGAAGTGTTCGGAGACTTCTGGATAGTGTCGCTTCAAGCATCAAAACGTACCATACGAGGCGGCATTCCTCACCTTCCCAGAGTTATACCCTGGTACCCATTTCTGTCAGCGGCTGCGTCGACCGCGGGAGAATTTTTTTGTTTTTCCAACCACGAGTACAATTCACACTGCTTCCAACGGGAATCGAACACGGGTTGTCCGAACGTCGGTAGCCCAGTCGGGTGTTTTCCCAACGAGGCTACCGAGGTCCCCTTTTACACAGTATATATGGATTATGTCATGTAAACATCGATATCATGAAACATAATCCCCATCCACTTGTAGTTTTACGCCAGCGCACAACAAGTGCATGTATTCCTAGCCTGTACCAGTCTTTGTCTTGATCGTGCAGCCCTGCTTCGCTTTATGAATCACTCCTCCCTCATTTTCACACCTTGTTCCACGGAGGGCATATTTAAGTGGACCAAAGAGATGGAAATCAGAGGGTGAAAAATCAAGGCTGTATGATGGATGGGGAAGTAGTGTATCCCAATCTGGTGATTGCTTCCCGTGTTGCCAGACTTGTGTGAGGGCGCGCATTGTCGCGAAGGAGAAGCAGGTCTGCTGGATTCTTGTGCGGCCAAACTCTGCAATAACGTTGATTGAGTTTTCTCAATGTCTTAATGTAAGCTTGTGAATTGATTGTCTCTCCTCTTGGCATAACATCTACACAAATCACATGTAATGTCCCAAATGACAGTGACCATGATCTTTCCAGATTAAGGAGATGTCTTGAATTTCTTTCTTTGTGGTGAGTGCGGATGATGCCACTCCATTGACTATCTTTTTGTCTCAGGTTCTAAATGATGTGACCAGATTTCGTCATCATCACCATTGAGTGCCAGCTCCGCATCCAAGGTTGGCTGCCATGGAGTGCCAAGCTCTTGTTTTGATGGTGCAGGTTGTATGGTCAGCATAGGCTTACATCCATCTTTTGATGTTACTCGTCCATGTTAGTCTTGGTCTGCCTCTGCCTCTTATACCTGGTATTTTCCCTTCCTAGATTACTTTTAGTAGGCTGGTGTGTCCTTTAACATGCTCCAAAAATCTAATTTGTCTTACTTGAATTGTGTTTAGCAGTTCTGTTTTCATTTTTAGTTGTTTTAAGACTTCATCGTTTGTTTTCTTTTCTTTCCATCCAATTCCTCCTATTCTTCTATAAATCTACATTTCAAAGACTTCGATTTTCCTATTCTGTTTTCTTGTTTAATGTCCATGTTTCTGCACCATACGGGAGTGTTGAGAAGATATAACATTTTTCTATTCTTAGTTTTAGCCCAGGTGTTATTTGTTTAGGTGTTAGTATATTTTTCATGGCATTAAAATTACATTTTGCCATTCTTACTCTTTTGTCTTTTTTTCAGTTTTACATTTTCCACTACTGGACTACTATATTATAGTATGCCCAAGGTAGTTGTAGCTCTGAACTGTCTCCAGATCTATTCCTTAAACTTTGATATTCACTTGTAGGTTTTGGGTATTTTATTTTCTTTGTTTATGATAATAATTTTAGTCTTTTTGATATTCATAACTAATCCATAAATGTTGCTTGTCATGTCAGGTTTCGTCACCTCTAACAATCTTAGTCAAAAAGTACTCTCCATCGACATTGAAGCGCTCCATAAATTCAGAAGAAAAAAACTTTTTCTTTGCAATCGGTGCTTGTTTGTTAGATTTCGTGAAACCCATCTTGCACAAACCTTAGAGAATCCGAGAGTTTTTATAACTGCATTTGTACTACCAATGCTGACTGATAACTTTAAGGCCAATTGTTGAGTGGTGATGCGACTATCAGCAAGAATAATGCCCTCAGCGCATTTCAACATGTCTGCATTGGTGGCTGTGGCAGGCCGTCCACATCGCGGCTGATCAAGCAGCTCCGTATCTCCGCTTTCCGACTCCTTTATTCTATGAACCCAGCGACTTACTGTGTTCAGCCAGCAAAACTTCCATACACATCACATAGGCGCTTGTGAATGTTCACAACAATTTCCTTCTCTAAAACAAGAAATTCTATCACAATTAGCTGCTTATAACGCAATTCATGCTCCATTTCAACGGTTTAGTGAAGTCGTATTATTTGGCCGATTGCAGTGCAATTTGGTTCCCACAATCGACACATGACATATTTAAAGTGGGCAAAATGTCATGATTCTGTGTTACTTATCAGCTGAGAAAGTCGATGTTGTGTATTACTTTTTGAACGCCCCTGGTATATAGTCGTCGTTGCTGCCTTTAAATCTTGCAAGTATTGTGAAGTCGAAGCCACAACAAGAGGGTGAACTAGGTCAACTAAGATTATCAGCGACGATGCTTCCATGGCTCCATCTCATCTCTAAACGTTGCGATCTGGTTCTTGACCAGATTTCTATAATTCCTATAATTTAATGAATCGTTCAACCATGATTATCAGGTCCAACTAATCTCTCCTTCATTTCTCTGTCTCTCTGACACCTGTGATTTAGCGAAGTCGAGACCCACGCATTCCTTATGTTGTCATTCTAGATATTTCTGTTCACTTTACTCTCTTACTCCTTTCACAGTTTCATGTAGAAATAATTTTGCGAAACTTGTTTGATGTGGCTTTTCTATGCCAGATATTTTTATTTTCTTGGTGTGCTGTTGTAAAGAGATTACCATATGAACAATTACCTTTCTAATTCTTATCTGGCGCTCTTAGGTGGTTTGTTTATTTCTTTGTTATGCTGTTGATTTTTTTTTCTTAACATAAAGAATTTAATACCAATTTGTATCATCATCATGTGCCATGCCGGTTGGCGTAGGCGAGCGTGTCCTTCCACAATTCTCTATCCACAGTACTTTCTATCAATCCTGTTCTTGACTGTTTTTAGGCCAGTGACACCAAGCTATCCAGTATCTTCTCTTTTTGTCGTTCGCGATCTATCTTTTCCTGTATTTTGCAAATTCTAAGTATTCCAACTTTCCTCTTATGATTTTCTTGAAAAAATGTTGATTGTTTCTATTGACCTTTCGAGCCGTAACCGGCCCATAGGGCGTAGACCAAGATACACCTTCTCCTATATGAATTTTTGTTCTAGCAGTTTTCTTTTTAAAGATATTTTATTAAATCTCGCCATCTGTCTCTGTTCTGTGCAAACAGTTCTATCTCATTGAGGGAGCCGATTCCTGCTGCTCTTGCCTCTCTCATCAATGTTCTTCTCAGTGTCTCCCTGGGTCTTCCTCTTTTTCTTTTACCTGTTGTTTCCCATATGAGGGCTTGCTTTGCTATTCGATTATTATCTCTTCTCATCACATGTCCAACGTATGACCATCGTCTTTTCTTTATTACTGAAGATATTAGTGGTTGATTGGCGATTTCTCTAATTTCCTCGTTTGTTTTGAATTCGTTCCATTCTATACCAAGTATTTTCCTTAGACATTTATTTTCGAATGCGTTCAACTTTGTTTCTATATCTCTTGTTGTTTTCCAGCTTTCACACGCATACGTAAGGGTTGATAGTACATTTGATTTGAATAGCCTAAGTTTTGTGTTTGTGCTAATGAGTTTTGATTTCCACAACTTTTCAAGGCTTCTGAAAGACATTGCTGCTTTAGCCAGTCTGATTCTAATTTCTTTGATTGTTTACAGTAGTTTAATTAAAATACATTCATAGTCTGGATGAAGGCACATTTTGACCAGGCTACCACTTTCATTGAACAATTTGATGCAACCCGCACTCAAAAAGTTAAAAGAAGGGTGCAAAAATTGTATCCTCGTAAAGATGATAGAGCCAAGCCTGAGAGAGGAGCTAATGAAAAGTGCGAGGATACATCAAACATGCAATAACCTTAGTACGTTAATCATATCAGTAGAGGTAATAATAAAATTGTCGAGTTTCAGAAGAAAGGTAAATTACAAAATATTGAATCAACATCTTTTATAATGTATGTTTGATAAGTTTCATAAGGCTGAAATGTGTGTAATGATGAACAACTTTCACCAAAAGGCAAACAGATAGTTCGAATCTAAACATGCAACATTCTTCTTTAGTTTCACGCCTCTGTGACCGCGTGTATTCTAGATTTAAAAAAAAACCAGACCGTTGTAAAATATTTTTTTTAAATCATCATCATCCATCATTAAGTGCCGTCTCCGCATCGAAGGTTGGCTACCATGGAGCGCCATTCCACTCTGTCTTTCGCTTTGATGGTGCAGGTTGTTATAGGTTGATTTGTCAATCGTTTGATGTTACTCGTCCATGTTAGTCTTGGTCTGCCTCTGCCTCTTTTACCTTGTATTTTCTCTTCCAATATTACTTTTATTAGGCTGTTGTGTCTTTTAACATGGCGGCCCCAAAAATTTCATTTTTTTAAAACGGCAACACAAAAAGAACGTAACATCATCAACGTAAGGAAACAATCATGATCTTTTTAGTTAGATTATGGGAGACGCGGGAGATGTCGTGATAACTGAGTGGGAGATGTTGTGATAGCTGAGTGGGAGATGTTGTGATAGCTGAGTGGGAGATGTTGTGATAGCTGAGTGGGAGATGTTGTGATAGCTGAGTGGGATATGTTGTGATAGCTGAGTGGGAGATGTTGTGATAGCTGAGTGGGAGATATTGTGATAGCTGAGTGGGAGATGTTGTGATAGCTGAGTGGGAGATGTTGTGATAGCTGAGTGGGAGATGTTGTGATAGCTGAGTGGGATGTTGTGATAGCTGAGTGGGAGATGTTGTGATAGCTGAGTGGGAGATGTTGTGATAGCTGAGTGGGAGATGTTGTGATAGCTGAGTGGGATGTTGTGATAGCTGAGTGGGAGATGTCGTGATAACTGAGTGGGAGATGTTGTGATAGCTGAGTGGGAGATGTTGTGATAGCTGAGTGGGATATGTTGTGATAGCTGAGTGGGAGATGTCGTGATAACTGAGTGGGGAGATTTTGTCCTAGCTGAGTGGGATATGTTGTGAAAGCTGATGGGGGAGATGTGATAGCTGAGTGGCAGATGTTGTGATAGCTGAGTGGGATATTTTGTGATAGCTGAGTGCAGATGTTGTGATAGCTGAGTAGGAGATGTTGTGATAACTGAGTGGGAGATTTGGTAACTGAATGGAACACGTTGTGATAACTGAGTTGGTGCATGTTATGATAACTGACCGGGACATGTTGTGATAACTGAGTTGGTGCACATTATGATAACTGACCGGGACATGTTGTGATAACTGAGTTGGTGCATGTTATGATAACTGACCGGGACATGTTGTGATAACTGAGTTGGTGCATGTTATGATAACTGACCGGGACATGTTGTGATAACTGAGTTGGTGCATGTTATGATAACTGACCGGGACATGTTGTGATAACTGAGTTGGTGCATGTTATGATAACTGACCGGGACATGTTGTGATAACTGAGTTGGTGCATGTTATGATAACTGACCGGGACATGTTGTGATAACTGAGTGGGACATCATGTGGTGATAACTGAGTGGGGCATGATGTGATAACTGAAAACATCGAGAATAGAGGGAATCGGGGAAGGAGAGAATAAAGGTACCAAGCAGGCTAAAGCCTTGCACTATAGAAACTTTGCAACAAAAATTAAACATGACGAGGCCAACTTATGGAGTAACTTTTTCACCTGAGCCAGCTGGCATGACTATTTATGATGATAAAAAAAGATCTTTTCTAGACACAGCATTCAGCAAACACAAGTCTAGGTTAAAACAAGCGAGACTTAAAAAATATAATGAGGCAAAAGGTAAAGCGGAAATGTAAGTTGAAGTTGGAAACTATTAACGTGTTGTGCTTCACGACTCGAGTGTAAATTGTATCCCATGTTTTAACTTCGAGAAATACGACCTGACAAGGCATAGCACATCTAAACGGTAATACATATTTCTTACTAGATGACATTCCGTGATGAAGAGCACTGGGCTGGGGAACGCCGTGGGGGGATGAGAAATGATCTAATGAACGGTTAACCAGCCTGATTTGAGGGCTGGAATATGGGGGAATATGTGTGAAATAATGACATTTAGCAAGTCTGATGTGAGGGGTGGAATATAGGGAAATATGAGTGAAATATGACATTTAACGAGCCTGATTTGAGGGATGGAATATGGGGGAATATGAGTGAAAAAAAATGGCATTTAGCGAGCCTGTTTTGAGGGGTGGAATATAGGGAAATATGAGTGAAATATGACATTTAACGAGCCTGATGTGAGGGGTGGAATATGGGGGAATATGAGTGAAATAATGACATTTAACGAGCCTGATTTGAGGGGTGGAATATGGGGAAATATGAGTGAAATATGACATTTAACGAGCCTGATGTGAGGGGTGGAATATGGGGGAATATGAGTGAAATATGACATTTAACGAGCATGATTTGAAATATGGGGGAATATGATAGAAAAAATGACATTTAACAAGTCTGATGTGAGGGTGGAATATGGGGAATATGAGTCAAATAATGACATTTAACGAGTCTGATGTGAGTCTGATATGGGGGAATAGAGTGAAATAATGACATTTAACGAGCATGATTTTAGGAGTGGACTATGATATGAGTGAACTAATGACATTTAATTTGGTCTAACCACACATCTACAATCACTGTATAACCTTTTGCATGATATAATACGATGTTCACTTACTCCATACTGAGCCATTATTTGCTATATTGCGTTCACATGAAATCTGTTTAATTCTACAGTGGATGTGAATTGTTTATTTTTAAAAATCACAACACCAAAACGCTTTCACCGTACGCCATAATGTAGGCGATTATGAGTTTTCACATGTTCCCGGAACTGTTATCATCATCATCATCATCATCATGTACCCTGCCGGTTGGCGTAGGCGATCATGTCCCTCCACAATCTTCTATCTACAGTACATCGTATCAGTTCTGTTGTTGACTGTTTTCGATGCCATGACACCAAGCTATCCAGTATTTTCTCTCTTTGTCATCCGCGATCTATTTCCTTTTATTTTGCCAGTTGTAACCAAGTATTCCAACTTTCCTCTTCTCATGATGTGCCCGAAAAATGTTGATTGCTTCTTTCTGATGTTTTTTAAGAGCTCCCTTTTTGTGTTGGCCTCTTTGAGAACTTCCTCATTGGTCTTTTTATCTGTCCAAGGAACTTTCAACATTCTTCTGAGAAATCCCATCTCTGTGGCCTCTAATCGTCTTTTCATTTGTTTGTCTATTGTCCATGATTCGCTTCCATAGGTCAGAATTGGTTCTATATAGCATCGATGAACTCTCTTTCTCATTTTTATTGACATAGATTTGTCATGATTATTCCAGGCAATTTAAGAAGGTAGTTTGCCATTCCTTTCCTTCTTGGCAGTGACTGTACTAGTCGGAGATCGCAGCCATTGTCTCTTATTTATTATTAACTGTTATCATAGTTGTTTATTTTATTAAATGCCGCGATGCTAGACTTTCAAGTATTTTCTGTACCACTGTCTATCTATTATTCTCTCTCTTTTTCACTCACACTCACTCTCTCTTTCTCTCTCTCTTGTTTTCACTCACACTCACTCTCTCTTTCTCTCATCTCTCTCTCTCTCTCTCTCTCTCTCTCTCTCTCTCTCTCTCTCCCACTCATTCTCTCCTTATTTCTCTTTTTCTATTATACCAGCGCACAGTTCCTTTTACGACAATTGTTAAATACGTTTTAGGATCTAGAATACCTTAGATGGAGAAAGAATTAGTGAAGCTGTAAGGGGGAACTTTTATCTTGCGAAACATCAGCGTTCTCTAGTCCATCCAGCAAAGAGAAAATTGGTACATGACAGGGAAGGAAAATAAACAACTGAGCTGAAGGTTTTCAATGACCAAGAGCTGTGTGCTTTGATCAGGATCGATAAACAAGTGAGTTGAAAGTTGTCAATGACCAAGAGCTGAGTACTTTGATCAGGATAGATAAACAACTGAGTTTAAAGTTGTCAACGACCAAGAGCTGTGTGATTTGATCAGGATCGATAAACAACTGAGTTGAAAGTTGACAACGACCAAGAACTAGGGCTTTGATCAGGATCGATAAACAAGTGAGTTGAAAGTTGTCAATGACCAAGAGCTGTGTGCTTTGATCAGGATCGATAAACAACTGAGTTGAAAGTTGACAACGACCAAGAACTAGGGCTTTGATCAGGATCGATAAACAAGTGATCTGATCAAGATCCAATTTCACCTTCCAGCGGTGTTCCTAAACACAGACTAACCAACTCATTAAGGATCGAAGAGGGAGGGCGACCCGATACTTACAAATACTCTGATGAAGTCCGATGTGTTGGGTGGAGAAGAGCAAACAATACAGTTATGCTGTGAACGACAACACAACACATCTCCCCAAACATAATATCCTTCTACGAGCAGACAATGAAGGGAAGACACCGTTTAGAGAACGCCAAATTAGGGGACTCTTGTAAACAAATATTTTTATGAACAAAAACAGCGCCAGAAAAAAAAGTAAAAATAAGGTCTCAGGCAACATTTTTTTATGAATTAAAGGGATTATTTTTACCGGAAATACTGCTCCGGACCGTACATTGCTGCCAGGAGTTATTATTATTTTTTTTTCCAGAACATACGACACTCCAGGCTCAACCTCTTAAAAAAAAACCATTCAAGGTATCAGCCTAATGAATTGTGCTTGTCGGGAGAAGTTGTGTTAACCCGGTCCCACTGCTGTATTTATTTATTATTGACTTTTTTTTGTTATTGAATTCGTGCCTTGAGGACATTGTCATCGACAGCTGGAAGCGCGTTGTGACTACTGCTGGCTATAGCCCGCTCTCATGAGATGATCAGAGCACTCTATCTCTCATGTTCATATGTTTGGGGCATGCATGTTGGATGTAGTTCCAACAATTTGTTCATGTCACCGTCTCTCATGTTCATATGTTTGGGGCATGCATGTTGGATGTAGTTCCAACAATTTGCTCATGTCATCGTTTCTCATGTTCATATGTTTGGGGCATGCATGTTGGATGTAGTTCCAACAATTTGCTCATGTCATCGTCTCTCATGTTCATATGTTTGGGGCATGCATGTTGGATGTAGTTCCAACAATTTGTTCATGTCATCGTCTCTCATGTTCATATGTTTGGGGCATGCATGTTGGATGTAGTTCCAACAATTTGTTCATGTCACCGTCTCTCATGTTCATATGTTTGGGGCATGCATATTGGATGTAGTTCCAACAATTTGCTCATGTCATCGTCTCTCATGTTCATATGTTTGGGGCATGCATGTTGGATGTAGTTCCAACAATTTGCTCATGTCATCGTCTCTCATGTTCATATGTTTGGGGCATGCATGTTGGTGTAGTTCCAACAATTTGCTCATGTCATCGTCTCTATGTTCATATGTTTGGGGCATGCATGTTGGATGTAGTTCTAACAATTTGCTCATGTCATCGTCTCTCATGTTCATATGTTTGGGGCATGCATGTTGGATGTAGTTCCAACAATTTGCTCATGTCATCGTCTCTCATGTTCATATGTTTGGGGCATGCATGTTGGATGTAGTTCCAACAATTTGCTCATCTCATCGTCTCTCATGTTCATATGTTTGGGGCATGCATGTTGGATGTAGTTCCAACAATTTGCTCATGTCATCGTCTCTCATGTTCATATGTTTGGGGCATGCATGTTGGATGTAGTTCCAACAATTTGCTCATGTCATCGTCTCTCATGTTCATATGTTTGGGGCATGCATGTTGGATGTAGTTCCAACAATTTGCTCATGTCACCGTCTCTCATGTTCATATGTTTGGGGCATGCATGTTGGATGTAGTTCCAACAATTTGCTCATGTCACCGTCTCTCATGTTCATATGTTTGGGGCATGCATGTTGGGTGTAGTTCCAACAATTTGCTCATGTCACCGTCTCTCATGTTCATATGTTTGGGGCATGCATGTTGGATGTAGTTCCAACAATTTGTTCATGTCATCGTCTCTCATGTTCATATGTTTGGGGCATGCATGTTGGATGTAGTTCCAACAATTTGCTCATGTCACCGTCTCTCATGTTCATATGTTTGGGGCATGCATGTTGGGTGTAGTTCCAACAATTTGCTCATGTCACCGTCTCTCATGTTCATATGTTTGGGGCATGCATGTTGGATGTAGTTCCAACAATTTGTTCATGTCATCGTCTCTCATGTTCATATGTTTGGGGCATGCATGTTGGATGTAGTTCCAACAATTTGCTCATGTCATCGTCTCTCATGTTCATATTTTGGGGCATGCATGTTGGATGTAGTTCCAACAATTTGCTCATGTCACCGTCTTTCATGTTCATATGTTTGGGGCATGCATGTTGGATGTAGTTCCAACAATTTGTTCATGTCATCGTCTCTCATGTTCATATGTTTGGGGCATGCATGTTGGATGTAGTTCCAACAATTTGCTCATGTCATCGTCTCTCATTCTGTCGCTTATACAAGCACCATTGTACCCCGACAGAATGTATTACCACACATCACAAAAGAAGATCTCAGCACAAAGCAAGAACTTCATAGCACTTGCAAGAATCCAGAGACAATTAAAAAAAACGGGTTACATTTAAGTGTAAAGATAGTTGACATTGATATGTGACTTTTAATCCTTTTAGTATCCTAATCTCCTTTAATAAGAAATATTTACAGAAGATATCACATTATCAAAGCGAAAAAAGGGGAGCGCACTTGTCCAGATTTGATGAATATTTGACAACATGTTCATCCTTCTTTCCCATCTTTGAAACAAAATGTCATTGCAGTGTCCATACGTGTCTGCCGTCATAGATTAGGAAGCCATTAATATAGCGTGACTCTATCAATGTTGAGCTTTGTCGAGTGATGGTGTTGGAGGTCGTGTGGTTGAAGAAATGACCTGGGCTGGGGTGTAAGTATTTATTTTAGCACCAGAGCAGGATATGAATATTCATTTAGATTCACAGTAAAACTTAAATTATGAAACACTTTCTGCTTACCGTTTGTTTTCATTGTTTCGTTGTCATTTTTTTTTTCGCGAAATTATACTTTTTATACTCATACGAATCACTGTGAATAGAAGATTGTGGAAGGACATGATCGCCAACGCCAACCGGTACGGCACATGATGATGATGATACTTTTTATATTTTTGTGTTCGGTAATTAGATGAGAATGTGACAAGTAATGAAAGGTATATGGTAATTACAGTTGAAATCAAATGAGGCATATATTTATGGAGAGCGATGATAACTGGTGTATACAACCATTAATAGTGCAAGAGACACTTTATAAGTAAAACATCAGTCCCAATATAAAAAAAAAAAAGTAAAGTACCCCCGTCACGCCAAGTGGCGTATAGGGAATATGGTGTTAGTGACCATATATTTTACAGACCTTCAAGCACGTGATTTTTGGGGTAATGTGGTCAGTATTACGCCCGTGCCGCTTCACTTTCCCAGAAAAAAATCCGGTACCCATTTAAGGCTGGGTGAAACCGGAAGCCGTCGGTTGGGATCGAACCCTACCCCTTGCCCTTTGTAGTCCAGTTCACTAACCACTGAGCTATCGCGGCTCCGTCTCAATATATAAACTTGTAAAAATAGTTTAGGAAAACAAAGCATTCGCAAAATACCAAACTTCAAGAATCTATCTATTGTCCTTTCGAGCCGAAGACGGCACATAGGGCAGAACCACAATCTCAAAAACAGAAACCTTGCGTGCCAAAATGGCACATATTGCGGAGATCACTGCTTCTAAAATCTATGGTTCTGTTTCCATAACAATATTTTTTACAATGACAGCTTGTAAAGCCATCGATCAACCTCCTTAGTCGAACTTCAAGAATACCACATTTAAATTCTTGTTAGTTTCTTAAACAGAGTGATACGTGACCAACATGAGCTCATCAAGAAGCTCAAATCATACCATCTGCGCTGCATAAGAAGACTCCTGGGCATCAGATGACAAGAAAGTGCTTTTAACTTTTGTTCTTGTGGCAACCAACAAAAACAGCATACGCATTTTGCTAAACCAGGTCGCTAGATATGGCTGGAACAGGTGACCCGTATGGCAGAATTCCCAAAGACATTCAGTACAGCGAGCTGGCAGCAGCCACACCCTATCGGCTGACCAGCACTCCTTTTCTGAGACACTTGTTTTTGTGACATGTAGCGAATCAACATCGGCAGTAAAGTATTGATTACGTTCTAGTTAGTTCGTGTCTATTATATAAACAAATAAGTTAACTTACTCCCTTCCCATTTTATTTTGCTGGTTTGAAGTGAATTATCTGACTTAGATTTGTGAAAACCCGATTTCGCAAGAGCCCGAGAGAGCGTTGTTGGGAACCGAAAGACAGAACAAATGATCCGGTGCGAGCTTTACTGGGAAGGCAAAGACTTAAAGTTAAAAGAGCAATATTGTTTCTATAAGCTTAAAATAACATCTCTTTGCGGTACTTGTTTTTAATTTTTGGGGTATTGTGAGGAGTTGGGGGGGGGGGGGTGTTTGGGGTGTTATTTATAGAACTGGAGAATAAAGACCGCTCGACCGATGCAGTCAGCACAAGGTTTTCGGGTCAGAGTTTTTATTTCACTTCTGATAGTCTTCATTGTTAATTTGCCTTTCAGAGTCTATGGGAGATACAATTTGCAGTATGTTGCTCTTCTTCTGTTGCCTTCACCTGCTGTTATGTTTCCTAGAGTTCCTACTATTTTAATATAAAAACATCCAATTCATTGTCGCCCTATAGCTCTGGTGTTTTCGCAACATTTATTGAAGTCTCATTGTGAACATTATCTGTCTGAATTATCACGGGCCAAACTATATTGTGTGTTGTTTCTTCATCTATTCAGTTGCGGAAATTACTACCAGCTTTTTTTTCTCAGTTCTTCATTTCTGATCTATCTCACATGTTATTTCTTGTTACGTGTCTAGCGCACATCATTTTGATAGTGGTTATT
The DNA here is from genome assembly GCA_032433765.1 of Megaustenia siamemsis. Classification (NCBI taxonomy): domain Eukaryota; kingdom Metazoa; phylum Mollusca; class Gastropoda; order Stylommatophora; family Ariophantidae; genus Megaustenia; species Megaustenia siamemsis. The sequence continues at coordinate 18,166,489 of JAVIAB010000124.1, forward strand.
TTTTTTTTATTGCTCTTATGTCTAGAGTCCAGGGAGCCGCGATAGCTCAGTGGTTAGTGAACTAGGCTACAAAGGACAAGGGGTAGGGTTCGATCACAACCGACGGCTTCCGGGTACACCCAGCCTTAAATGGGTACCGGATTTTTTTTCTGGGAAAGTAAAGCAGCACGGGCGTAATGCCGACCACATTACCCCAAAAATTATGTGCTGAAGGTCTGTAAAATATAGTCACTAACACCCTATTTCCCTATACGCCACTTGGCGTGACGGGGGTACTTTACTTATTTTTTTTTTTATGTCTAGAGTCCAGGTCTGACATTCGCAGCGCAACATTGGGGTGAAGATTGTGTTGTAGAGTGCCCGTTTTGCCTCTATTGGGGTCAAGATTGTGCTGTAGAGTGCCCGTTTTGCCTCTAATGTTATTATTCCTTGTTGGACAGAAGTAGTCACAGTTGTCCGATGATTTGACAAATTTTGTTGCATCTTGCGTCTATTTATGCTGCTTGTGAATTATCGTTAATCACTAGAATTTATAGGTATTTTAATTCCTGCACTTGTTTTAATTGTCTTCCGTCTAACCTTATGTTGATATTCTGTTTCTCTTTTGCGATGTTCATGACTTTTGTATTGTTAATGTTGATTTGCATGTTGCACTGAAAGCCTGTTCTTTTAAATCTCTGTAAGTGTTCTTGTAAGTCTTCTATTTGTCCATATATTAGTGCTTGATCGTCTGCGAACAGAAGCACGTTAATCTCCTCTGTCTCCGAATGGTTGCCTAACTTGCATATGCAGTCCTCGTAGAGAATAAACAACAAGGTAGATGGTACGAACCGCTGTCTAACTCCTGTTCCAACTTCAAAGTCATCTGTAGCCTGCTGCTGTTCTGGCTGTGCAGCTGTTGTTGATGTAAAGACTTTTAAATAGGTTGGTTAGATCTTGGCACTATATCCTATAATTGTTCTCTGTTTACTTTTTCGAATGCTTCTTTTCTTTTGTCTATGAAAGCTACGTATAGATTTGTATTATGTTCTGTCGTCTTTTCTGCTAGCTGTTTTCGAGTGAATAGTGCGTCAGTACATCCTCTATTTTTTTATTTTTTTATTGGGAGTTGCTGATCTGTAACTCTTCTAAATCATCTTTGTCTTTTCTCTATAATTTTGGCTAAAAACTTTCCTGCGTGGTTGAGAAGGGAGATATCTCTATATTGGTTGCAATCTCTCTTGCTACCTTTCCTTGTTACTATTCGTATGATTATGGCATGTTTCCAGTCTTCTGGAGTTTTCTGTTGTTATTATGAAGCATTGGAATTCTGTGCAGCCATGTAACTTTTGTTTTTCCTGCTGCTGCTATTACTACTGCTGATTTGTTGTCTATTCCTTATGCTTTATTTTCTGGTGAATGCTATATGATTTCTTCGATTTCTTTTTTTATGATGTTAGTTTCAGTTCCTTAGCATTCGTGTGTGGTTTGTGATATATTATTGATAATTTGTTCCATTTTCAGTAGGGCTGCGGAATGTTCTTTCCATCTCTGTTGCATTTTTAAAAAATGTCATACTGGCTGTCCTTCTTTGTCGTAAATGTGTTCAGTGGTTTCATAATGTGCTTTTCTCGGCTTTATCGCTTTTACTGATCTTCAGATGTTTCTTGTGGCTGTCTTAAAATCCTTGCACATCCTTTGACCGAACTCTATTCAAGTATTTTGCTTATTTGATTAACATTGTTTTTTGTTCCCAAGCTGTAACATATTTTTCATATCCTCCTTGGCTCATCTTCACCCATCAATCTTTGTGTAGTTGTCTACGTTCTGCCTCTCTGCTTGTGTCATCCACCAGGGAGTGCTCTTCTTCCCTTCTTTCTTCCTTAGTTTTGCTCTACATTCTGTTGTTGCGATGTTGGTTATTGTTTTCTAAAACTGTTTCCACTCTTCTTCTATTGTGTTTACTTCATTAGAGAGTTTTTTGTTACTTCTTCTTTCAGTTTTTTTTTTCGAGAGGTTTTCTTAATACCTCATCTTTCAATTGATTTATTTTTATTGTCTGCTCTTCGTGTTTCTTTTATTTCTTTGTGTATTTTCTCTTTATTTCTGGCTGTCTAAATATGATCATCACAATTTTATTGTTTGTATAATATTGTGGAGAACTCTGGGCGACAGAAGAAAAACAAAATTGATTCATTTTTGGGTGCAGGCCGTACAGTGACTGCACAAATAGTAACATGGGGTCTAGGATTGTTTTAAAAGTTTAACCACAACACTCGTATTCCAATGCAACAATGACTTTAAGAAGCCAAAAACGTCAAAAAGAAATGTTGAACTATGTATCTCAGCGTGCGCAAAATCAACCAGAGAGTACACACCAAAGTCAGATAGGATATGGAGAGCTGATATTTATTCCGAGGCTACATACAATTGTTGTTAAAGGTCGTGACTCCAGCGCAATTACGTCCCGTCAAAATAAACATGTGCTAGAACTAGCTTTTCACAACGATGAATCGTGTGTTCGTTTATCAACATGGGAGGCTAGTCCATCCACAGGTTAATCAGTTTGATGACTTTTATCTGCACAGCTTGATAAAAGAAGATGGATCCTTCTTTCGTTGACTTAACATGGCGACGTGTTTATTACACAAAGGATCTATTTGCACGCCAAGAACTCCAGATGTCCTCAGGATTGTAGTGAGCACATTTTTTATAGCTGTCTTGGGTGGGAGACTATAAGGTGGCGAGTGACGCCGTAAGCAAACCGTCAACTCTGAGGGAAAGTGAGAGTAGGTATTTGAAACCCGTGAATGGAGGGGTATAAGGAACAGAAGAGTTAGATTTCGAATACACTGAAGGATGGTGGAAACGGTAAGATCAAGGAGGTGGAGGGCAATGAGGATGTGGTAGGAGGAGAAATGTAAGATTAAGGATTAGGAGGATAAGGATAAGGAGGAGTAGAAAACAGCGAGAAAGAAGGAAGAATAGCAGAAGAGTTGGCAGAAGAAGAAGTAAAAGAAGGTGTTTGTAGGGGAGGACAAAAGGAAAATTAAGAACACGGAGATAAAGGCAAGAAGAAGGAGAATGTTGCTGTAATAGAAGGAGAAAATTTAGAAGAAACTGAGAAAAAAAGATTAAGAAGAATTAATATTTTTAAAAGTAATACAATATGAAAATGATGAGGAAAATGAACGAGAAGTGAAAGAGAAAAAAGGCACGGCAAAAATTATGAAGAAAAGAATAAGAAGGAGGAGAATACAGGAAGAAGTAAGAACCAAAATGAGGATCATCAGAATATAACCCATCTAAAAGGTGTACCTGTGGTGTGGGGCCATGGGTGAAGCTGGTGAGTTCAAGTCATGTAGTTCTTAATTAAAACGTCGATGTGTGCTTGAGGAACGATGCTCGTCTTACGTCCATAGGTAGTCAGTTCAAATTTCAATTAAATCAATGAAATCTTACATTCCTGTTGTCCATGATCTTATTTGAAGCCAGCAAGACTTACATTCATGTGGTCCATGATCTTTATGAAACAAACAAGACTTACATTCATGTGGTCCATGATCTTTACGAAACAAACAAGACTTACATTCATGTGGTCCATGATCTTTATGAAACAAACAAGACTTACATTCATGTGGTCCATGATCTTTACGAAACAAACAAGACTTACATTCATGTGGTCCATGATCTTTATGAAACAAACAAGACTTACATTCATGTGGTCCATGATCTTTATGAAACAAACAAGACTTACATTCCTGTGGTCCATGATCTTTATGAAACAAACAAGACTTACATTCCTGTGGTCCATGATCTTTATGAAACAAACAAGACTTACATTCCTGTGGTCCATGATCTTTATGAAACAAACAAGACTTACATTCCTGTGGTCTATGATCCCATGTTAAGTGAAACAAAACATCTATTCCCATCGGAGGTGGATGGAAAAAAAATGTACTTCCCATTTTCAAGGCGAGGACATTAAAATGCAATTCACTTTTTAAAATACGCTCGTAGAAAAGAGCAGGCTGTATTTCACTGCCCAGACAAAGATTAAAAATAAACAGCCAAATTCCTGATGTCAATAAAAAAATTCTATTAATCAATTGTATGTGATCCTCGTCGGTGCGCTGGGGTTTGTACGCTGTGATGAAGTGTTTTATATACAGAAAAGAGGTTGGAGGACTAAAAAACAGTACCGTGGTACAAGGTTCATGTACGTGTTCATGAATCATCATCATCATCAAGTACCGGTCCTGGTGGCGTGGGTGATCATGTCTCTCCACAACTTTCGATCACGACAGTTATTGATGATATTCTGTTGTTGACCTTCAACCAAGTCATTCTCTTAAGCTGTCTGGTATCTTTTCTCTTTGCTTCCCTCTATCTCTTCGTCCCTCAATTTTCCCAGTTGTTACAATATATTCCAACTGTTCCCTTCTCATTACATGGCGAAAAAAATGATCGTTTCTTCCTAATATTAGAAATTAGCTCTCTTTTTGCTTTGGCTTCTTTCAGGATGTTTTCATTACTCTTCTTAGCTGTCCATGGTTTCCCAACATTCTTCTGTAAAACCACATTTCTACAGACTCCAGTGAATTTCTTGTCTGTTGTCCTATTGTCCATAATTCACATCCATATGTTAAGACTGTTCATGAATATGATATTGCAATCAAGCGTTGACGAGTTCAGCTTTAACACAAAACTACACAGATTTGAAAAGTGTTAGCTGAAACGATTTACATCAACACCACTATGCAACAGCATACATAATGTAGTCACCAGGCACGGAACTAAAACAAATGATATGTATTTAATGTGGAATTTTGGCGATGAAAGTGGCGAGAAGATTGTATCACTTGCTTCGCGCTCGTAAAATAACCGGACAAACCCAAAGTGGTAGGATTAAATTTTTGTTCCCTTTCGTTGATTTGAGTGTATGTTAGATAGTGTTCCTAATCATATCGGAGACGGCTGATATAACATATGTTTGGCATTCAATTTGCTAGCGTAAAATAAGTTTATCTAGTTACAATTAAAAGGTGTAGAATGAGCTGCCGAGTAACAGGTCAATGATTTAGAATGAATACGTTACTTAAGTTGATACCAGAGTTGAAGGAATAGACTTGAGACAGTTGAGAGCTACAGACACCTTGGCCATACTATAACCAGTGATGGAAAATGTAAAACTGAAATAAACAAAAGAATAGGAATGGCAAAACGTAATTTTAATGTCATGAAAAATATACTAATATCAAAACAAATAATAGTAGGGCTAAAACTAAGAATAGAAAAATGTTATATCTTCTCAACATTCCAGTATGGTGCAGAAACATGGACATTATACAAGAAAACAGAACAGAAAATTGAAGTCTTTGAAATGGGGATTTATAGAAGAATATGAAGAATTGGATGGGAAGAAAAGAAAACAAACAATTAAGTCTTAAAACAACAAAAAATAAAAAGAGAACTGCTAAACACAATTCAAACAAGACAAATGCTATTGTTGGGGCATGTTAAAAGACACAACAGCCTACTAAAAGTAATCTTTGAAGGGAAAATACAAGGTAAAACACGCAGAGACAGACCTAGACTAACATGGATGAGTAACATCAAAAGATGGACAAGCCAGCCTATGACAACTTGTACCAACAAAGCAAGAGACAGAGCAGAATGGCGCTCCATGGTAGCCAACCTTCTGTTGAAGACAACTTTCCTATTTTCGAGGAAAGTGAACTGAGGAAGTAAATGTGCGATCTGTTTTAGGTGGAAGTCGTTTGGAATCGTCGCCTGTTCCACCGCTTAGGGCTGCACGGTAGTCGACCATGGCAACAGAAGTTGCTTACTCGCGTTGGCGGGAGCTGTGACGTTTGGTGGAATTCAATTTTCCGACTGCAGTGAAATAAATCCCATGAACAGAACAGAACAGAACAAAACTTAGAGGATTCACTGACATCTGATAATTGGTTAATAAGAAGTTTTACTTGAGAATGTAGGGCGGTCTGATGTGGTGCTGATCACATAACCAGCACATTAATGTATCTATAACGTCTATATGATCACAAAACAAATTGACACATAACACCATGTACCTTATATGTCGGGGATATAACGGGAACATGTTTAATACTCGTATCATTAATGAAACCGATAATTATGTTTTTACATGAGCACGCTAAATGTTACGGTTGGCTTACCACGGCAACAGCCGGGGTTCGTACCCAGGCGAGGACACCTGGGTTTTACTAATTCCCTAAAATTAGTGGGAGCCGCGATAGCTCAGTGGTTAGTGAACTGGACTACTACGGACAAGGGGTAGGGTTCGATCCCAACCGACGGCTCCGGGTTCACCCAGCCTTAAATGGGTACCGGATTTTTTCTGGGAAAGTAAAGCAGCACGGGCGTAATACCGACCACATTACCCCAAAAATCATGTGCTGAAGGTCTGTAAAATATAGGGTCACTAACACCATATTTCCCTATACGCCACTTGGCGTGACGGGGGTACTTTACTTTACTTACTTACGCTAAATGTTAGCGTGAAGTATTATACCAAGCATCCAATATAATTTGTTTTCTGTACTTATTCTGTTACATTTACCTTCAAATTATATTATTTTTAATCTCTTCTTTTTTCAATAGTCTCCTGCTTAGACAGACGCATATTATCGCTTGCTTTCTTTTTCCCTTCCTCATTTACCTTGCAGCGTTGATTAAAAGACGAAGAGATAGAGTATGCTGTCGTTTCTTCTTCTTTCCTTTTTTGTGTTTGGTTTCTTCTTTTGTGACAAATGTAATCCCAAAACTGCTTCATTGAGACTGGTACATTTAGACCAGTACATTGAGACTAGTATATTCAAACATTTTTATTACCGCTGCGAAATTTTCGAAATTATTCTGGTTTTAAAGTTGATTCCTGATTGTGTGTGTGTGTGTGCATGTATATGTATGTATATATATATATATATATATATATATATATATATATATATATATATATATATATATGTATAATCTAATGTATGCTGATGGTACAGTCTTAGTCGCTAAGAGCGAAAATGAGTTACAAGAAATGTCAGACACTATAGTGAAAGAAAACAAAAATAAAGAACTTAGCCTTTATAGTAAAAAGTCAGAGGTAATGGAAGCAATAAAGAAAAGACATCACCGCAATGCTCAATAAGGACAAGTGGAACAATATTAAAACAAGTAAACGAATTTCAATATTTGGAAACATTGTTAACATCAGATGGTAGATGTACGACAGAGGTGAGATGCAGACTGGCTCAAACAAGAGCAGCTTTCCAAAAAAAATGAAACGGATACTGTGCAATCCATTTTTGACAATAGAGACAAGAAAAATAGTTCATAAATGTTATGTAGAGCCAGTCTTAATATATATATGTGAATCATGGACAATAGGACAACAGACAAGAAGATCACTAGAGACTGTAGAAATGTGGTTTTAAAGAAGAATGTTGAGAATACCATGGACAGCTAAGAAGAGTAATGAAAAAGTTCTGAAAGAGACCATAGCAAAAAGAGAGTTACTTTCCAATATTAGGAAGAAACAATAATTTTTTGGCCATGTAATGAGAAGGGAAGAGCTGGAATATATTGTAGCTACTGGGAAAATTGAGGGACGAAGAGATAGAGGGAAGCAAAGAGAAATATACCAAACAGCTTAAGAGAATGGCTTGGCAGAAAGTCAACAGCACAAAAGATAAATAACTGTCGAGATCGAAAGTTGTGGAGAGAGACAGAATCACCTACGCCAGCAAGAACGATACTTGATGATGATGATGATATATATATATTTATTTATTTAATAATCTTCAGCAAGACCGGGTTCTCCTGACACTATTTGCATCTTCAACCTGACAATAACAACCTCTCTGCGATCAAGACCTCAATCAGAGTAGGATTCCAGACTCTCTCATGAAGTCAGCTGTCTTTTTAAGTGTTTCGGTTGCCCCATATAGTTTTTCTTCCAGGGAGGTGGGTGTGGACCACATTGCTATTCTCAGGTCTGTGTACTGGGGGCAATCCTGTAGAACATGTTTTGTAGTCATATTGTCCAGTGTACAGTGGCATAGGCTGGTTGTACCTATTTTTAATTTGGTGAACATGTGATTTCTCATTCTATTGTGGCCACTGCTTAGGCGAAGTATGATGACTTGATTCCTCCTTGATAGTTGGTGGTATCCGTCCCTCTCGTTATGCTTTGGGTGTTCTAGTATCCATTTTTCATGGCACCGGCCTTTGATGATGGATTTAGCTTCGTCGAAGCTGACCAATGGTTCTCTTGTGGTAATCTCCCTCCCTCTTTAGCTAATTTGTCTGCGCGTTCGTTCCCGTGTATATTACAGTGTGAATATATCCATTGAATGACTACTCTCTGGAAGTTATTGCATAGTTGGTCCAGGGCTGTTCTCAAGTCATCTAGTTCATTGTTATTGTGGATTTTTAGAGCTGATAGTACTGACAGTGCATCAGTCACCAATTTCTTGTGCGTGTTATTTTTGTGGTGAGTAGCCAGTGTTGCAGCACCTCTGATGGCCTCAGTTTCTGCTTTAAAGTTGTTTGAGAATTTTCCAGTAGCTATTGACTTGGTGATCTCGTCCTGGTTATTCAGCGTCAAGAACACCCCACCCCTTCCATTTCTGGTGGCATTTGTAGCAGAGCCATCTGTGTATATGTGTGACCAAGAGTCCTGTGAGTAGTATCGTGTATGTGTTTTTCTGCTACGTGTTTTCTTTCTGTGTCTGATTGGGTGTCTTTTTTCATGATTCCTGTTATATTTTCCTTAAATTCTGGTATTTTATGTTTCCCATGAAGAGACATATCAGATGGGCCTAAGGGTTTCGGTATTGTTTGTGAAAGTACTGGGTCTCCAGTAGTTAGTTCATTGGCAATTGCAGCGAAGTTACTCCTCTTTAGTCGTACAATTCCGAAACCAGTTATTCTTTGGTGCATGGGGTGGCTAAGGAGCCTTCTATATTTTTCCGCTTGTTGCAATATTTTAGTGACCAGTCTGTCATCTAAGGGTTGTAAACCTGTTACTGTTTCTAAGAGTCTTGATAGGTGTAGATTTCATAGCACCAGTGATGATATGGGCAGCATGGTTCTGTGTTCTGTTAATTTTGCTAAGGTGTGGATTTGGAAGCCATAGCCCAGGCTGTGACTCCATACTCTAGAACTGGTCTGACTCTTCCTACGTATAGTCTTTTCAAGATATTGCTGTTTTCTACCCAGTCCGTTCCTGCTAAATTCTTCATAATATTTGTTCGTTTTCATGCGTTTTTTCTTGCTGTGACTATCTGATTTTTCCAAGTCATTCTGCGATTCATGGTGACGCCAAGATATGATGGGTTTTTGGTCAATATGGAGTGTATGGTCTTTTATCTTCACGTTTGCAGAGAGTGTGTTTCTTGATAGGCTGAAAATTGTATATGTAGTTTTCGTTAATTGGTAAGACCAGGTGTTCGTCCTTTTTTTCAAGTTCACCTAGGGCATCTTGCATCCTGGATCCAGCCACCGACATACTTTCCTCGCGAGCCCATAACGCCAGATCATTTGCGTACATTGCTGAGTGTATTCTGGGTGGAATGTTAATTACGATGTCATTTATGAAAATTAAAAAGAGTGTTGGGGACAAGACTCCGCCTTGTGGGACACCTTGTTCGATTGTGACCTTCTTACTTAGTTGACCTTGTACTTGTACTCTGGCCGTTCTATCATGAAGGTATTGAGAGATTTACGATCGCGCCCCTACAACCTTGATATTTTCAAGCCAAATGTCTGAGCGCCTACGCCTATGGTGGTGTTTATCAACATTTGCTTCAACTCCATCAAGATATATGAAATATCTCGGCTGATCGATCTAAAGAAATAAAATTACATGAAAGCAAACGTACTCTATTGACTTGAACGGAGAACGGGGGGGGGGGGAGATAATAGTTATCTGGGGTTCGTTCGGGTGACAGAATTAACAACCTAAAGCTAATAAAGATCTCATTGTTTCCATTTGATGATGCGTATCCTAAAATATTTGTGTGGGACAACTAACATCATCTAACCTGGTGATTCCTGGGGAATTTTTTTTTTTTTTTTTTTTTTTTGGGGGGGGGGGGGGAAGGGGTTAATGGCAAATAAATACATAGAAGTGCAGAGCTGCAGTAAAGCCGAATGTGAAGGAGAAATGAAAAAAAAAAAGAAAAATAGTATGGTTTAAAGCTTTACGTAGCTGATAGACGACACAAATTTGAACGAAGTTTCGGCTCATTAGACCTTCAGCAGGGAAAAGTTTAATTCAAAAAAGAAAAATCAGTTTCCTGCTGAAGGCCTATTGACCCAAAAAGTCGTTCAAATTTGTATCATCCTTCAATTACGTAAAGCTTTAACCATACAATTTTTTCTTTTTCTTTTTTTCTCCTTGGTAATTGCTGCAACGATGGGAAATGCTGGAGCAGCTTCGCAGTACCCACTAGGACTGATCATCTCAATTTTTTCTATGAAAAATGGGATATTAAGGAAGCAGCTGCCACATCAAATAGATCTAAAAGATAAGAGACCACGTGACATTAATCTCAACAATCCGGCCTTGTATAGATTGTAACAATGTCGTAATTAGCCTGAACGTTTAGAAGCATAGTTCGTTAATCTTTCTTTCTATTTTTTCTTTTCACTGTTACCTAAGAGGTGTCCTGGCTATATCATTTGTCGTTCTTGAGCTGCTCGAACTGTCTGAATTAGTGATTTTTTCTTTGTTGTTACATGTCTCTGTCACTGCATATATCCATTTTCTTCTGGGTCTTCCTCTTGGTCTTTTTCCATGCATTCTCGAGAGAAAACGCCCTTGATAATGATTGATAGGGATTCATTCTGACCAGGTGGCGAAACCATTTAAGTTGTTTATGTTCTATATATTTCGTTAATATTATAGCAAAATCATGATATTCTCTAGCGTTCAGAAAACTGACTTCATTAATATTATAATAATATCATGATATTCTCTAGCGTTCACAAACTGACTGCTTACTATTATAACAAAATCATTATATTCTTTAACGTACAGAAAACTGGCTGTGTTCTATTATAATAAAATCGTTATAATCTATAGCGTTCAGAAAACTGACAGTGTTACTATTTTAATAAAATAATTATATTCTTTAACGTACAGAAAACTGACAGTGTTACTATTATAATAAAATCGTTATAATCTACAGCGTTCAGAAAACTGACAGTGTTACTATTATAACAAAATCATTATATTCTTTAACGTACAGAAAACTGACAGTGTTACTATTATAACAAAATCATTATATTCTTTAACGTACAGAAAACTGAAAGTGTTACTATTATAATAAAATCGTTATAAACCTATAGCGTTCGCAAAACTCACTAGTAGTAGTGATGGCTGTGAACTCAGGGGAAAAGTGGAATAACATGCACCGAAATACAATAGATTTGGCACCGACTTTGCACGACTTTGCACCGAAAAAAAAAATTATTTTTTTTCGAATTCGCGATTTTTTTCGAACTTCATTATTTTTTGGGGAAAAAATTTTTTTTTTTGGTGTTCGTCAGTTTGTCGAAATGGTTCACTGAGAGCTTAACCGCAGGTAAATTCAATAGAGACTCGGTGCTAATCCGTGTCCGGTGATCGCGCTCCGTGTCCGGTGATCGCCGCTCGCTGTGTGTTAGAAATTTGTGAAAGAGTATTTTAAAAGAGTATGTGATAAATAAAAAATACGAAATGTTTCAAAACGTTAAGAAATATAGTTAAATGTGATAAAACTGATTTTTAAAAAAGGCGAAATATAAAAACTATGAAAAAAAATAAGTTAACATACTGACGGAAAACTGTATGTTAAGTCAAGAAACTGGAATGACATGGCAGCTTTTGTGTGACTGGGCGGCTAGTGGTACTTGAGGAATGCTATTGTTAGGAAAAATCGCTTATTATTGTCAAGGAATCGTGGTCATTGTTAGGAAAAATATGCTGACGGTCATTGTTAGGCATGTGACTGAAACAAGTAAAAATTCAGAATAATCAATATTAAAAAAAAAAAAAAAAAAAAACTTAAAATGAAGGGAATTTAAAATATAGGCGATCGCGTAAATGATGGGTCGCGGATCTCGCACTACATTTTTGTGTCGTGTAGTAAGGTGTACTAATATTAAATAGTGACGCTCGCTCTTTCTCATTCAATGAAAAGCAAAACAAAAATTCTATATTTCACAAACTTTATTAATATATATATATATATATATATATATATAATATATATATATATATATATATTACTGTCCGGTTGTTGATAATTTTAAGCGTCTGGGTTTCCTCCCTCCTGTTTTGGTGGTACTGTTTGTTAAATGTCTATCAAACACGGGTGCATAGGAAGTTTCATTAGCCTTCAAAACACAACCGCCCTCCATTTTGACAAAACCTTGATCAAAGCTGGAATAGGTAATCGAGGACTTGGCTGAAACATCCTGGTCATCCATACTGGCTGCCGGAGCTGTCGTCTGATTAACAAGAGTGAGGTCCCCTTGGTTAACAGAAAAGGGCGTGTAGTTGATGTTAGCATAAGCGTTTTCGAGACTACCTTAACGCCATGTGCCACCCTCAACCAACATCCTCTCTCTCTCTCTCTCTTCTATCGCATATCCAAGCTAACTCAAGTCAAATAAAAATCATCACCAAGCCACACAAATTGATCACATCATCATCCCATGTGCCCCCTCAACACTATCAATCATCATCATCCACCCTCATCACCCCTTCCTATCATCATGTGCCACCCTCCACACCATCCTCTCTCTCTCTCTCTCTCTCTCTCTATCACATATCAAAGCTAACTCAAGTCAAATAAAAATCATCATCATGTCGCCACCCTCAACACCATCATCCCTTCACATGTCCTATCATCATCATGTGTGCCACCCTCAACACTAGCATCATGTGCCACCCTCAACACTAGCATCATGTGCCTCAACACTATCATCTTGTGCCTCAACATCACCCTTCAAGTCCTATCATCATCATGTGCCACCCTCAACACCATCATCAGCCTTCAGGTCCTAGCATCAAACCACACAAAGTATCAACCAGCGAAATTCTCTCTCTCTCTCTCTCTCTCTCTGTCTCTCTCACATTCATGTCAAGTCAAATAAAAATCATCATCATGTGCCACCCTCAACACCATCATCCCTTCATGTCCTATCATCATGTGCCACCCTCAACACTAGCATCATGTGCCACCCTCAACACTAGCATCATGTGCCTCAACACTATCATCTTGTGCCTCAACATCACCCTTCAAGTCCTATCATCATCATGTGCCACCCTCAACACCATCAGCCTCAACATCACCCTTCCAGTCCTATCATCATCATGTGCCACCCTCAACACCATCATCAGCCCTTCAGGTCCTAGCATCAACCACACAAAGTATCAACCAGCGAAATTCTCTCTCTCTCTCTCTCTCTCTCTCTCTCTCTCTCTCACATTCATGGTAAACCAAACAAAATAAATCACTAAGATTTTACCACCATAACACACAAATTTAGGGTCATATTTAAAAAAGTCGACCTTAAAACCATACAAATCTACTCCCATACTCATAAAAGTTAGACACATCAAACAGATAATTACTTCCAACTCCAAAAAAAAAAAAAAAAAGTTAGACCAAATCACGCCTCGATCGTTCTCTAACATTCCCTCGATCGTTCTTTAACATTGCCTCCAGCGTTCTTTAACATTGCCTCCAGCGTTCTTTAACATTGCCTCCAGCGTTCTCTAACATGCCTCCAGCGTTCTCTAACATTGCCTCGATCGTTCTTTAACAAATCCTCCAGCGTTCTTTAACATTGCCTCCAGCGTTCTCTAACATTGCCTCCAGCGTTCTCTAACATTGCCTCGATCGTTCTTTAACAAATCCTCCAGCGTTCTTTAACATTGCCTCCAGCGTTCTGTAACATTGCCTCGATCGTTCTTTAACACTGCCTCCAGCGTTCTCTAACATTGCCTCCAGCGTTCTCTAACATTGCCTCGATCGTTCTTTAACATTGCCTCCAGCGTTCTTTAACATTGCCTCCAGCGTTCTGTAACATTGCCTCGATCGTTCTCTAACATTGCCTCGATCGTTCTTTAACATTGCCTCCAGCGTTCTCTAACATTCCCTTGCTCGTTCTTTAACATTGCCTCCAGCGTTCTCTAACATTCCCTTGCTCGTTCTCTAACATTTTCATTAGTTGGAGTCTTTGTGTTGCCTTCTTAGTGAGATTCTCTACGTGTTTCTTCAGGCTCAATTGTCAGTCTAGTTGTATTCCTAAAAAATCTACTTCCATACTGATACTAGTTAGACACAATGATCAGATAGTTACATCCAAATCGCAAACATTTTACCCCAGAACACAAAAATTTAGGGTCATACTAAAAAAGTCGACCTAAAAATCCCAAAGGGCAGAAACTTAGGAGGCAAGGGCAGAAACCTAGGAGACAAGGGCAGAAACCTAGGAGGCGAGGGCAGAAACCAAAGAGGCAAGGTCAGAAATCTAGGAAGTTGTGTTAGAAAACAAGGAGGGAAGGTCAGAAACCTAGGAGGCATGGTCAGAAATCTAGGAAGCTGTGTTAGAAAACAAGGAGGGAAGGTCAGAAAGGACATGCTCACCTATCGGAACTTTTGTCCCTCATATGCTATTTCAAAAGTTGTCTTCGTCAATTTAGGGAAGGTCAGAAAACTAGGAAGCAAAGGCTGAAAACAAGGAGGGAAGGTTAGAAACCTAGGAAGCAAAGGCTGAAAACAAGGAGGGGAGGTCAGAAATCTAGGAAGCTGTGTTAGAAAACAAGGAGGGAAGGTCAGAAACCTAGGAGGCATGGTCAGAAATCTAGGAAGCTGTGTTAGAAAAAAGTAGGCAAGGTGAGAAAACAAGGAGGGAAGGTCAGAAATCTAAGAGGCGAGGGCAGAAACCTAGGAGACAAGGGCAGAAACCTAGGAAGCAAAGGCTGAAAACAAGGAGGCATGGTCAGAAATCTAGGAAGCTGTGTTAGAAAACAAGGAGGGAAGGTCAGAAACCTAGGAGGCATGGTCAGAAATCTAGGAAGCTGTGTTAGAAAACAAGGAGGCGAGGGCAGAAACCAAAGAGGCAAGGTCAGACATTTTCATTATTTGGAGTCTTTGTATTACCTTCTTAGTGAGATTCTCTACGTGTTTCTTCAAAAAGCTACTCTCATTCTCATACTAGTTAGACACATCGAACCGTTCGTTATTTCTAAAGCCAAAAAAAAAAGTTTGGCCAAATCACTAACAATTTACCCACAGAACAAAATAAATATAGACTCATATTAAAAAAGTCGACCTCAAAACCATAAAAATCTACTCCCACACTCATCTAAAAGTTACACCAAAACCGCACGAGATTTGCACCGTGCAAAAACATGCACAAGTTTGACACGCGCACAAGTTTGACACGCGCACCAGTTTGGCACAATGCACATTCGTAAAGGCGTAACAATCAGCATTCGTAAGGGGCGTAACAATCATAAAAGTGATTTTTAAGTAATTTTTTTTTTGGTATGGGGATGTCTATTGGTGCATTGTGCCAAACTGGTGCGCGTGTCAAACTTGTGCGCGTGTCAAACTTGTGCATGTTTTTTGCACGGTGCAAATCTCGTGCGGTTTTGGTGTAACTTTTAGATGAGTGTGGGAGTAGATTTTTATGGTTTGAGGTCGACTTTTTTAATATGAGTCTATATTTATTTTGTTCTGTGGGTAAATTGTTAGTGATTTGGCCAAACTTTTTTTTTTGGCTTTAGAAATAACGAACGGTTCGATGTGTCTAACTAGTATGAGAATGAGAGTAGCTTTTTGAAGAAACACGTAGAGAATCTCACTAAGAAGGTAATACAAAGACTCCAAATAATGAAAATGTCTGACCTTGCCTCTTTGGTTTCTGCCCTCGCCTCCTTGTTTTCTAACACAGCTTCCTAGATTTCTGACCATGCCTCCTAGGTTTCTGACCTTCCCTCCTTGTTTTCTAACACAGCTTCCTAGATTTCTGACCATGCCTCCTTGTTTTCAGCCTTTGCTTCCTAGGTTTCTGCCCTTGTCTCCTAGGTTTCTGCCCTCGCCTCTTAGATTTCTGACCTTCCCTCCTTGTTTTCTCACCTTGCCTACTTGTTTTCTAACACAGCTTCCTAGATTTCTGACCATGCCTCCTAGGTTTCTGACCTTCCCTCCTTGTTTTCTAACACAGCTTCCTAGATTTCTGACCTCCCTCCTTGTTTTCAGCCTTTGCTTATTAGGTTTCTAGCCTTCCCTCCTTGTTTTCAGCCTTTGCTTCTAGTTTTCTGACCTTCCCTAAATTGACGAAGACAACTTTTGAAATAGCATATGAGGGACAAAAGTTCCGATAGGTGAGCATGTCCTTTCTGACCTTCCCTCCTTGTTTTCTAACACAGCTTCCTAGATTTCTGACCATGCCTCCTAGGTTTCTGACCTTCCCTCCTTGTTTTCTAACACAACTTCCTAGATTTCTGACCTTGTCTCTTTGGTTTCTGCCCTCGCCTCCTAGGTTTCTGCCCTTGTCTCCTAGGTTTCTGCCCTGCCTCCTAAGTTTCTGCCTTTGGGATTTTAGGTCGACTTTTTTAGTATGACCCTAAATTTTTGTGTTCTGGGGTAAAATGTTTGCGATTTGGATGTAACTATCTGATCATTGTGTCTAACTAGTATCAGTATGGAAGTAGATTTTTTAGGAATACAACTAGACTGACATTGAGCCTGAAGAAACACGTAGAGAATCTCACTAAGAAGGCAACACAAAGACTCCAACTAATGAAAATGTTAGAGAACGAGCAAGGGAATGTTAGAGAACGCTGGAGGCAATGTTAAAGAACGAGCAAGGGAATGTTAGAGAACGCTGGAGGCAATGTTAAAGACGATCGAGGCAATGTTAGAGAACGATCGAGGCAATGTTACAGAACTTTGGAGGCAATGTTAAAGAACGCTGGAGGCAATGTTAAAGAACGATCGAGGCAATGTTAGAGAACGCTGGAGGCAATGTTAGAGAACGCTGGAGGCAGTGTTAAAGAACGATCGAGGCAATGTTACAGACGCTGGAGGCAATGTTAAAGAACGCTGGAGGATTTGTTAAAGACGATCGAGGCAATGTTAGAGAACGCTGGAGGCAATGTTAGAGACGCTGAGCAATGTTAAAGAACGCTGGAGGATTTGTTAAAGAACGATCGAGGCAATGTTAGAGAACGCTGGAGGCAATGTTAAAGAACGAGCAGGGAATGTTTAAGAACGCTGAGGCAATGTTAAAGAACGATCGAGGCAATGTTGAGAACGATCGAGCAATGTTACAGAACGCTGGATGCAATGTAAAG
The DNA here is from genome assembly GCA_032433765.1 of Megaustenia siamemsis. NCBI lineage: Eukaryota > Metazoa > Mollusca > Gastropoda > Stylommatophora > Ariophantidae > Megaustenia > Megaustenia siamemsis. The sequence continues at coordinate 18,183,866 of JAVIAB010000124.1, forward strand.
AACGCTGGAGGCATGTTAAAGACATCGAGGCAATGTTAGAGAACGCTGGAGGCAATGTTAGAACGCTGAGGCAGTGTTAAAGAACGATCGAGGCAATGTTACAGAACGCTGGAGGCAATGTTAAAGAACGCTGGATTTTTAAGAACGATCGAGGCAATGTTAGAGAACGCTGGAGGCAATGTTAGAGAGACGCTGGAGGCAATGTTAAAGAACGCTGGAGGATTTGTTAAGAACGATCGGAGGCAATGTTAGAGAACGCTGGAGGCAATGTTAGAGAACGCTGGAGGCATGTTAAAGAACGCTGGAGCGTTAAAGCACGATGGAGGCAATGTAAAAGAACGATCGAGGAATGTTAGAGAACGATCGAGGCTTTTTGTCTAACATTTTTTTTTGAGTTTGGAAGTAATTATCTGTTTGATGTGTCTAACTTTTATGAGTATGGGAGTAGATTTGTATGTTTTTAGGTCGACTTTTTTAATATGACCCTAAATTTTGGTGTTTGGTGGTAAATCTTAGTGATTTATTTTGTTTTGGTTTACCATGAATGTGAGAGAGACAGAGAGAGAGAGAGAGAGAGAGAGAGAGAGAGAATTTCGCTGGTTGATACTTTGTGTGGTTTGATGCTAGGACCTGAAGGCTGATGATGGTGTTGAGGGTGGCACGTATGATGATAGGACTTGAAGGGTGATGTTGAGGCTGATGTGTTGAGGGTGCACATGATGATAGGACTTGAAGGGTGATGTTGAGGCACAAGATGATAGTGTTGAGGCATGATGCTAGTGTTTGAGGTGCACATGATGATAGGAACCAATGGGAAATGAAATGATGATGGTGTTGAGGGTGGCACATGATGATGATTTTTATTTGACTTGACCATGAATGTGAGAGAGACAGAGAGAGAGAGAGAGAGAGAGAGAGAGATTTCGCTGGTTGATACTTGTGTGGTTTGATGCTAGGACCTGAAGGGCTGATGATGTGTTGAGGGTGGCACATGATGATGATAGGACTTGAAGGGTGATGTTGAGGCACAAGATGATAGTGTTGAGGCACATGATGCTAGTGTTGAGGTGGCACATGATGCTAGTGTTGAGGGTGGCACATGATGATGATAGGACATGAAGGGATGATGTGTTGAGGGTGGTACATGATGATGATTTTTATTTGACTTGAGTTAGCTTGGATATGTGATAGAGAAGAGAGAGAGAGAGAGAGAGAGAGGATGGTGTTGAGGGTGGCACATGATGATAGGAAGGGGTGATGAGGGTGGATGATGATGATGATAGTGTTGAGGGTGGCACATGATGATGATGTGTCAATTTGTGTGGCTTGGTGATGATTTTTTATTTGACTTGAGTTAGCTTGATATGCGATAGAGAGAGAGAGAGAGAGAGAGAGAGAGGTGGTGTTGAGGGGCACATGATGATGATGTGTCAATTTGTGTGGCTTGGTGATGATTTTATTTGACTTGAGTTAGCTTGGATATGTGATAGAGAGAGAGAGAGAGAGAGAGAGAGAGAGAGAGAGAGAGGATGGTGTTGAGGGTGGCACATGATGATGATAGGAAGGGGTGATGAGGGTGGATGATGATGATGATAGTGTTGAGGGTGGCACATGATGATGTGTGTCAATTTGTGTGGCTTGGTGATGATTTTTTTTGACTTGAGTTAGCTTGGATATGCGATAGAGAGAGAGAGAGAGGATGGTGTTGAGGGTGGCACATGGCGTTAAGGTAGTCTCGAAAACGCTTATGCTAACATCAACTACACGCCCTTTTCTGTTAACCAAGGGACCTCACTCTTGTTAATCAGACGACGCTCCGGCAGCCAGTATGGATGACCAGGATGTTTCAGCCAAGTCCTCGATTACCTATTCCAGCTTTGATCAAGGTTTGTCAAAATGGAGGGCGGTTGTGTTTTGAAGGCTAATGAAACTTCCTATGCACCCGTGTTTGATAGACATTTAACAAACAGTACCACCAAAACAGGAGGGAGGAAACCAGACGCTTAAAATTATCAACAACCGGACAGTTATATATATATGATGTAATTAATACAGTTGTGAATATAGAATTTTGTTTTGCTTTCATTTGAATGAGAAAGAGCGAGCGTCACTATTTAATATTAGTACACTTACTACACGACACAAAATGTAGTGCGAGATCCGCGACCCAATCATTTACGCGATCGCCTATATTTTAAATTTCCCTTCATTTTAAGTTTTTTTTTTTTTTTTAATATTGATTAATTCTGAATTTTTACTTGTTTCAGTCACATGCCTAACAATGACCGTCAGCATATTTTCCTAACAATGACCACGATTCCTTGACAATAATAAGCGATTTTTCCTAACAATAGCATTCCTCAAGTACCACTAGCCGCCCAGTCAACAAAAGCTGCCATGTCATTCCAGTTTCTTGACTTAACATACAGTTTTCCGTCAGTATGTTACTTATTTTTTTTCATAGTTTTTATTATTTCGCCTTTTTAAAAAATCAGTTTTATCACATTTACTATATTTCTTAACGTTTTGAAACATTTCGTATTTTTTATTTATCACATACTCTTTTAAAATACTCTTTCACAAATTTCTAACACACAGCGAGCGGCGATCACCGGACACGGAGCGCGATCACCGGACACGGATTAGCACCGAGTCTCTATTGAATTTACCTGCGGTTAAGCTCTCAGTGAACCATTTCGACAAACTGACGAACACCAAAAAAAAATTTTTTCCCCAAAAAAATAATGAAGTTCGAAAAAATCGCGAATTCGAAAAAAAATAATTTTTTTTTTCGGTGCAAAGTCGGTGCAAAGTCGGTGCCAAATCTATTGTATTTCGGTGCATGTTATTCCACTTTTCCCCTGAGTTCACACAGCATCACTACTACTCTCACTTCGTTAATATAACAATATTCAGAAAATGAACGTTGAGTACGGTAGTGGGTAAGACTTGCCACCATAACTGCAAGACTGTTGATTTCTTTACTGATGGACACACGGTTACCTCAACCTAGCTGTTAAAATAAGCACTTCGATTGCACTGAAAGACGTTAATATCCTCTCAAGTAATTTATGTACTAAAGCACTTCACAAAAATGCAAGATTATATGTTACTACTATTTTTTTCTAATTTACAGAGAAATATGAACAAAAAGGACAAGGATTTATAACAAAATGTGTAGTAGTGGACTGTAACATAAAACGTCACCATACAAAGCGATCGCATTTGTAGATTGGGTGGGGGGGTGCTCTATATTCCTGTTATTTAACCTCTTTAAGTCAATGAGCTAGGTATCCATTCATTTAAAAAGTGTTTTTCCCTGTTGGTTTTAAATAAAGAGCATGAAGGCTGGATTGAAACCTTTGTGCGCTTTATCGCCAACTTAACGACCTGACCACTAGGCCATTGATGCTCTCTCCTGATGCTAACTAATAAATTGATCTTAATTAATAAATCGATGCTAGCCAATAATTGATGATAATTAATAAATCAATGCCACATAGTAAATCGATGATAATTAATAAATCAATGCCACATAGTAAATCGATGATAATTAATAAATCAATGCCACATAGTAAATCGATGATAATTAATAAATCAATGCCACATAGTAAATCGATGATACTTAATAAACAAATGATAGTTAATACATCGATGAGAACTAATTAACTAATTCTAACTAATAAACCGGTGCTAACTAATAAACTGATGCTAACTAATAAACTGATGCTAACTAATAAACCGGTGCTAACTAATAAACCGGTGCTAACTAATAAACCGGTGCTAACTAATAAACCGGTGCTAACTAATAAACCGTGCTAACTAATAAACCGATGCTAACTAATAAACCGGTGCTAACTAATAAACCGGTGCTAACTAATAACCGGTGCTAACTAATAAACCGGTGCTAACTAATAAACCGTGCTAACTAATAAACCGGTGCTAACTAATAAACTGATGCTAACTAATAAACTGATGCTAACTAATAAACTGATGCTAACTAATAAACTGATGCTAACTAATAAACCGGTGCTAACTAATAAACCGGTGCTAACTAATAAACTGGTATTAACTAATAAACCGGTGCTAACTAATAAACCGGTGCTAACTAATAAACCGGTATTAACTAATAAACCGGTGCTAACTAATAAACTGGTGCTAACTAATAAACCGGTGCTAACTAATAAACTGATTTTAACTAATAAACCGGTACCAACTAATAAACTGATTTTAACTAATAAACCGTGCTAACTAATACACCGGTGCTAACTAATAAACTGATGCTAACTAATAAACTGATTTTAACTAATAAACCGGTACTAACTAATAAACTGATTTTAACTAATAAACCGGTGCTAACCGATGAAATAAAATTCCATTATTAGGAAGAAACAATCAATTTTTTTTTTGGCCAGGTAATGAGAAGAGAACAACTGGAATATATTGCAAAAGCTGGAAAATTGAGGGACGAAGAGATAGAGGGAAGCAAAAGAAAAAAATAACAGACAGCTTAAGAGAATGGCTTGGCAGAAGGTCAACAGCAGAAATGATAAATAGCTGTCGTGATCGAAAGTTGTGGAGAGACATGATCACCTACGCCATCATCATCAGCTTTACAGCAGCTTCGCATCTCTACGCATATGGTGCATCTTGATGCCTTTACCTCACCTACGCCAGCAGGCCCGGTACTTGATGATGATGATGATGATGATGATGATGAACCGATAAAATAGCCCAATATTAAACAAATTACCAGGTAATTGATGTGGCAACATTTATGGTCACAGTTTCTCCTATTTTTCTCCGCTGCTCTTCCTTGTGTTGTGCTCTGAGACGATCGATACCAATCAATGCATTGATATTAAATTGTCATTTTGTCCCATTTGACATCTACGATTCCTTCATCGACTCACCATTCCATGGAAGGTGATTATAACAAGACTCAAGATCAGGTTATATATCAACCTTACTTCTAGAGTTAAACACTATCCAGCCTATTTAAACATTGCTACCAGAGTTAATAATTATCTAGTCTATTTAAAATATGTTACCAGAGTTAATAATTATCTAGTCTATTTAATATGTGTTACCAGAGGTAGTAATTATCTAGTCTATTCAAACTTGGCTACCAGAGTTAATAATTATCTAGTCTATTTAAACATTCCTACCAGAGTTAATAATTATCTAGCCTATTTAAAATGTGTTACCAGTTAGTAATTATCTAGTCCATTTAAAGCCGCGATAGCTCAGTGGTTAGTGAACTGGACTACAAAGGACAAGAGATAGGGTTCGATCCCACCGACGGCTTCCGTGTTCACCCAACCTTAAATGGATATCGGTTGTTTTTTTTTTCTGGGAACGTAAAGCGGCACGGGCGTAATACCGACCACATTACCCCAAAAATCATGTGCTGAAGGTCTGTGAAATTATGGTCACTAACACCATATTCCCTATACGCCACTTGGCGGGACGGGACTTTTTACTTTTACATTACTTTACTTTAGTCTATTTAAACCTTGCTACCAGAGTTAATCACTAGCTAGGTACAAATAATAATACATAAATATTATTATATGGGGAACTTCCGAGGCGATAATAGGGAATAATAGAACAAAGAAGTATGTGTTAGCACTCGGAAAAATTGACAGACAAACAACAATAGAAAAAAACGAAGAAGAATGTATATGGTCCGAAGTGGGATCGTACCCGTATGTGCCACTGAGTACGGTTCGATCCCACTTCGGACCATATATTGTTCTTCGTTTTTTCTATTGTTGTTTGTCTGTCAATTTTTCCGAGTGCTAACACATACTTCTTTGTTCTATTAATCACTAGCTAGTCTATTTAAACCTAATTGTAGCCTTCGTCAGTCATAGTTGACAATAGATTTTTCCACGCCCCTAAAAATTTTTCTCCCCTTTCGCCGTATATTCTCTTTTTGTATAAATCTGTCTGCTTCAATTTTTGAGTTTGTAGCTTTAGAGTGTGTTTCCAAAGATTGCGGTCTGCTGCTTTTTTTTCCTACGCTGCAGGGATTATGTTCAGAGCCTTTATGTTGCGTTTACACGCATCTATTTAAACCTTGCTACCAGAGTTAATAATTATCTAGTCTATTTAAACTTTGCTACCAGAGTTAATAATATCTAGTCTATTTAAACTTTGCTACCAGAGTTAATAATTATCTAGTCTATTTAAACTTTGCTACAGAGTTAATAATTATCTAGTCTATTTAAACTTTGCTACCAGAGTTAATAATTATCTAGTCTATTTAACCTTGCTACCAGAGTTAATAATTATCTAGTCTATTTAAACTTTGCTACCAGAGTTAATAATTATCTAGTCTATTTAAACCTTGCTACCAGTTAATAATTATCTAGTCTATTTAAACCTTGCTACTAGAGTTAATAATTATCTAGTCTATTTAAACTTGCTACCAGAATTAATAATTATCTAGTCTATTTAAACCTTGCTACCAGAGTTAATAATTATCTAGTCTATTTAAACTTTGCTACCAGAGTTAATAATTATCTAGTCTATTTAAACCTTGCTACCAGAATTAATCACTTTCTAGTCTATATGAATCTTACTTTCTTTCTATTGTTCTTTCAAGCCGAAGATGGTACAAAGGGCAGATATTCTAGACTCTTGTGTCAGACGATCTTTCAACTGCCAGATCTTGCACATGACCTTCATTGTGTCCCACGGCTCTGTTCTGTGCGAATCGCTCAACCTCGACGAGTGAGCTGGTGCATTCTGTTGTTGCCTCTCGCTTCAATTTTCTTTTTAGTGTTTTTCTAGGTCGACCTCTTTTTTTTTATTCTCTTGTTCCAATTTTAGCGCCTGCTTTGAGATTCTGTTGTTGCCCCGTCACATCCCATGGCCAACATATGACCACCTTCTTCTCTTGATTACAGTTAATATTTTTCGATTCTTGCCATATCTCTTTTTACTGCACTAGTCTTGAACTCATTCCATGGTGTACGAAGTATTTTTCACAAACATTTCTTTTTAAATGCATCCTGTTTATTTTATTTATTTATTTCTTTTCCAGCTCTCGCATGCATAAGTGAGGTGGATAATACATTTGATTTGAAAATCCTGAGCTTTGTTTTTGTGCTTAGTAATTTTGATTCCCATGTTTTATCAAGAATTCTGACAGTCATTGCTGCCTTCGCTATGTTGATGCTAATTTCCCTATACTAATTTGATCTAATTCTTCCACTGTTTTTCCCTCAAGGTGTATTGGTTCTTCTGGGCGAATTTGATTTTTCATTAATTTTGTCTTTTTTTGGTTGAATCTTACTACTAAGACTTAATCACTAACTTGTCAATATCAACATTACTATCACGAGTTAATCAATATCTTGTCAATATAAACATTACTATCACCAGTTAATCACTATCTTGTCAATACCAACATTACTACCACGAGTTAATCACTAACTTGTCAATATCAACATTACTATCACGAGTTAATCACTAACTTGTCAATACCAACATTACTACCACGAGTTAATCACTATCTTGTCAATATCAACATTACTATCACGAGTTAATCACTAACTTGTCAATATCAACATTACTATCACGAGTTAATCACTATCTTGTCAATATCAACATTACTATCACGATTTAATCACTATCTTGCTAATATCAACATTACTATCACCAGTTAATCAATATCTTGTCAATATCAACATTACTATCACGAGTTAATCACTATCTTGTCAATATCAACATTACTATCACGAGTTAATCACTATCTTGTCAATATCAACATTACTATCTCGAGTTAATCACTATCTTGTCAATATCAACATTACTATCACGAGTTAATCACTATCTTGTCAATATCAACATTACTATCACGAGTTAATCACTATCTTGTCAATATCAACATTACTATCACTAGTTAATCACTATCTTGTCAATATCAACATTACTATCACTAGTTAATCACTATCTTGTCAATATCAACATTACTATCACTAGTTAATCACTATCTTGTCAATATCAACATTACTATCACGAGTTAATCACTATCTTGTCAATATCAACATTACTATCACGAGTTAATCACTAACTTGTCAATACCAACATTACTACCACGAGTTAATCACTATCTTGTCAATATCAACATTACTATCACGAGTTAATCACTATCTTGTCAATATCAACATTACTATCACTAGTTAATCACTATCTTGTCAATATCAACATTACTATCACTAGTTAATCACTATCTTGTCAATATCAACATTACTATCACGAGTTAATCACTATCTTGTGCAACCATTACCTCAGCCTTATGGTATTGATCTTCCACTTACATCTTATATGAATAATAACCAACTCTTCCACCTTCTACATTTCTCTCAAAGCTATACACATCTGCCTATCCCAACATATTTACATACCAATCCACACTTTTGTCGGTCTATTTATCTAACATGGTGTTTTTGTTTATTTCACCAGGTTTTTTTGTTGTTTCTATTTTCACACCATTCTTCATTTGCAGCCATCAAAGCTTTAGAAAAGGTCAAACAGTTACGACACCAATTTTCCAGAACTTCTGGCTGCTATTTCTTCTTTCTGTTTAGCTCTGAGATACATCAGCACCAAATAACATAACGTTTATTGTCTTATCATTGTTATGCACCCGACCGGTGTTTACTAACAGTAGTGCCAGTGTGACTAAATCGTTTCTGTGGTTTATTTTATCTTATCAATGCAAACTGATGTGAAGTATCTATATTTTTTTGTTTGATGTGCATTTTCAGATTCAAATGTGGCTATATTTATTGAAACGAACAACATTTTTTGTGCACATCATGAGAAGAGGAAAGTTGGAATACCTGGTTACAACTGGCAAAATACAGGGAAAGAGAAATCACGGGCGACAAACAGAGAAAATACTACATAGCTTTGGTGCCATGGCATGGAAAACAGTCAACAACAGAACTGATACGATGCACGGTGGATAGAAGATTGTGGAAGGACATGATCGTCTACGCCAACCGGTGTGGCACATGATGATGTTTAGTGAAGTGTATTTAACATCGTTCTATTCGAATGATTCAGCGCGTTGAGCAAATACTCGCTATATATTTACTTAATCATTTTTATGCACTTTTGACCCATATAAAAATATTATTTTTGTATGTACTTTTGTAACAAAAGTTCAGTGGTCATTTTATGAAAGAACAAAATCGTTTACAAACATACGTTTAGTTTCCCAACACATAAAATGTTTGCACCAACGTAGACATTATGAAGCCAGGCCCAATTATCATAAAACTATCGATGTTGTGCTACAAGTGTCAGACCTGGACGCTAGACTCAAGAACAACAAGAAAAGTAACCATTGCAGAAATAAAATGTGCCAGGCGCATGACAAGAAAAAGTCCGAGATATAAGATCAGAAAGAAAGAACTGAGTTAAAAAAAAAAAATTAGGAGTTACTTCCGCTATTTAATACATAAAGAAACAAAAGATAAAATGGTTTGGCCACGTAATAAGACAGAACGATTAAAAAAAAACAGAATGAGTTTTCAATAAACGTTGTGAGAACAGTAGACTCAAGGGTCGACCATGAAAAAGATGGTTTTGATGAAATTTTATTAACATTAGGAAACATAACAGCAGAAGAAGTCAAGAGAGGAGCAAAAGATCGTAAACTATAATCTTCTCTAGACGCTGAAAGGCAACTAGGGAAAGAAGAAGAGGAAGAACAATGAGGATGAGGAGGAGAAGGAGGTGGAGGAAAAGACGAAGAACTACTACTAGTCTAGCCAAGCAAGCTGGGGTCGATAGAAAACAAAACAAAACTTGGTACTCAAAGATATCATGCTGAAGTCGGATATTTTGGGGCGAAATGCATAAAAAATAAAGTAAAGACCCCCGTCACGTCAAGTGGCATATAGGGAATACGGTGTTAGTGATCATAATTTTTACAGACCTTCGGCACATGATCGTTGGGGTAGTGTGGTCGGTAATACGCCCGTGCAGCTTTATCCGCTTTACTTTCACAGAAAAAAAATTCGATACCCATTTAGGGCTGGGTAAAACCTGGAAGCCGTCAATCAGAATCGAACTCGAACCTCTTGTCCTTAGTAGTCCAATTCACTAACCACTGAGCTATCGCGGCTCCCGAAATGTATAAAAGACTTGCTATAAATCTCAACACAGTGTATTTAACGTCCTTTTATTTTTAATGGGCAGAAACTGAGAAGTAGCATTGGGCGAAGACAGTAGAAGAAATTTGAAGACAATGAGAGTAGGAGAAAAGTGTTACTGATGGATATCGCTACTATCTCGAAATGGACATGCTTCAAGTCAGCCTTTCTATTTTCTGCCTAATAAAATGAATACTTATTACTTGTGTGGGCATATAGTGTAATGGTAGAGTGTTGATTTGACAATAAAGCGGGCCTGGGTTTGAACGCAACTTGAGGCCTTTCTGTTGACCTGCTGATAAAAGAACTGGTACATGACTTGCTGTGTTGAGGGAAAGTAATCGCAGCGTTGAATAGCTCAGTGGTTAGTGAACTGGACTACAAAGGACAAGAGGTAGGGTTTCGATCCCAACTGACGACTTCCGGGTTCACCCAGCCTTAAATGGATACCGGATTTTTTTCTGGGAAAGTAAAGCGGAACGGGCGTAATACCGACCACATTACCCCAAAAACCATGTGTTGAAGGTCTATAAAAATTATGGTCACTAACACCATATTCCCAATACGCCACTTGGCGTGATGGGGGCTCTTTACTTTGTTTTTTTAATGGCAGCGGTGAGTAGCACTGCACCCCCCCCCCCCCTCACTCCTAAATAATAAGGACTAGTAGTGTCAACATATATTTCACTCCCAGCGACACGATACATGTCAGGGAGAGAACATTACATTTTTTCTTAACCTCTGCGCGCAATGTTAAATGAAGACTTGGTAGGGAGATGGAACTGTGTGAATTACCTTTCAAATGTTGCGGAACATAGCGGGACCAAAAGTTCACAACTTAGTGGAAGTGTATAAAACATGTCTAAGTTTACCTATAATCAACTCATGAATGCATCATACAATTATAAAGTATGACAAACACTCATAAGTAACACAAGCGAAGGAGACGACCAAACACACACAAAAACTTCTACAGAATGATAAGCAATAATAAGTAATATAAACGAAAGAGACATCCAAACATAATACAACCTTTGGAGAATGATAACTATGTATAAGTACCATAAGTGAAGGAGCCAATCAAACATAATGACATTTATAAAGAAGGATAAACATTTTTATATAACACTACCGAAGGAGAGAATCAAACATAATTCAACCTTAGGAGAATGATAACTATGTATAAGTAACATAAATGCAGGAGACAATCAAACATAATGACATTTATAAAGAAGGATAAACATTTCTAAATAACACTACCAAAGGAGAGAATCAAACATAATAAAAATTATAGAGAAAAATAAACACTTATAAGTATCACAACTGAAAGAGACAATCAACCAGCAGCTTTTCAATATCATCATCATCATGTGCCGTACCGGTTGGCGTTGACGATCATATCCTTCCACAATCTTCTATCCACAGTGCATCGTATCAGTTCTGTTGTTGACTGTTTTTCATGCCATGACACCAAACTATCCAGTATTTTCCCTCTTTGTCGTCCGCGATCTCTCTTTCCTTTTATTTTTCCAGTTGTATCCAGGTATTCCAACTTTCCTCTTCTCAAGATGTGCCCAAAAAATGTTGATTGTTTCTTTCTGTTTTTTAAGAGCTCCCTTTTTGTGTTGGCCTCTTTGAGAACTTTCTCATTGGTCTTTTTAGCTGTCCATGGAACTTTCAACGTTCTTCTGAGAAATCCCATCTCTGTGGCCTCTAATCGTCTTTTCATTTGTTTGTCTATTGTCCATGATTCGCTTCCATAGGTCAGAATTGGTTCTATATAGCATCGATAAACTCTCTCATTTCTATTGACATAGATTTGTTGCATAATATATTTTTCATTTTCTGAAATGCTATTTTGGCCTGAGCTATTCTGCTTTTTTATATATGTGTTGCATCTTCCATAAAGATCCCAAAAAAGGGCAATCTTAGAGATTGTAACAATTGGAGAGGCGTGACACTTTTGTCAGTTGCCTCAAAATTATTCTGTAAAATCATCCTAAATAGAATAAAGGATTCAATAGATACAGTAATGCGTGAAGAACAGGCTGGGTTTAGAAAAGGGAGAAGCTGTCTTGACCACATTTTCACTCTACGACTTATATTGGAGGAACACATTGAAAAGCAAAAACCTTTTGTACTTAACTTCATCGACTTCAAAAAAGCATTTGATAGTATTCATAGAGATTCTTTGTGGAAAATTCTGAAGCAATATGGCTTACCATCAAAAATCATAAATATTATCAAAGACATGTATGATGGTTACACATGTGCAGTTCGAACAGAGGAAGGACTGAGCGAATGTTTCCCAATAGAAACTGGGGTTAAACAAGGATGTATTTTATCGCCCTTGTTATTTGGAATTGTTATGGACTTCATAATGAAGAAATGCTGCACTGGTAATAAAGGCATCGAATGGATACAAGGAGACCATTTGGAGGACCTGGACTTTGCTGATGACATAGTTCTTATCAGCAATCAGATAAAAACGATGCAGGAAAACACAAATGAACTATCATCAATAGCCAGCAAAATTGGGCTTGAGGTCAATCATGAAAAGACTAAAGTCATGAAAAGTTTAATTCCAACAAGTGACAAAATATACATGGAAAACAAACCAGTAGAAGAGATCGATCACTTCATCTATCTTGGAAGTCACATTGATCGAGAAGGGGATACGAGCAAAGAAATTAGAATCAGACTGGCTAAAGCAGCAATGTCTTTCAGAAGCCTTGAAAAGTTGTGGAAATCAAAACTCATTAGCACAAACACAAAACTTAGGCTATTCAAATCAAATGTACTATCAACCCTTACGTATGCGTGTGAAAGCTGGAAAACAACAAGAGATATAGAAACAAAGTTGAACGCATTCGAAAATAAATGTCTAAGGAAAATACTTGGTATAGAATGGAACGAATTCAAAACAAACGAGGAAATTAGAGAAATCGCCAATCAACCACTAATATCTTCAGTAATAAAGAAAAGACGATGGTCATACGTTGGACATGTGATGAGAAGAGATAATAATCGAATAGCAAAGCAAGCCCTCATATGGGAAACAACAGGTAAAAGAAAAAGAGGAAGACCCAGGGAGACACTGAGAAGAACATTGATGAGAGAGGCAAGAGCAGCAGGAATCGGCTCCCTCAATGAGATAGAACTGCTTGCACAGAACAGAGACAGATGGCGAGATTTGATAAAATATCTTTAAAATGAAAACTGCTAGAACAAAAATTCATATAGGAGAAGGTGTATCTTGGTCTACGCCCTATGGGCCGGTTACGGCTCGAAAGGTCAATAGATAGATAGATAGATCTTCCATATGATGTTATCACTGTGCCCAAGTATTTCAAACGTTGCACTTGTTTCAGATTTGTCTTGTTTATTTGGATGCTGCATGATGGTGATGATTGTTTCTTCGATATAACCATTACTTCTGTTTTATTACTATTCAGACTGAGACCTTTCTTGTTGCTTTCTTTTACTATTATGTCTATCATTTCTTGTAGCTCATTCTCTGTCTCTACTATTAAGACTGTGTCATCCGCATATCGTAAATTATTTATGTTGTGACCGTTGACTTCAATTCCTTTTTTGTCTACTATTGATCTAATAATATGTTCGTTGTAAAGATATAGATATATTTTCAATATAGTCATCCATAAACAGTGACAACACTTCAACGGGGCTACGCTACTAATCATCCATATAGTACTTATTAGTGTAATCACGCTATGGAGTTCACGTTTAGCAACTTTTTAGTTGAACCCTACCACAAAATATTAAATTAGCAGCTTTTAGTTTAACCTCACCACAGAATATTAAATTAGCAGCTTTTAGTTTAACCTCACCACAAAATATTAAATTAGCAGCTTTTAGTTTAACCTCACCACAAAATATTACATTAGCAGCTTTTAGTTTAACCTCACCACAGAATATTAAATTAAGCAACTTTTAGTTTAACCTTACCACAGAATATTAAATTAGCAGCTTTTAGTTTAACCTTACCACAGAATATTAAATTAAGCAGCTTTTAGTTTAACCTTACCACAGACTATTAAATTAAGCAGCTTTTAGTTTAACCTCACCACAGAATATTAAATTAGCAGCTTTTGGTTTAATACAAAAAGGTCACTGGAGGCTGTAGAAATGTGGTTTTACAGAAGAATATTGAGAATACCATGGACAGCTAAGAGGAGTAATGAAAACGTTCTGAAAGAGGCCAAAGCAAAAAGAGAGTTAATTTTCAATATTAGGAAGAAACAATCATCATTTTTTTTGGCCATTTAAGGAGAAGAGAACAGGTGGAATAGATTATAACAACTGGGAAAATCGAGGGACGAAAAGATAGAGGGAAGCAAAGAGAAAATATACCAGACAGCTTAAGAGAATGGCTTGGCAGAAGGTCAACAACAGAAATGATAAATAACTGTCGAGATCGAACGATGTGGAGAAACATGATCACCCACGCCAGCAGGCACAGTACATGATGATGATGATGATGATGATGAGTTTAACCCAACCACAGAACATTCAATTAGCAGCTTTTTTAGTTTAACCATACAACTGAACATTCAATTAAGAGCATTCTAATGTAAGCAGCTACGGAACATTCAAAGAACAATTTCTCGGGGTATGCACGTTAACAATTTTGATTAAGCAGAAATTTCTAAGCGTTAGAAAGCAACAGAATATTAAAACAACGGAATACTCAAACAGCATCATCTTAAAGTTAGCAAAATTAAACAGTCGCTTATCATCTTCGTAAAAGAAACTCGCTACGAACAATGTCTCTACTTAAGCACTCTGGGAACATTTAAACATCTACTTCTTAGCTCTAGCGCACTGATGCACAAATATTTAGCAACTTCTTAACGTAGGCACGCTATGAAGCACTCACTCACTAGAAAACCATTTAAAATGTTGGCTTAAATAAACTCATTTACAGTCAAGTCTACATATTAAAAAAAAAAGTAAAGAGCCACGTCACGCAACGTGTGGTATAGGGAATATGGTATTAGTGACCATAGTTTTTATAGACCTTCGGCACATGATTTGTGGGGAAAAGTGGTCGGTATTACTCCCATTTATTCCCTCCCTCCCCCCCCCCCACAAAAAAAAAATCCTATACTTATTTAAGGCTAGGTGAACCCGGAAGCCATCGATCAGGATCCAACCCGACGTCTTGTCCTTTACAGTCCAGTTCACTAACCACTGAAATATCACGGCTCCTGTTACTACATATAGTACTGCATTTTTATATCTCTTTTTATCTTTACAAATGGGGACTAAGTGGTCTAGAGGTCGGATGTCGGCCTTTAGACAGAAAGGTACGGGATCGAATCCGAATGCCTGGGCAAACAAATTATTAGACAAAATCTAGCATTGGGAAAGACGGATGTGCCGGGCCTAAGGGAGCAGAAATCACGGCTTTGTCGTAAACTAGCGATAGAACGCATCCGCGCCCACAAATCGGGTGAATGATAACAAAAACGATCTTCACTAATATTGTTAGCTAAAATAATAGCCGCAATAAACAACATCAAGACTGTGACAACTACAGATCAGAGAAGAATAAACAACATCAAGACTGTGACAACTACAGATCAGAGAAGAACATCAAGACTGTGACAACTACAGATCAGAGAAGAACATCAAGACTGTGATAACTACAGATCAGAGAAGAATAAACAACATCAAGACTGTGACAACTACAGATCAGAGAAGAACATCAAGACTGTGACAACTACAGATCAGAGAAGAATAAACAACATCAAGACTGTGACAACTACAGATCAGAGAAGAATAAACAACATCAACACTGTGACAACTACAGATCAGAGAAGAATAAACAAAAACACCACAAGGGGCGAAACAAACATAGGCACTGACACACACACAACACACACATACACACACATACACACGCACATCGACACACACACACACACAGCCACACAGGCTCACACACAGACACACACACAAAACCACACACAGACACGCGAACAAACACACAGGCACGCACACAGACACACACACGAAACCACACACAGACAGCTCACAGACACGCACACAGGACACACACACACACACAGACACACACACAGAGACACAGAGACACACTGACACACACACAAAATCACATTCACATACAGACAACACATAGACACACACAAAATCACACAAAGACAATACACAGGCACAGACACACACACACAAAACCACACACAGACAACACACAAACACACACACAGACAACACACAGACACACACAAAACCACACACAGACAACACACACATACACAGACAACACATAGACACGCACACAAGACACAGAAAAACACACAGACAACACACAGGCACACACACAGACCACACACACACACAGACAACATACACACATACACACACATACACACAGACAAAACCACACACACAGACAACACACAAACACGCACACAAGACACAGAAAAACACACAGACACGCACACAGGACACACACACACAAAGACACACACACACACACACATTTCTGAGCATGAAAACACGAACATGGGGGCCTCGGTAGTCTAGTTGTGAAAACCACCCGACAAGACTACCGACGTTCGGACAACCCGTGTTCAATTCGCGCTGGGAGCAGTGTAAATTGTACTCGTGGTTGGAAAAAAAAATACCCCCACGGTCGACCCAGCCGTTGGCAGAAATGGATACCAGGGTGTTACCCTGGGAAGGTGACGAATGTTGCTTCGCATCTGAGTTCCGATGCTTGAGGCGACACTGTACAGAAATATCCGAACATTTCTGGATAGGCGGCCGAGCACATATGGGTGTAAACTCGCGTGCTAAGACGCCGGTTCAAGTCTCGTACTTTACCTTTATCTTTACCTTTACACGAACACCGAAATGCTTTAGCAACATCTCTCTCCAAAAAACAAACTTATCTCCAAGCAAAAACAAGAATTATCATTCTGCCAGCCAGTTTCAAATTTAGTCTTATTTTAGAAATGAAGTTCAAATTACAGCAATAATATGTGTTTTAATATCACCGTTTTCTGAAAGATTTTATTTTATTAGAGTTCGTTTACTTTATTCATTTATCTGTGAGAAAATGGGGAATTTCGTAAGTGAAGTATCATTACATACAAAAATAGAACTGATTTGTATATTCTTTTTTAATATACAGAAATATATTAGTAATCGGATTTACATTATACAGAGTGCACAGCAGGAAAAAATCTGATCATCAGAAGTGGGCCCCGTCGAGCAAGTGTTTGGCCCTTTAACTGATTGACACTGGAAGTGGGTCCGCCTGGGTCATGACTCCCAGACGTCGACCTCCTCTGCACTAAGATATTACAGACAAAAATAGAACTAGTTATGCCAATTCCCTTTATATATATGTATATATTATTGAACATAAAGTGAGGAAATAAAAATTGTATGTCACATGATAGAAGTATGAAGAAAACAGTATTAGTTCCCATGTTGCCGTGACCATTGTCACGATTGAGGGTGGGGTGGGCTTTTAACGACGGGGAAAAAACCTTTAGTTTCATAATTGGTAAACCACAGCCATCTATGATTTACTAAAACCTGTGAGTTGAAAGAAATCACCTAATGTTTGTGGTTTTTTTTCAGCTTTGCAAACAAGGGCGGTTGAAGACAACATGACGTTAGCCGTTTAGAGCGTGCACAGCCGAAGCGCCGTCACGTAAAGCTTTAATAAGTCTTACGAGCTAAGAGGGAAATCCCGAAAACACTCAAAGTTTTGACACCTTCAGCTATAGATGGCTGACGTCATTTTACCTACAACCGCCCCTTCTCGCAACGCTGAAAACGTCACAAACTTTGGGTGATTCATTCCTGCCTGTGGGCCTTATTAATACTAAAGATGGCTGTGGTGTCTGAAGACGTCACAAAAACTTTGGGTGCTTCCAGAATTCCCAACCTTACTCGTAGGCCTTTGCAAAACTATAGATGGAAGTGAGTGAACCCTCTTGTTTTAATGATCACTCTTGATACTGGACGAAATTGTTTACTAAAACCTTCAACCACTGACAAGCAGATACAGAGCTAACTAGTCAACGGTGATCTCTCTATTAATATAGAAAAAAATGTCAAACAGATTTGCTACCAGCACACGCCGAGAAGTCGGCAATACGTTTTTGAATGTCTGGCATGCGGTTAATATTGGATATTGGAAATGGGGATGGTCGAATTGAATAAGATAGAAGGAATATATAACAGTTTAGTCATAAAGTCAAACAATGTAGTTCTGAATCAGCTGAAAATGAAAAGAGAAATAGAAGAAAAAAAAAACTACTTAACACTGCTCGAGAAAGACAGTTGACGTTTGTGGAACATGTGAAGAGACACAATATACAAAAGTAGGTCATCTTAGAAGGGAAGGTAGAAGGTAGATGTGGTAGAGGCAGGCCAAAATGGACTGATAAGTGGAGTGATAACATGAAAAGATGACAAGAAGGACAAGTGAACGAACTTATGACACCTTGCACTAACAAGGCAAAGGACAGAAAATGTCGATCCATGGTAGCCGGCCTTTGATGTAGAGATGATACCCAACGAATGAGGTCATAGACATACACAAATAATGCAGTTTGGTAATAAAATCGAAAATGACTAGAGCCACCCATCGGGTGTGGCGTGACGTAAAGGGAAGATTTTGTTATTGCCAATTTTTGTCATTTTATTGATTTATTATGTAATCTGAACATCCTTGGCTAATATCTCACTTTATCAGAACAATCTCAGATGTCCTTTTATAGCTGGGTGAACCATTGCCTTAGTTTGGGAATCAAACTCAAGTTTCTGCACCCCACAACTATTGCTTTAGGGAGGCTTCGACTTCGGCGATAAATGTAATTTTTTTTTTCGTTCGCCAGCCTTGACCTCTGATGAAGTCCCTAGAGACTAGGAACTAAATTTTGCGTGTTATCTATTTTTTCCTGGCAGCCGTGTGTACAGGGGTCCCTCGCCGCACAGGCAGATAACTCAGACTTCGGTGGTACTCATATTTTGTTCCGTCAATGAGTAATTGACGTTTCAAGCCGGGCCTCGCTGCTGAGACCAGGGGTGGTTGCTGCAGAGAGAAATCATAAATAAAAATCACAACCGGGATTTGAACCCACAACCTCTCTGTCTCTAGGCCGGCGTCTTGTCTCGAGACCAACCAGTTCCCCAATGCAAAATGTATTCATATAGGGATGTATCGCTGTTAGTCTATAAATAATAGAAGGGCGGAAACATTTCTTGATTAAATAACTAGATCAAACATAAAAGCTGAGCAAAGCCTAATATGGGTTTAGAAATTTAATGAATTGGTGTACAGCGATGTCGTAATTTTCTTAAACACTGCAGTAAATCGTACAATTAATGTCATCAACTTTATTTGGTGGCCTGACTAGTCTTGGGAATTACTCTTTGGCTTTGTTGTCTGCCTCAGTGATTGTTGTCTGTCAGGAATTTTTCAAGGTGTTTGGGTCCATCGTTTTCTAGGCTAACTCCTTTTCAGTCTCCCAGGACCCCCGTTGTCGATAGTTCAAGGTCATTATAACGTTTGAATATGACTGAGCAACATCCAGCTTTTCTTGACAATAATAGAAGATTATTAGCCGCAAGGAGAATTGCTGGATAATATGGCAGCAGCGCACCGAGATTTAACCGGATATGTGAGTCAATGACACTTTGAACTGAGCGATTGATTCAAGTGAACAAATATAACAGGACAGAGCCGTGCCAGGCACTAATATTGAATACATAGATTGACAGAAATAAACTTCGGAGATAAAATAGAAAACTGTGAAGTAAACTCAATAGAGAATGGAGAGTCAGAACATGATTTACTGAATATAAAAAAAAAGCAGATGCAGTGGCCAGACGAGACAGAATTAGAAATTAGATCATAGGAGAAAGAAAAGACATACAAATAAAAACTGAACTACGTAAAGAGACAAAAAGAAATATGTGTTTGTGTATACAGTTGTTTACTCACCTGCAGAGAATGTCTTTTCACCCCATACCATATAAGGCATTTACGATAGGAAGAAAAAGAGACATAATAACACCTGGAGTGGCACCAACATGGACATTCTACAAAAGCATGACGTAACAAAGATAAAAGCTGCCAGAACAGCAAGTGCAAAAAGTTGTATCTATCACCACCGATAAACAATGAAGGCTGGGTGAAGCCGTCGATAAGAATCGAACACAACTCTTGTCCTAAGTGGTCGAGTTCACTAATTACTGAGCTACTGCTGCTTCTCAAGAACAACGCGATCTGGGCATTTCTTGATAATAAGGGACTGGTTGGTCTCCAGGCAAGGCGAGACAGAGAGGTTGTGAGTTCAAATCCTGGCTGCTCCAGTTCTGATTTTTATTTGTGTTTGCTCTAGGCTGCAACCAGCCCTGCTTTCAGTAGCGAGGTCTGGCTTGAAACGTCAAATACTCATGAAAGCAAAAAATGAGCACCTCCGAAGACGGAGTTATCTGCCTGTGCGGCGAGGGACTTCTATGCACACAGCTACTATGGAAAAATGGACCAACACGCAAAATGCAGACCCTAGTCTCTAATGACTTTGCCAGAGATGAAAGCTGTCAATCGAAGAAAAAAAAATTACGACAACGGAGACAACCAGCGACAACTGCACCAATGCTTATGAGACAGACTAATTACGACAACGGAGACAACCAGCGACAACTGCACCAATGCATTAACCTATTATTTGTACGTTATTGCTTCTAAGAATAGCAAGACTATAGGGTCAGACTATAGACAATGTTACAGTAAGCCAGGAGCCAGAGGGGATAGCAACTGCAATACAGAACACTTGGCCTGGGATAGCAATTACGGTAGCTCTCACCAAAGCTTCACACCATATATTATATATATATATATAGCATTTGATGACTTCACAAACACTTGGAAATAATAATGTATATCTCTAATAGTAACTACTTGGCGCTGTTTTATGAAGCAGCCTCTTATGGTAACTACTTGCCGCTGTTTTATGAAGCAGCCTCTAATAGTAACTACTTGGCGCTGTTTTATGAAGCAGCCTCTTATGGTAACTACTTGGCGCTGTTTTATGAAGCAGCCTCCAATGGTAACTCCTTGGCGCTATTTTATGAAGCGATGTCTCTAATGGTAACTCCTTGGCGCTATTTTATGAAGCGATGTCTCTAATGGTAACTCCTTGGCGCTGTTTTATTAAGCTGTCTCTAATGGTAACTCCTTGGCGCTGTTTTATTAAGCTGTCTCTAATGGTAGCTCCTTGGCGCTATTTTATTAAGCTGTCTCTAATGGTAACTCCTTGGCGCTGTTTTATTAAGCGATGTCTCTAATGGTAACTCCTTGGCGCTGTTTTATGAAGCGATGTCTTTAATGGTAACTCCTTGTCGCTGTTTTATTAAGCTGTCTCTAATGGTAACTCCTTGGCGCTGTTTTATGAAGCGATGTCTCTAATGGTAACTCCTTGGCGCTGTTTTATTAAGCGATGTCTCTATTGGTAACTCCTTGGCGCTGTTTTATGAAGCGATGTCTCTATTGGTAACTCCTTGGCGCTGTTTTATTAAGCTGTCTCTAATGGTAACTCCTTGGCGCTGTTTTATTAAGCTGTCTCTAATGGTAACTCCTTGGCGCTATTTTATGAAGCGATGTCTCTAATGGTAACTCCTTGGCGCTGTTTTATTAAGCTGTCTCTAATGGTAACTCCTTGGCGCTGTTTTATTAAGCTGTCTCTAATGGTAACTCCTTGGCGCTGTTTTATTAAGCTGTCTCTAATGGTAACTCCTTGGCGCTATTTTATGAAGCGATGTCTCTAATGGTAACTCCTTGGCGCTGTTTTATTAAGCTGTCTCTAATGGTAACTCCTTGGCGCTGTTTTATGAAGCGATGTCTCTAATGGTAACTCCTTGGCGCTGTTTTATTAAGCGATGTCTCTATTGGTAACTCCTTGGCGCTGTTTTATGAAGCGATGTCTCTATTGGTAACTCCTTGGCGCTGTTTTATTAAGCTGTCTCTAATGGTAACTCCTTGGCGCTGTTTTATTAAGCTGTATCTAATGGTAACTCCTTGGCGCTATTTTATGAAGCGATGTCTCTAATGGTAACTCCTTGGCGCTGTTTTATGATGCGATGTCTCTAATGGTAACTCCTTGGCGCTGTTTTATTAAGCTGTCTCTAATGGTAACTCCTTGGCGCTGTTTTATTAAGCTGTCTCTAATGGTAACTCCTTGGCGCTATTTTATGAAGCGATGTCTCTAATGGTAACTCCTTGGCGCTGTTTTATTAAGCTGTCTCTAATGGTAACTCCTTGGCGCTATTTTATGAAGCGATGTCTCTAATGGTAACTCCTTGGCGCTATTTTATGAAGCGATGTCTCTAATGGTAACTCCTTGGCGCTATTTTATGAAGCGATGTCTCTAATAACTAATTTTGCCAAAATAGGAGAGATATGTCCGACAGCAGAATTTATATTGCAGAATCATATCGTAGTCTCATTGCTTTTCTGGACTCTTTTATCTACTAAGTTTAAGACATTTCGTTCCTAAATGTTATGTGCTGTTTCTTATATATTCTCTTGTTGTGACTCAAACAAAAGTTTATGAATAGAAAATGGAAATATATTGGACACAGACAAAACCTGACGCCAACTTAGCAAGACAATCAATGTCATGAAACCTACAGTGACAAGAAGGCAGAATGGTAAGAAGGTCCAGGAATATTTGGAAAATAGAAGTCATGAAAACCCTTCAAAAACATTGGCCTAGACTTAGGAGAAGTAGAGAATATATCTAAGGATGGGTGAAGAGACTTTGTTCGAAACCTAGAGATGAGAGAAGTAGAGAAAACTTCCAAGGATGGGTGAAAAGACTTTGTTCGAAACCTAGAGATGAGAGAAGTAGAGAAAACTTCCAAGGATGGGTGAAAAGACTTTGTTCGAGACCTAGACATGAAAGAGGTAGAGAAAATATCCAATGATGGGTGAAGAGACTTTGTTCGAGACCTAGACATGAGAGAGGTAGAGAAAATATCCGAGGATAGGTGAAGGGACTTTGTTCGAGACCTAGACATTGAGAGAGGTAGAGAAAATATCCGAGGATGGGTGAAGGGACTTTGTTCGTGACCTAGACATGAGAGAGATAGAGAAAATATCAAAGGATGGGTGAAGGGACTTTGTTCGTGACCTAGACATGAGAGAGATAGAGAAAATATCAAAGGATGGGTGAAGATACCTTGTCCGTGACCTATGCTTCAAAAGAGGTCTAATGGGCTTTGAATGATTGATTTATTGACTGATTGATTTATATTAAATATCTGTGTATGTCAGCTTTGTCTACCGATAGGTCCACTCCCCATCTATGAGTTCCGCACGTTATATTTGTTATTGTCCCTTTTACTAACATGTCACAACCATTATAACTATCGTCTCACAGTGTCGGACTGAATACATTCAGACTGGATTGTCTCTCTCTCTCTCTCTCTCTCTCTCTCTCTCCCTCTCTCTCTCTCTGCGATCAGGACTCAGTCAGAGTAGGATTCCAGACTCCCACATGAAGTCAGCTGTCAGGTTAAGTGTGTTGATCGCTCCCACAGACGAAACGTCACATTTAGAGACCGCCAGATCCACTCTGACTGAACACCTGTTAATACGTTGCACTGTGTTCTGCGCCAGTGGCCCAGTGCATCCGATTTCAGCCAGCATTTTTTTCAGATTTGCTTTCCTTAGCCTTTGATTGTCCCTAATCTTTCTGCAAGGCAGCAGATTGTCTTTTCTGTAGGATTATAATAACACTGGCATGAGTGAGAAAGTATGTACTCCAAGGAACATTTTTGTAATAAAATTAAAAAGAAAAAAAAAGAAGGCGGTGACAGCCAGCCAGAACAGTAAATACGCGTAATACAATTGAGATGTTGATAATATTATATTGAAATAATTTTCTCACTTCCGGAAAGATGGCGGCAATCATCGCCAGGCGTTTAGAGATGGCCATCACTAAAACCATCTCTCGGTTATTTCAACAGTATTTCATATGTTCTTTTCTATTTATTTGAGTGATTTAGAGTTGAAAATGACAGTAGAAACTCTCTATTTCAATATTTGAAATTGTCGCCCACGCAGCCGACGTGGATCGCACGGAAGTTCGACTTTGCTAACGACACCACTGACAATGGCTGCACGTCGCCTTGTTTGGTTATTTGTTGTTTTGTGCGTGTGTGTGCGTGCGTGCGTGTGTGCGCGTGCGTGCGTGCTGGCGTGTGTGTGTCTCTGTGTGTGTGTGTGTGTGTGTGTGTGAACACTACCGTGGTCGCAAAGAAGTTTCGGCAGCTTAGTTTATTTTTGAGTTTTTATTTTTTTTTTAAAGGAAACTGGAGTGAACAAGTAACTGTGTACTCTCGTTTCGATGAAAGTTGTTTGAATCGTCACTTCCGCAGCAGTTTAGACAGCACCTGCATGGACGCTGACCTTGTTAGCAAGTAATTGCCAACTCGCTTTGACGAGATGCTGTGAAATGTATTGGAGCGGATATGGGGAATTCCCGACTTTTGTGATGCTGGTTCCATTAAATAGAGCGGAACATAACATATTATCAAAGTCGTTGCCCTGTGCTTATATTAATCAAGATGCCCAACTATCTGAAGATTTTCTTCTAATTATACCACAAAATAGCAGTGCTTCTAATAAAAAATATACTATAAAATAGCAGACCAATAGAGGCAGACCAAGACTAACATGGACGAGTAACATCAAAAGATGGACAAGTCAATCTATGTCAGCCTGCACCATCAAAGCAAGAAACAGGAAACAGAGTAGAATGGCGATCCATGGTAGCCGACCTACGTTACGGAGAAGGCACGCGGTGATAAAATAGCAGTGCTTCTAAAAAATGTATCACAAAATAACAGTGTTTCTAAAAATGTATCACAAAACAGCAGTGTTTCTAATTTTTTTTAATGTATCACAAAACAGCAGTGTTTCTAATTTTTTTAATGTATCACAAAATAGCAGTGTTTCTAATAAAAAATGTATCACAAAATAGCAGTGTTTCTAATAAAAAATATATCACAAAATAGCAGTGTTTCTAATAAAAAATGTATCACAAAATAGCAGTGTTTCTAATAAAAAATATATCACAAAATAGCAGTGTTTCTAATAAAAAATGTATCACAAAATAGCAGTGCTTCTAAAAAATGTATCACAAAATAGCAGTGCTTCAAAAAAATGTATCACAAAATAGCAGTGCTTCTAAAAAATGTATCACTTTATAGCAGTGCTTCTAATAAAAATATACTACAAAATAGCAGTGCTTTTAATAAAAATATATCACAAAAAAGTAGTGTTTCTAATAAAAAAATGTATCACAAAATAGCAGTGTTTCTAATAAAAATATACCACAAAATTATCTGTGTTTCTAATAAATAAATCTATCACAGAATAGCAGTGTTTCTAATAAAAAATGTATCACAAAATAGCAGTGTTTCTAAAAAAAATAAACTACACATAGCAGCACTACTGATTAAAATAAATAGTAAAATTGCTTTCTTCTCTTTCCTCTTTACCTTCTTCTTCACTTCCTCCTCTATCCGTTCGGATATCGGACGTAGATACAAAGTTCTAACCCTTTGTCCGCTGGTAGCTTCAACCATTGTCATGTGACGCTCCTGTAGAGTTTCCATCATGTTGTTACTTATGCTGGGTATCACTCGAACGCTGTGTTCCTTATCCTTTTGTTGCGCCATGTTTGCTATGGTCGCTAAAAACGTTCTCCCCAGGCGGGCAAACGACTACATTCGTTATTTCTCTGTGATGTATTTTAAAACTGTGTGTACGCCTACAAACAAATGAAAAGACGATTAGAGGCCACAGAAATGGGATTTCTGAGAAGAATGTTGAAAGTTCGTTGAAAGCTACAAATATCAAATGGGAAATTCTCAAGTGGCCAACCCAAAAAGGGAGCTCCAAAATAACATCAGAAACAAAACAATCGACATTTTTCGGGCACATCATGAGAAGATGAAAGTTGGAATACTTGGTTACAACTAGCAAAATACAGGTGAAGAGAGATCACGGACGACAAAGCGAGAACATACTTTATAGCTTAGTGTCACGGCAGGAAAAACAGTCACCAACAGAACTGATTCGATGCACTGTAGATAGAAGGTTGTGGAAGGACATGATCGCCTACGCCACCCGGTATGGCACATGATGATGATGACCGATGGTGATTAGAAATTGTTTATACAGATCATTGCAGCAGGAGATAGATACTCAGATCACCAGGCGATATGACGTCGGGTAAGTGTTTCGGCACTTTAGCATCTTGACACACTAGATGAAGCCAGCCCATTCGGGTATTGACTCCCATGTGTCGACCTCCTTGCTGTATTTGAGAATAGCACTGTAAACTCTCGTTTGATTTAACTCCCATTAACACCAAGACGAGAATACAGTTACGTATCTTTACTAACAACGACCCCATCTGTTTCTAACTTCTTCAGCCAAAAGACTAACTGCCCCCCCCCCCCTTTTTGGATTAATTGGAGTCGACATTATTAGCCAACCGGTGACATCTGAGCAACTTTCTGATGTAGCTCTCGTTCAGTCTCAACAAGAAATGGGTTTATTTAATTCCAACTTTTCCTTTTTTCAAATTTCCCCGTCTCGCTAATGGGTGCACACGCTCATGTTGTTTTCACTGCGCTCCAGGCCCAATTTGTCGCGTTTCTGTGGCTTTTTGGGGGGATGAATGAGTTCACAATTTGCGTGGGCGAAGTTCCGGTGGTCCGGAAATAGAAACCAAAATATTAAAATTGTGAAAGATGGAGGATATTTCAATTAAATATATGAAAACGGCGTTATATATGTTTCAGGGAAAATATGTTTGTATTAGTCAGTGTACGTGTAAGATAGTATGCAGATGAGCGTGTATGATTCAACTTTCTTTAGAAAAAAAAAAATACTATAATCATTATCATCATCAAGTACCGTGCCTGCTGGTGTAGGTGATCATGTTTCTCCACAACTCTTGATCTCGACAGTTACTTATCATTTCTTTTGTTGACCTTCTGCCAAGCCATTCTCTTAAACTGTCTGGTATCTTTTCTCTTTGCTTTCCTCTTTCTCATCGCCCCTCAACTTTCCCATGTGTCACAATATACTCCAGCTGCTCCCTTCTCATTATTTGGCCTAAAAATTGTGATTGTTTCTTCCTAATATTGGAAATTAGCTCTTTAGATGCTTTGACCTCTTTCATAATGTTTTCATTACTCTTCTTAGCTGTCCATGGTATTCTCAACATTCTTCTGTAAAACCATATTGCTACCACATTTACTATAATACTGAGAATTTATTAAGTGTCTGACTTGTTAACGGCGATGATTTATCACGCTAGGATGAAAATACGTAGAGCCGGGGATAAATAACTGAGAATGAAATATTTCGACATATGATTACACATATAACCTATGTTCTACTCTCTTCTTGTCACTCTAATGTCTAAACTACAATCTCTGTTATTCCAATAAAACCTGCTTCCCACATAACAGTGATTACACGGTGCGCCGGTACCAGGGGCATGCACAAAAACAATGTCGGGGAAATTCGTATATCAACAACACGCGTAAAAGACAACAAATGTGTTAATAAATAGCTAACGTAGCACATGTCACTTTATGATTCGTGTTGTGTTTTTTGTTTTGTTTTTTTGCTGCATAACGTAGTTTGTGATATATACATGATTCAACCAAAAGACTTGATGTTATAATGAAGCAGAACAACAACAACAAGAACATGAAGAAAAACAAAAGAAGGAGAAGAAAAAATAAAAAAAGAAGAAAAGAAGAGGGAAGAAAACATGAAGAAAGGAAGGAAGGAAGGAATGAAGGAAGGAAGGAAGGAAGGAAGGAAGGAAGGAAGGAAGGAAGGAAGGAAGGAAGGAAGGAAAGAAGGAAGGAAGGAAGGAAGGAAGGAGGGAAGGAAGGAAGGAAGGAAGGAAGGGAGGGAGGGAGGGAGGGAGGGAGGGAGGGAGGGAAGAAGGAAGGAAGGAAGGAAGGAAGGAAGGAAGGAAGGAAGGAAGGAAGGAAGGAAGGAAGGAAGGAAGGAAGGAAGGAAGGAAGGAAGGAAGGAAGGAAGGAAGGAAGGAAGGAAGGAAGGAAGGAAGGAAGGAAGGAAGGAAGGAAGGAAGGAAAAGAAAGAAAGAAAGAAAGAAAGAAAGAATATATTAAAGAGAGAAAAGAATAGGGGAAGAAAAAATAAGAGGAATAAGAGAGGGAAAAGAGAAGAAAAAGAATATAGTGCATCAGTTTAGTGTTTTGTTATTTTTGCACATTTTTTTTTCTAGGAGCTGGAAGCTATTTTTCAGCTAGCAACAAATCACAATTTTATTTTCAACTTCCTAAAATATCTAACCCAAGCAAACAGGAGATTACGCCGGTAAATGAATAAAACAAAACAAAAATATATTCAAAAGTGTTCAGCAGTTTTGCAAAAAAGAGAAAGAAAAACAAGCAAGACAATCTAAAACAGAACTTTAGGGCTAAAATAATAATATGGATAATAATATTTTAACTTTGAAGAGCGTCTATTTTTGTTTGTATTTTGGTTTCGTTAACTGTAAAGTTTATTTTTTTACAGTTGGTTGTTGATGATACTTTAGTTCAACACAAGCTTAATCTATTGCGTTTTTTAAAGGGATTCTATCTATCTATCTATCTATTGACCTTTCGAGTCGTAGCCAGCCCATAGGGCATAAACCCAGATACTCTTTCTCTTATCTAAATTTTTATTCTAGCAGTTTTCAATCCTTCTGAAGATCTTTTATCAAAACTCGCCATTTATCTCTGTTCTGTGCAAGCAACTCTATCTCATTGAGGGAGCAAATTCCTGCTGCTCTTGCATCTTTGATCAATGTTCTTCTCAGTGTCTCTCTGGGGCGTCCTCTTTTCCTCTTGCCTATTGTTTCCCACATGAGGGCTTGCTTTGTTCTTCGGTTATTGTCTCTCCTCATCACATGCCCAACATATGATCATCGTCTCTTCTTGGTTCTGAAGATATTAGTGCTTGATTGGTTTAAATGGATTACAAAAAGCTATATCTTGAAATTAAAACAAAAAACTTTTATGGTTAAAAATGTAGTATTGCATTCCCTGCAACTCTTAGCACTACCAACCTTTGATCTTTCTGTTACTAGCATTCCCTGCAACTCTTAGCACTACCAACCTTTGATCTTTCTGTTACTAGCATTCCCTGCAACTCTTAGCACTACCAACCTTTGATCTTTCTGTTACTAGCATTCCCTGCAACTCTTAGCATTACCAACCTTTGATCTTTCTGTTACTAGCATTCCCTGCAACTCTTAGCATTACCAACCTTTGATCTTTCTGTTACTAGCATTCCCTGCAACTCTTAGCATTACCAACCTTTGATCTTTCTGTTACTAGCATTCCCTGCAACTCTTAGCATTACCAACCTTTGATCTTTCTGTTACTAGCATTAACTCATCATCATTATCCAGTACCGCGCCTGCTGGCGTAAGTGATCATGTCTCTTCACAACTTACGATCTCGACAATTATTTATCATTTCTGTTGTTGACCTTCTGTCAAGTCATTCTCTTAAGCTGTGTGATATCTTTTCTCTTTACTTCCCACTATATACTTGTCCCTCAACTTTTCCAGTTGTTACGATATATTCCAGCTGTTCCCTTCTCATAGCCAAACAATGACGATTACTAGCATTAACTACTCAAATATTATTCAGGCGAAAACATTGGCCTTAGCTATGTACTGTTTACGTTTTGTCTGCGGCGTCAAAATTGAAACCACTTCCATAAAATATCAATTGAAGAATGAGTGGAATGTACTAGTCTCATGGCACCTTCATCTAAAATTGGTGCAAAATTTCCGAGATTAGATCTAATATGCCATTTGATGTAAAAGTAAACAGCTGTCTCCTTAACATTTTTCTTGCCTTATCCTTCCCATTTTTATGTCTTGAACAATTTTCTTGTGATTTTGATTATTTGTCCTTCCTACTTTAAACTGTGTTATTTATTTGCTATTACTGTGGGTTTTTTTTTTAATACATCTGTGTGCGTTGGTAATTATCTTTTCTTCGTTTTTGAACTTTCCACTTTCCGGTTTTGAATCCCTTTTTTTCTGTTCTTGTAAATATGATTATAATTATTGTGCTCTGACCGTGTCTCCTAGATAAACAGAGAAAGATCTCAACAGAATCAGTGCATGCCGACAATATTCTCGGGTAACAGGAACATTGTTAACATTTGGTTGAAACAATAGTATCGGTGTTTTTTGTTTGTTTGTTTTATATTTACTCGACCAAAGCAATTACAGATGTAAGACATGAAACTAAACACGACTATGTATACAATTACGTTAGAAAGCGACGCTGGAAATACGCTGGTCTCGTCATAGAATGAACGATAGAAGACTACCTCACCAGGTCCTTATGTGGAAACTAGAAAGTAGAATGAACGATAGAAGACTACCTCACCAGGTCCTTATGTGGAAACTAGAAAGTAGAATGAACGATAGAAGACTACCTCACCAGGTCCTTATGTGGAAACTAGAAAGTACAAGAAATCAAGGAAGATCGAAAGAAACCCTGCGTGGAAGGGAGGATCAAAGAGAGCTCAGATATGGGTCTCAGAAAAAGCAGGAAAAAAAACATATTTACTCTATCACTAGCATATATCCAACACATCTGTTTGTCGCAGAAACTTTGATTGATTGTTTATATTTGTGTTTTACAGAAAGATAAAATACAGAACTTTGTTCTATTATATATTCAATTCGTTTCGAAGTGATTAGTGCAAACTGTATCTCAACACCGACAAACTTTAGAGACTCAAAAATGTGTGCAAACTGTATCTCAACACCGACAAACTTTAGAGATTCAAAATTTGTGCAAACTGTATCTCAACATTGACAAACTTGAGAGATTCAAGCATGAATTTTTCTCCTCTGAAGACACTCAAATTTGTCAATGTTTGATCATGTTGTTACGTGTAACCTCGAGTATTATTATTCTACTAAAATATTCATACATGAATTATCACTTTGGCTACAATCTACATGTTTTATGTGTAGTGTCACAAATTGAAACCACATATATGAAGTATCACTTTTAGAGATTGTGAATGTACTAGGCTCAAAACCTTTTAATCCACAATTGCTGCAACATTTCGAAGGTTCTAATTAAAATACCACTTTTTGATGAAAACAAATAGCCGTGCCTTTCAACATTAACAGTTAAGGTTTCTTTTTTTCCTGTTGTTAAATTGAGTTATTTGCGGGTCATCATCATTGCACTCCAAACATGTCCCTAAGTGTTCAGATTCCCTCCTCAGCAAGTCTCGCAGTGTCCAGCGACTTACGACTCCAGTTCTGTGTTGGTTGATTAGTCTTCTTACACGGCCACTAAGTTTCTCATTTCTGGCTGTGCCCACCTTAACTTCCATCTCTTTCATCCGAAGGAGTGACGTGGACTCATGGTTGTCGAAGTCCTGTGTCGTTGCCACCTCCCGGAGGGCATTGATGATGTCCGCCCGATTCATTGGTTGACTCTCCTCAACAATAGCGCAGCTAGCCAACCTGTCCGCTCTTTCATTTCCCCGTACTCCCTCATGTCCTGGGACGTAGACAAAGGTGACATTACGCATTTTTGACTTCTACAATGACTCTGCCCATTGCCTACGTACATAGCCCGCCTCCATTATTCCTATCATGCTCATCAAATCACTCAGTATACAGGCGTGGGTGTAGTCTTGTGACTCTAACAAGATGAATGCCTTGGTCACTGCCATCACCTCCACCGTCATGCTACTTGTATTAAATTGTTCAATTGAAACATTGGCTCTACGTTCTACCGTTTAAATGACTTTGTGTTTAATCTACTAGAGAAAAACCTTCGAATCTCTTCACAAGGATTTCTGGACTATACGTTTGAAGATGAGGGGAGGGGTGACATTTAATTTGAACGCTGCAGTGACCCAGAACGCTAAGGTAACTATAGTTGACTTTTGTGTCAAGTGTAGTTATCATCATAAACTATAGACAGCTAAAGACGAATGGTAAGGCCTTTAGATCACTTGTAGCTAAGCGCGACTTCTGTGCAGAGTGTAGCTCTACATGACATTTTGGCTAAATGTAGTTATGCGTAACTTTTGTGCAGTGTAGCACAATGTGACTTATTAGATAGAAGGCAACTATGCTTTTTATCAGGGTGAGTGTAGCTATTCGTCGTGTCTGAACTGTAATTAGCTAAACGTGACTACTGAACCGAGTGCAGCAATACGGGGTTTCAGGGTCGAGGTTAACGAAACGTGACTCCTAGGTAGCTCCATGAATTCTCCCAGTTTTCACTACAATTCAACACTGCTACAGGGACATAGCAATACTAAAAAAGAAGAAATAAAGTGGAATGGTGACAGCTTGATGTGGTAATAGACAAAACAAAAGTCGACGTTTCGGCCAAGTAGGCCTTCAGCTGGAAAAACAAACAACAACACAATATATATATATATATATATATATATATATATATATATATATATATATATATATATATATATATAGGATATGTAAACAAATCTAACTTACTCAAGAAAGGAAATTATAAAGGGCCACTTCCCTGTGTTCCAGAGCGTGGTCAGCCTCTGAATGGACTAAAATGAGAAGGCGGGATGACCAACTATATATCTCACTGACCAAGCAGTCAAGCGAGAAGACGGAACGGAAGGGTTCTAAAAATATGGGGAGGTGGGTACAAGATATGTATAAACTGTGCATATCTAACTCTGTGTGTGCACCCCGAACCGATGCGTAAAAAGAAACGTGTATATAACAATACATGCGTACAAGCATAAATCCATATATATATATATATATATATATATATATATATATATATATATATATATATATATATATATATACCACAAAGCATACAAAAGGAAACCCAAAGGTGTCCAAATGTGCCACTACATATGCAGACAAATATATGTACATGTACAGTTCGGTAGCGCATGGGGGTAAGAAATGTGTAGTAGGTGTCCTATGTGTATGAGAGCGATATGTTCATATCTTGGTGGGACAGCGAACCCCAACTGGGCAATAAGGCGATTCTCATGGGCGAACCGGCTGCGATTGCTGAAGTGACACGAGACAATGCCAGTGACTTGCATGTCAGGTTTACAACTATGGTCAGGGGACTTGAAATGGGCAGACACCGGGCTGCCAGTCTTTTACTCAACATCACGAAGATGCTCACAAAATCCTACACTCTCGCCCACATGCGTCATCTGGCAATGCTTACATATTATGGCGTAGATGATATTCCGTGACACACAAGTAAACCCCTCCTTGATGTCGAATAGCTTATTAGGTATCAAGACCGAATCGGCGCGCAGCACGCGGTCATAAGTTCTACAAACTCGACGTCCACAACGAACAGTACCAAGGTGTTTGTGGTTTGAGCGGGGGAGGCGGCTTGTGACAAGAAGGTCTTTCAGACTCCTATCGCGTTTGAAGGCTACCAAAGGAGGATCATTGAAAAGTAGGTGGGTAGTGGGATCTGAGTGAAGAATGGAGCGATACCGGTTAAGGATCCTCACCGTAGCCAAGTTGTGAGGGTGGTAGGTGAGGGTAAGTATGGTCCTATCAGAGGAACGGCGGTGGATGGGATGAGTGCCACAGGACGGGAAATATCGAGAGCTCGCTAGAAGGCACATTGGAGAACCTAATCCGGATAGAGACGACGCCTAAAGAAACTTAACATCAGGTGGGCCTGTTGGAGAAAATCTTGATCATCCACAGGGACATGTCTGGCCATCTACATTCCCAGGCACCAATTCAGCGACTCATCCCAGTACATTTGGCTTTTAAGTCTCGTGTGTCGTCACTTTCGGTGTCAGGCAACGCATATTCTTTTGTAACAGTATATGGAGTGAGATAACTTGAATTACATAATGGGAGATAAAGATATAGCATAGGTCGCATAGATTTGTCGGTACCCATTTCTCAACATATTATAACAGTAACATAAGAATAACAGTCGCCTGTTGTTAGTGACAGAATAACGTAGGGAAAGGAAATTTCCTAGCTATTATTGGAAAATATGTGGGGATGGGGGTAGCTGTAATAGAATTGTAAGAATTATAATTCAGAGAGATGAATAGCAAGTTTTGGGAGAGTGGAATTTTCCAGATGTTACTGGAAAAGGTGGGAATTGTCACGTGACTTGGCCCGTCAAAATGTCCAGGAAATAGGTTGACAAACAAACTCTGGGCAGGTCAAGTTGACCAGAGAGATAAGAGTCAAGGTAGCGTTGTTTTGCAGTAAGTTAGTAAGGTCAATAAATGGTCAATATGTCGCCTTATTTTGTCAATTTTGACACAAAGCTTATATACAATTTAAATTCGCGATAAAATATTGGTTGCAAGATAACTGCGCGAAGCCTGCGCAAATAAAGTATACAAATGAGGCTTGTGTATTTAGCCTAATACACAGGAAGATTTTACAGAACTTAGATCAAAAACAGAATCAGAAATGTAAACTAGACGAGCTTATTTCAACTTTGGCTGAAACTGCGGAAGGCAGTTGTGATAATAGTGTGGACTTCTACTGTTAGAGTTAGAGAATAGCAGTTACTTAGGATCACTTAGTTGTGAAGTGTTTACAAGTACACAGTCGGAAGTTTGTGCTCCAGAGACAATAAAAAGTAGTGTAACGTAAGATAGTTTGTGAAATAAAGTTAGAATTATAGAAATCACAGAAAATAAGTACTAACTGTTGGCTCCACAACCAAGGGTATTAACCGTGTGAGTAGATCCAAATAAAGAACATCATTGATCTTATAATTGTAAGTAGTACCACTAATTTATTATGTACTGGGAGAATGTTTCAATAAACTTGAATGAACCTCATTTGTATAGTCTGTGATTGTTGAATAGGTCAAGACTTTGTTAAAACGTCGTGCTGTGATTGTTGCCTAATTTGTGCTGCCATCTATGTGAACCCTGAAATAAAGAAGTAGCCTGTGTTAACTCGGAATGTGTGACTATTACACTTTACGTGGCATCAACCGGTATGACATTTCTGGTATTTGTGTGTGTGTGTATTCATGCATGTGTGTATGTGTGTGCGTTCATGCATGTGTGTATGTGTGTGTATATGTTTATGTGTGTATATGTGTAAAGGTAAAGTACGAGACTTGAACCGGCGTCTTAGCACTCGAATTTCAACCCATATGTGCTCGGCCGCCTATCCAGAAATGTTCGGAGATTTCAGGATAGTGTCGCTTCGAGCATCGAAACTCACGATGCGAGGCGACATTCCTCACCTTCCCAGGGTAATACCCTGGTATCCATTTCTGCCAACGGCTAGGTCGACCGTAAGGGTACTTTTTTTTCCAACCACGAGTACAATTCACACTGCTCCCAGCGGGAATCGAACACGGGTTGTCCGAACGTAGGTAGTCCAGTCGGGTGGTTTTCCCAACTAGGCTACCGAGGCCCCCTATATGTGTGTATGTGTTCGTGCATGTAGTGTTTAGTGTGTGCAGTGTGTGTGTATGTATGTATGTTTATGTGTGTATATGTATTTAGTATTTATTTTATTTACCGGTGTATATATATATATATATATGTATGTGCGTGTATGTATGTATATATTTATGTATGTATGTATGTATATGAGTGTGTGTTGTTTTTTGCTTGAATGTGGTACCCGTCTATGTTGATGTTTGAGAAAAGCAGCCGAAACGGTCAGAAGGGATCAAATCAGAAATGAGACTGAACCAAACAAAACTGATTGTCCTCATAGATGCAATCTTGAATTATAGGGAAGAGCGGGTGGCCTAGTAGATAACTTGTTGTGCTCCAAACCAGGCGAACACGAGTTCAAATCACGGGACGGTCAAGGTATTTTATTTTTATAGGGGGTGATATAAAATCTCACAACGAGCACCTCCTAACGACTGCACTGGGCAAGTGGCCTTTATTGCCAGTCCAATAAATTCCACAGGCACAACGCAGAAATATAACAATTGCCGTAGAGATAGTTTTCGATAGTTGGCCTACATGCAGAGAATTCGCTCTACATGCAAAGTGTGTCTAGGATGAGGAGAGATGGTTTCTGTTAGAGACAGACTCAGAGTAAGATAGAGTGACGACATCAAGGAACATTCTACAACAGCATCACGTAACATGCGACTCCCAGATCTGATCTCCCTTTACACTCGCAGGAGAATAGAAGGGAGTGAAGGAGTCAAAGGTTTTGGCTTTCATTGCTGATATTCGTTATTGTCTGTTTGTTGGCTTTTCTTGTCTCTAAACACTTAACAAATATCAAGTTGTATTTTTTTTTACTCTAAAGATGAGTGTTTGTTAAAATGTTATCTTCTTTATTAAAATGTTAATCTCCTGTGTTAAAATATTAATCTTTTTTTTCAGTTATTTCTCTTTCCTTCGCTATCTGTTTGCCTGCCTATTTGTCTTGTTTCTACCTACCTATGTACCTACCTACCTACCTACCTACCTACCTACCTACCTACCTACCTACCTACCTACCTAACCTACCTAACCTACCGAACCTACCTACCTACCTACCTACCTACCTACCTACCTACCTACCTACCTACCTACCTACCTAACATACCTACCTAACCTACCAAACCTACCTAACCTACCTTATCTACCTTACCTGCCTGCCTGCCTGCCTAACCTACCTACCTACCTACCTACCTAACCTACCTACCTACCTACCTAACCTACCTAACCTACCTACCCAACCTACCTACCTAATCTACCTACCTAACCTACCTACCTACCTAACCTAACCTAACCTACCTAACCTACCTACCTACCTACCTGCCTGCCTGCCTGCCTGCCTGCCTCTGCCTGCCTGCCTGCCTGCCTGCCTGCCTGCCTGTCTGTCTGTCTGTCTGTCTGTCTGTCTGTCTGTCTGTCTATCCCTCATACACAAACAAACACATTTCAAGCAGCCTTAGATCAAATGGACACTAAATCCCTTCCAGGAAGTCTAGCCAGAAAGCTTAATTAATGGACTCTGTTGCAACCAGGTATTCTACCTAACCAGCTAGTGCTTTCCTTCAACTTTCTTCATTGTTTTTTACGAGGAATGAAAGTGTGGCGCAGTCATGAATATGTCATGATTACCTACTGCTCTTATTTCTTCTTTCCTTGCAACTTACATAAAATATTTCGTTGCTCCTGTCTTTTACCATCCGACGACTCATTTGGAGAGCCACTTAGCTAAACGAGCTACAGGCAGGTGCGATGCAAACCACACAAGTTGAAGGCCACCTTTCCGCGCAACTTTCCTTAGCCACGCCCACTTTACACTGTTTTGCTTTCTTCAATTATATTTAATTGGAGCGTCCATGGATACTAAAACTTTACACAAGTGCAAGATGGATGATCTTTCCACGTCAGAAGTCCTTAATTGGCTGTGGTGTCAGCCTTTTCCACTTCTGAATAAGAGAATCATCTATGGCTATTCATTAATCTTAATGACGTCATCTAATCTACTTTAATACCAAGTTTGTTAAATCTTCGGACAACTGTCATCATTGTAGTCCACAGAGGAAATAACATTAGACACAAAACAGACACTCTACAACACAGACACTCTACAACACAAACAGGCACTCTACAACACAATCTTAATTTCAATGTAGTTTTACCAATGCTGTAGTAGGGTAATGTAATGGTGTAAGTAGAAAGTGTAATGTAATAGTGTATTGGGGCAGTGTAATGAGAGTTGATATGATCACGGTGTGTTAAGGGATAGTGAGACTTGCGGGGCAGTGTACGAGTTCAGACCTCGCAAGAAGATTTGACTGAGTTAAGTCAAGGAGAGCGGTCGTGTGTGAAGAGAGGACAATGGGGAGGTAATAGCATAGTTTAAGTGAGAGGTGCGTGACAGGTGAGTAGAGTTAGGAGAATAATTAAGATACGATCCTTTAATTTATTAACAGGGCGAACATCTTTATTATATATAGTTAGAAGTTAGCAGAGAATAACAAGACGGTGGATAATTCAGTTGGTGGTATGAGGCGACTAAGGAGGTTAATCGATGGCTTGACAAGCTGTCATTGTAAAAAGCATTGTTATGGAAACAGACCATAGATTTTAGAGCAGTGATCTCTGCAATATGTGCCATTTTGGCACGCAAGGTTTCTATTTTTGAGATTGTGGTTCTGCCCTATGTGCCGTCTTCGGCTCGAAAGGACAATAGATAGATAGAGCTTCTTCAACAGCTAGTCTCGTTAGTAATTAGGATGTTCTTTCGTTATAGGGAAAATTGACAGTGAGCAGACTATTAAGTAAGTTGTTGTGATATTATGTTCCAAGGATGAGAACAGAAGTACTTGTAATGCGTGACGAGAGTCATGAGTTTAGTTATGAATAGTTCAGAGGAAGTCAGAACCTCTGTAGCACTACTTTGGCAACTGAAGCGGTCAACCGCGCCACCAGCCTCGTTGTGAATAAGATTTGTGTATTCCGTGGATTGATGCAAATAAACACATTGAAGTTGTTGCTTTACAATGAGACTTGCGTACTAACTAAATTGCCTGTAGATGTGTTGATAAGCTGTGTCAAGTGGGCAGTCTGGTCCAACCCAAGTAAGAACCAAAACAGAACGCGAAGTACCACTAGTTACGACGGTAACGGAAGTGAGGCTTCCACATTAGCAGAATGCTAGAGCTATTGTTCTTGAGTAGCTCTAAGATAAATTCACCATTATCAGATGCTCAATAGCACAGATAGTTCATCGTTGATGCAAGTCAAGTCAAGGCAGAACGACATTACAGTCAGTTAATCAGGTAGATCATGATCAGATAATAACCAAGGTGAACAAGGGACCAGTCCAGTTCATAATCAGATCACAAACAGTGCCAGTTCAAGTTGAGCCATCGCGATCATCATCGTCATCATCATCATCATCACCACCGTCATCATCATCATCATCATTTTTACTATCAATTGGCAGCTCCAGCAAGTAATGGCACAAGTATGATAACTTTTTATGGAAACAATGCCAGGTCTAGACTCTCAATTGAAAAGTAATAATAAAAAAATAATAAAATTAAATAGCTCAAAAGAAGAAGCAAAAGGCTTCAAACTACATCACCCTTCGACGCTGAAAGGCAAATGAGGAAGTAAAGAAGAATATACTTTATTCCACTCTTATCTTCAGCTTAAAACGAAAAAAAGGAGCAATCGGGTTCCTGGTGTCTCTTGTGATGTTTGATTGATCTGTTGTCTTCAATTCCATTTTTGTATTCATTTTCCTGTTGATATCCACATTGTAAAGACATCACAGAAAATAGAAATGATTCACTGGAACACACTTTCAATGACCTCATTGTCACTAATAATGTTAACGTTCTTTGCGACTGTGTTTCCATGTAATTTGTCGTAGAAAATATACTCTCTCTCTCTTTTTCTATATCGTCCTTCTTCTACCTTTCAGCTCCCTGTGGAGCATAAGTATTCAACAAACACTTTCCCAGCCGTCCTGCTTCTTGCCATTCTTTTAAGATCATTCCATATCATCCCCATCATCTTCATATCTGCTTCTCCAAGAATTCTTTGGCCTCCCTTTTTGTCTTTATCCATGGGGATTCCAAAAAAGGGCCTGTTATGCAATACTTTCAGTTAGCATCCGCAGAGTGTACCCCTCCCCCAATGTTTCCAGCGCCATCATCTTCACTTATCTCTTTATCCACTGGTATTTGACTGATATAATCCAAATTTACATAATTCTATGCTAGAGATTTTGTCCTGCCATTTCCATCTTTATATATATATATATATATATATATATATATATATATATATATATATACATATATATATGCAGTAAAAAAAGATCCTAGGTTCAAAGCCCACCAGAAGTGGTAGTGATTTTTCAAGAAATAGGAAAAATTAATCCGTGGTTTCTTTATGACATTACCCTCCCCTGATATCTTGGGTAGTGAGATCCGATGTCTAGCCGTCTCGGATAACGGCAATAAACATAAGGTTCCATGTGCACTCGCACACGTTAAAGAACGCTTGGCAGTTAAACTCTAAAAGACTACGCCGTAAATATGGCGGATGCCTGAGCAGTATTGTCATCAAAAACACACCCACTCCGTGGATCAGAGGCCGTGCTACGGAGTTCGTGCACGTGGGTCAGACTTCTCCTAAGATTTGCTTGAGACACTATATATATATATAAAGAGAGAGAGAGAGAGAGAGAGAGAGAGAGAGACCCAACAAAGGGTAGCGTAAAGAGAATATTGTTTTAGTGTCTATACATTTTTAGAAACCTTCGGCAAATACATTTGGGGAGAGGTAATGTGATCGCCCGTGTCGCCAATTTTTACCACAAACATCCGGTATATGTTGAAGGCTGATGTCATCCTAGTAGTCACTACCCAGTTCACTAACCACAGAACCACAAGGCTCATGTAGACATTATGAAACTCTTTATACAGAGCTTCGCATCATGGGATAATCTGATCATCAAAGGCAGACCTCGTCGAGCAAGCAATTGGGCCTTTTAGCTTTTTGACACTCTCCGGGAGGTGGGTCCGCCTTGGTTATGACTCTCAGGAAACTACCTTCTGCTGCATTGAACTCTGAAGGATTACACGTATATTCGGCATTTAATAACTACACTTCTGGTCGAATCTACTGTCTGTACTCCGTCGTACACAACTGGCTCAGCTTTTACCTAACATACCATGAGTGTGTATTTTACCGCGAATGTTCATATTCGAGTAAGTCTGCTCGTTAATGGTAACACCTCATTCGTGCTTGTCAAAGGTAAATGTAAAGTACGAGACTTCAATAAATTATTGATTAGAAATCTTAGACGCGAGTTTTCACCTATATATGCTCGGCCGCCAATCCACAAGTATTCGGAGACTTCTGGGTAGTGTCACTTCAAGCATAAAAACTCACGAGGCAACATTCATCACCTTCCCAAAGTAACACCCTGGTGCCCATTTCTGCCAGCGGCTAAGTCGACTGCGGAGGTATTTTTTTTCCAACTACGAGTACAATTCACAAACTGCTTCCAGCGGGAATCGAACACGGCTTGTCCGAACGTCGATAACCCAATCGGGTTTGGTTTTCCCAACTAGGCTACCGAGGCCCCCCGTGTCCAAATTTGGCCGTTCAAATTTACCTAAAATCCACCAATGTTCTGCAAAAATAAACTGTAAATATAAAATATATAAATGTGACATGAAACCTTCAAAACGAAAATATTATTTTTATAAGATTAGGCTACAGGAAGCATTTGTGTTGTCTGCTGTACAGGAAAGGTGACTAGCAAGAACATACAGGGTTTTTGTTGTTGAATTTATCTTCTGTTGAGATTTGACAAGAAAGACGTCGTTTAACCGCAAACTTGACGGGGAGTTTATTTCGCTACACTGAGACGTGTTTACTTTTGATGATCTGTGACCTTGTGCATGATCTGATAGTTTATAACTATTTATGATGTAACACTGGATACGATAAGTTGAAGGGAGGAAGGAAGGAAGGGAGAAAGGAAGGAAGGAAGGAAGGAAGGAAGGAAGGAAGGAAGGAAGGAAGGAAGGAAGGAAGGAAGGAAGGAAGGAAGGAAGGAAGGAAGGAAGGAGGAAGGAAGGAAGGAAGGGAAGGAAGGAAGGAAGGAAGGAAGGAAGGAAGGAAGGAAGGAAGGAAGGAAGGAAGGAAGGAGCTAGAGGTGAGCTAGAGATGATTTAAAGGTGAGCTAGAGATGAGTTAGAGATGAGTTAGAGGTGAGTTAGAGATGAGCTAGAGATGAGTTAGAGATGAGCTAAAGATGAGCAAGAGGTGAGTTAGAGGTGAGCTAGATGAGTTAGAGGTGAGTTAGATGAGTTAGAGGTGAGCTAGAGGTTAGACAGAAGTGAAGTAGAGGAGAAAGTATAAACTCTAGGCCTGGACTTTCTATTGAACAACTACTGTCATGCTGGATCATAAACAGATCAAGAGGTTTGGACAGGTAATACCAGAGAAAGAGAGAGAGAAAGAAAGAAGAAAGAGATAGAGAGAAAGGAAAGAAAAGAAAGAAAGAAAGAAAGAAAGAAAGAAAGAAGAAAGAAAGAAAGAAAGAAAGAAAGAAAGAAAGAAAGAAAGAAAGAAAGA
Source organism: Megaustenia siamemsis (assembly GCA_032433765.1). Taxonomy (NCBI): domain Eukaryota; kingdom Metazoa; phylum Mollusca; class Gastropoda; order Stylommatophora; family Ariophantidae; genus Megaustenia; species Megaustenia siamemsis. The sequence continues at coordinate 18,226,247 of JAVIAB010000124.1, forward strand.
AAGAAAGAAAAAGAAAGAAAGAATATCTGTTTTGAAGAGAAGTCGAAAATGCTCAGGAATAAAAATGGCAATTGTTTTCTATTCTCTACCATTTCCAGTCAAATTGTACGAGAAAATGGAACAAACAAGACCTATAACAGCACGGAGATGACTTACCATGTTAAATATATGGTACCCAGCCGTAGGTCAACCTACAATCACCGGTCAGGTCATGTCACAAGAAGTACACTACAGGTTAGACATTATGCTGCCACATTGTTGCTAGCCTCAACTTGGCACAAAATGCCTGGCAGGGAATGCTCTTCAACAAAAAAAGACCCTTGTCATTTCCGGAAATTTGGCTACACTTTAAATCTAACACCTTCATCTCTTACACATTACATGACACAATGTAGTTAGCGAACTTTTGTTCTTTTCAATCCATGTTGAATTAATTCTTTTCATATTTTTATTTAATTGTATTCATGTTCTCTACATTTTAATTTAATTTTTTCAGAAGTCTTTCCTGTACAAGGTTTAAGAACCGCTTGTTTCATATTTTGTTGTCACATAACGTCTCATTGTGTGTGTGTCACATAACGTCTCATTGTGTGTGTGTCACATAACGTCTCATTGTGTGTGTGTCACATAACGTCTCATTGTGTGTGTGTCACATAACGTCTCATTGTGTGTGTGTCACATAACGTCTCATTTTGTGTGTGTCACATGATGGCGCTAGACATCTTTAGCAAATTTTAAGATTTATTATGATTTTTAAATATTTGTAGGCTATTTTGTTTCTTTCGTCTCTATTCCGTCTGTTTCGGTCGCAACCTCACTTCTTTGTTTAGTCTTGTGTTCTTCTTACAGATGAAACATTCTATTGTTTGTGTCGTTTATCGTATCTAGGCACAACATCGTTAGTTTGACAATTTGAGAACGGATTGGGGCGGCTCAGAAGAAAAGTAAAAGAGATAAGAACCTGTTAGGTCTGGAATTTGGCCACAGAGAATATGGGTTAAATAGCCACACAATTTCCCATTGGCATTTATTATGAGTCGTGTGATCTGTACTACTCCGTATCGTCTTTCTTTCCAAGATAAAGCATCAGTATGAACCGGTCGATCGGTAGATGAATCCAATTTCTTGTACTAAACACTAGCCACAGTATTACCGAGGCTTCCTGTCGTGAATAAAATGTAATAAAACAGAGATAGGACGACAGTGAGTGAAGATACTAAATGAACAGTCTAACAATAATGACGTTGAGGTAAATTACAATAGAACCGATAAGCAATATATGAGTGATAGAGTATTGTTGCGATTATAACACTGTTGTAGACAACATGGCACATGATGATGATGGAAATGATATCACTTGGGAACATTTGAAATCTGGACAACAATGAACTAATTATTGTAGTGTCTGCATTATGTGATATATACAAAGAAACAGTTTTAAATAAGAATATAAACGAAGAAGGGACTAGAAATTGTGATTTAAGTTCAAGATTAAACAGTAGCATGTTTTTCATCTTAGTCTTTCCTTACTTATTTGTCTTTCAGTGTCGAGAGAGATATAGTTTCAGTTTTTTTGCTCTTCTGTTGGCTTATGTGCTGGTATGTGTCCTTATGCTTCTAATATTCCATCAATCCATCTTTTGCTCTTCTGTTGGCTTCTGCTGCTGGTATGTGTCCTTATGCTTCTAATATTCCATCAATCCATCTTTTGCTCTTCTGTTGGCCTCTGCTGCTGGTATGTGTCCTTATGCTTCTAATATTCCATCAATCCATCTTTTGCTCTTCTGTTGGCTTCTGCTGCTGGTATGTGTCCTTATGTTTCTAATATTCCATCAATCCATCTTTTGCTCTTCTGTTGGCTTCTGCTGCTGGTATGTGTCCTTATGCTTCTAATATTCCATCAATCCATCTTTTGCTCTTCTGTTGGCTTCTGTGCTGATATGTGTCCTTATGCTTCTAATATTCCATCAATCCATCTTTTGCTCTTCTGTTGGCTTCTGTGCTGGTATGTGTCCTTATGCTTCTAATATTCCATCAATCCATCTTTTGCTCTTCAGTTGGCCTCTCCTGCTGGTATGTGTCCTTGTGCTTCTAATATTCCATCAATCCATCTTTTGCTCTTCTGTTGGCCTCTGCTGCTGGTATGTGTCCTTATGTTTCTAATATTCCATCAATCCATCTTTTGCTCTTCTGTTGGCCTCTGCTGCTGGTATGTGTCCTTATGCTTCTAATATTCTATCAATCCATCTTTTGCTCTTCTGTTGGCTTCTGCTGCTAGTATGTGTCCTTATGCTTCTAATATTCCATCAATCCATCTTTTGCTCTTCTGTTGGCCTCTGCTGCTGGTATGTGTCCTTATGCTTCTAATATTCCATCAATCCATCTTTTGCTCTTCAGTTGGCCTCTGTGCTGGTATGTGTCCTTATGCTTCTAATATTCTATCAATCCATCGTTTGCTCTTCTGTTGGCCTCTGCTGCTGGTATGTGTCCTTATGCTTCTAATATTCCATCAATCCATCTTTTGCTCTTCTGTTGGCTTCTGCTGCTGGTATGTGTCCTTATGCTTCTAATATTCCATCAATCCATCTTTTGCTCTTCTGTTGGCTTCTGCTGCTGGTATGTGTCCTTATGCTTCTAATATTCCATCAATCCATCTTTTGCTCTTCTGTTGGCTTCTGCTGCTGGTATGTGTCCTTATGTTTCTAATATTCCATCAATCCATCTTTTGCTCTTCTGTTGGCTTCTGCTGCTGGTATGTGTCCTTATGCTTCTAATATTCCATCAATCCATCTTTTGCTCTTCTGTTGGCTTCTGTGCTGATATGTGTCCTTATGCTTCTAATATTCCATCAATCCATCTTTTGCTCTTCTGTTGGCCTCTGCTGTTGGTATGTGTCCTTATGCTTCTAATATTCCATCAATCCATCTTTTGCTCTTCAGTTGGCCTCTCCTGCTGGTATGTGTCCTTGTGCTTCTAATATTCCATCAATCCATCTTTTGCTCTTCTGTTGGCCTCTGCTGCTGGTATGTGTCCTTATGTTTCTAATATTCCATCAATCCATCTTTTGCTCTTCTGTTGGCCTCTGCTGCTGGTATGTGTCCTTATGCTTCTAATATTCTATCAATCCATCTTTTGCTCTTCTGTTGGCCTCTGCTGCTAGTATGTGTCCTTATGCTTCTAATATTCTATCAATCCATCTTTTGCTCTTCTGTTGGCCTCTGCTGCTGGTATGTGTCCCTATGCTTCTAATATTCCATCAATCCATCTTTTGCTCTTTAGTTGGCCTCTGTTGCTGGTATGTGTCCTTATGCTTCTAATATTCTATCAATCCATCGTTTGCTCTACTGTTGGCCTCTGCTGCTGGTATGTGTCCTTATGCTTCTAATATTCTATCAATCCATCTTTTGCTCTTCTGTTGGCCTCTGCTGCTGGTATGTGTCCTTATGCTTCTAATATTCCATCAATCCATCTTTTGCTCTTCTGTTGGCCTCTGCTGCTGGTATGTGTCCTTATGCTTCTAATATTCCATCAATCCATCTTTTGCTCTTCTGTTGGCCTCTGCTGCTGGTATGTGTCCTTATGCTTCTAATATTCCATCAATCCATCTTTTGCTCTTCTGTTGGCCTCTGCTGCTGGTATGTGTCCTTATACTTCTAATATTCTATCAATCCATCTTTTGCTCTACTGTTGGCCTCTGCTGCTATATTCCATCAATCCATCTTTTGCTCTACTGTTGGCCTCTGCTGCTATATTCCATCAATCCATCTTTTGCTCTACTGTTGGCCTCTGCTGCTATATTCCATCAATCCATGTTTTGCTCTACTGTTGGCCTCTGCTGCTATATTCCATCAATCCATGTCTTGCTCTACTGTTGGCCTCTGCTGCTATATTCCATCAATCCATCTTTTTCGCAGTCGGCTCTTGGGTCTTGTGCTCTCGCAAATCGTTTTTTTAAAGGCTCGTTGTGTTGGTTTGATCTTTCTGTCATCACGTGGTCAGAACATTTTATCTGTTCTTTCTGAATGCATTCAATGGCGGAAATTACTCTTAGCTTTTTCTTCTCTTCATTTCTGATCTTATCTCTCAGGCAGTTTCCTGTCACGCGTTTAACGCATGCTATTTCGTAGCGATTATTTTTCTTATTGTTCTTGAGTCTAGAAACATGGTCTGGTATTGGGATGAAGATTGTGTAGAAGCAGGAAGTAAAGGAGAAATGCTTGGACGAGCTGGATATTTGATAATAGAAACTGCAGTCAGAAACAACAAAAATGTCAGCTCACTCTGATGAAAGCTAGAACTAAAGTGAAGATGTACTAACATATCACTAATCTGCATTGGATATGAGAGATATATGGACCCACCAACGGTTTATAATCGTGGGCTTTACATAGATGTATGAGTTTTATTTTGAAAATAAGTCAGATCACTGCAAGCAAAGAAATACCTTAAGAGATAGATGGTTTCCGACAAAGTGCGCACGTTCAGAATGCAGATCTAAGTTGGGAATGTTTGTCGCAACATGAAGCATAAATGGCAAAAATAGATAAGGAAGACTGAAAGTTAACCCAAAAAATCTTGAATGAATGAAATGAAACGAAAGGGAATGTAAAGATGAAATGCCTGATATACCGACGGCATGGATGGAACCCAATATCAACGTCACACTTCACATGTCTGTGATGTGATCTCCTGTATATGTAGATAGTATCTGCTACGTAGGAGCAGCGATAGCTCAGTGGTTAGTGAACTGGACTACAAAGGACAAGAGATGGGGTTCGATCCCAGCCGACGGCTTCCAGGTTTACCCAGCTTTAAACGGGTACCGGATTTTTTCTGGGAAAGTAAAGCGGCATGGGCGTAATACCGACCACATTACCCCAAAAATCATGTGCTGAAGGTCTGTAAAATGTATGGTCACTAACACCATATTCCCTATACGCCACTTGGCGAGACGGGGGCTCTTTACTTTTCTTTTTATTATCTTCTACGTAACATCCCTACATTGATATGTGAATGTGTATTATCATCACCATCATCATAATCATCATCATCATCATCACAGAAGTCGAAGGTAATTATAAGTGCGTCGGATAAAGTAAAAATGGTTTCAGGTGATAACTTTTGAGTCACTTTCCCGCATGTTTTCAAAAGCTCTTCATCAAATGTGTTTCTGGAACAAAGGGCATCACAATTACTCATCTGTTAGCACCAAGAGCCGCCTGGCTGTCTTGGTAGATATATTAAGTGCAGTCTGAATCACAATGTTCTGTAATGACCTCTCTCTGATTCCTTCCCCCTCCTTATAAAAAATCAGAAAGAAAGAAATGATTAATCTAAAGAGAAATCCAGCATTTTATTCACTGCGCAGCCCCTCTTACCTATACCCCACACACACAAATCATATTTTGTTACAGGACTGTCATACTTCTTCTTTATTTCCTTCTTTCCTTCCTCATTTGCATTTCATCGTCCAGGGGAGATATAATTTGCGGTCTTTCGCTTTTCTGTTCGCCTCGGCTGCTGTTATGTTTCCTAGTGCTTCTAATATTCCATCGATTCATCTTTTTCGTCGTTGACCATTGGGTCTGGTGTTCTCACAACGTTTGCTGAAGGCTCGTTGTGTTGCGTTTTTATCTTTCTGCCTTGTCACGTGGCCAAATCATTTTATCTGTTGTTTCCTTATATATTCTCTGGAGGGGCTATTCCTAGCTTTTTTCTTAGTTCTTCATTTCTGACCCTATCTCTTAGTGTTACATCAGTCTGTTCAAACCGTTATATTGCATAATGCTGAAGGATCTTATACAAACAATCAGAGTTGATGATGATGTTTCGACTATTGAGGAGAAACGCAAAATGAAATGGTTTGCCCACGTACCTCCATCGTCTGGGCTAAAAACAGACCACTCTGTAAGGAACTGTGAAAGAGAAAGGTAACCAGAGAAAGAGAAGGGAAATTAACGTCAAAGAATAAACAGGCCTAGACTTTACAGCGTCCCAAAGAATGACAAAGGATGGCGACAAATATAGAATGTTACCAAAGTCTATTAGCGATGATACACCGTCTTCCAATGTTATGGGATGAGAAGGAGAAGGAGGAGAAGGAGAAGAAGAAGTGTATCTTGTAGGGGTAATTTTGCTGAAGACACTGGGCTGCACAGGAAATAAAAGCAGCAAAAACACTCATAATGAATGCTTTCGTTAGAATCAACGATCATGGCGTCGTACTTGACCTTCAGTTTTTGTGGTGGTTATGGAAAGGGGAAAGTCGATACCCAAAAATGACGTGGTGATGGTGAGTGTGTTGACCGAAATACCCAAATAAACTACGACACAACGCAATTACGGGTGTCCGGTTAGCGCAATCGATAGGCGGTTGGCTTACCACGGCAACAGCCGGGGTTCGTACCCTGGCGAGGACACCTGGGTTTTACTAATTCCCTAAAAATTAGTAGGAGTCGCGATAGCTCAGTGGTTAGTGAACTGGACTACTACGGACAAGGGGTAGGGTTCGATCCCAACCGACGGCTCCGGGTTCACCCAGCCTTAAATGGGTACCGGATTTTTTCTGGGAAAGTAAAAGCAGCACGGGCGTAATACCGACCACATTACCCCAAAAATCATGTGCTGAAGGTCTGTAAAATATAGGGTCACTAACACCATATTTCCCTATACGCCACTCGGCGTGACGGGGGGTACTTTACTACTTTTACAACGCAATTACACCTGTTTAGCGCCCGACTAAGGGCGTCAACATTAAGGAGCGGTGGCTGGGAGAACTCAAAACGGAAGAAGAGACATGTTACGTTATGTGTTTGTATTTACCATGGTGAGATGTACTTGTTACGTTGGATTCTAGAACTAAATGTTCCGACCTGGCTTCCACATTTGGTCCTCATTTTAGCTGACTAAGTTAGAAATGTGTACCTGAGTTGTTGAGTACTAATGAAGGGCAATGGGAAAACGTGTTTCTTTGTCTGCAAAGTTAACATCAAGTTTTTTTTTTTTTTTTTAACCGAAAGGACGCAGAAAAATGTAGCAATAAAAGCATGGTTCTATGAACTAACTATAACTTCATCAGGTTAGTTATTGCTTCAGCAACTAGCCCAAAAAAAACGCGAAAGGACGCAGAAAAATGTAGCAATAAAAGCATGGTTCTATGAACTAACTATAACTTCATCAGGTTAGTTATTGCTTCAGCAACTAGCCCCAAAAAAAACGCGAAAGGACGCAGAAAAATGTAGCAATAAAAGCATGGTTCTATTTGAACAAACTATAACTTCATCAGGTTAGTTATTGCTTCAGCAACTAGCCCAAGAAGATTATCCCAAAACTCGAAGTGGTAAGGGGGAGTCGTGGTAGTGCTGTGTAGTTGGTTAACTGTATTACTGCTGACGAGAGGCTGTGTTCAATCCTGATCGACGGTTTTCAGATTCTTGATCCTAATCCTTTCAGCGCCGCTAGACGCCGCATTAGGCCATGACGTGTTTTCACCATCCATCTCTATTCTTGATCCTAATCCTTTCAGCGCCGCTAGACGCCGCATTAGGCCATGACGTGTTTTCACCATCCATCTCTATTCTTGATCCTAATCCTTTCAGCGCCGCTAGACGCCGCATTAGGCCATGACGTGTTTTCACCATCCATCTCTATTCTAGACGACATGTTCGATCTTATATAGTTAGTCTATACCTGCTTTCTTTGTTTCACTTAAATAAGTTCTTTTTAGTGTATTTCTAGGTCTTCCTCTTTTCCTGTATCATGAAGTTACCCATAGAAGAGACTATTTTAAAATTCTTGTGTCGTCTCTTTTCTACAAATGTCCGACATGTGTCCATCTTCTCTTCCTAATTGTAGATGAGAAAATTGGTTGCATGGCCATTTCTCTTATCTTAATACTGTCTAGAATTCATTCCATTGTACACAGAGTACATGCTTCTTAAGCATTTGTCTACAAAAGCGTTTAGTTATTTCTCTCAATCTCTTTTGTTGTTTTCCAGCTTTCACGTGCGTAGATTAGGGTTGATAAAACGTTTGAGCTGAATATTCTAAGTCTAGTTTTCTTGCTTAGTATTTTGTTATTTTCATATTTTGTTTATATTTTTTTTTTAATTGCTGCTGCTTTTGATTTAAAGCTTATGATCTCTTGCTTTGTGTCACCTTCTTGATCTATATTACTATCTAGATATACACAGTGGTCTACTCTTTCAAATTTCTAACTATTTAGATATACGTAGGGAGGTCAAAAAGTAATGCACACCAATTTTTTTCTCGGAAACTATTCGGGCAAAATGTGTGAAATTTTCACAGATTGTAGCTGAACATCCCCTTTACACTACCTATTTGTCAACATAATCTCCGTCCAAGCGTATTGCCTTACGCCAACGCGAAACTAGGTCATGAATGCCTCGTTTGTACCAAGTTTTGTCCTGCTCGCGTAGCCATTTTTTAACTGCACGGATCACATCCTCATCATTGTCAAAGTGTGTCCCACGCAGGAATTTTTTGAGTGGTCCAAACAGATGGAAATCTGTGGGAGCCAGATCAGGGCTGTAAGTGGATGGGGCAGTACAGTCCAACCAAATTTGTTGATTGCTTCCCGTGTTACCAGACTTGTGTGAGGGCGTGCATTGTCATGTTGAAGTAACAAATCTGCAGATGGCTTATTAGGCCGAACTCTGTGGAACCGATTTTTGAGTTTTGTCAGTGTATTGATGTAAGCTGTCGAGTTGATTGTCTCACCTCTTGTCATTACATCAACAAGAATCACACCATCAATGTCACAGAAGACAGTGATCATCACCTTTCCGGCTGATGGAGATGTTTTGAATTTTTTTTCTTTTTGGTGACTGCGGATGATGCCATTCCATTGACTGCATTTTTGTTTCAGGCTCATAATAATGTGCCCACGTTTCGTCACCGATAACAATTTTTGACAAAAACATTTCTCCTTCAACACCGAAACGCTCCAACAATTCAGAACAGAATGTTTTCCTTTGAACTCTGTGATCATTTGTTAGGCACCGAGGAACCCATCGAGCGCAAATCTTTGATTATCCGAGAGTTTTAAAAATTGCGATTGCACTTCCCTTGCTGACTGTAAGCTGCAATGCCAATTGCTGACTAGTGATACGCCTATCCTTACGAATAATGGCATCAGCCCGGTTTAACATGTCTGTGCTGGTAGCCGAGGCAACACGTCCAGAACGCGGTAAATCATGCAGCTCCACTCGTATACTTTCTGCAGCTTTAATTCTCTGAACCCAGCGACTAACTGTGCTCCTATCGACTGCAGAACATTTGTACACTGCACACAGTCGTTTATGAATGTTTGCCACAGTTTCTTTTTCCGCAACCAGAAATTCTATGACAATTCGCTGTTTGTAACGGACATTGTTGACAAGCTCCATTTTAACGGTTCATAGATTGCGTAATATTTATCATAATGCTGTGCAATTTGGTGCACATAATTGGAACATGTCATATTCCAAGTGTGCAAAATTTCATATTCCTATCTTTATTATTAGCCGAGAAAAAATTGGTGTGCATTACTTTTTGACCTCCCTTCAGTATATTACTCACTGGTGTATTTTTGTTGTAATTATTGTTTGTTTTATCACTGTTGATTTCAAGTCCACTGCTTTCGGTCATCGATGATATGTATCTGTGATATTTTGTATCTTGATATTGGCACCCAGGAGCACTATATCAACAGTAAAATCAATATCTTCACTATATCAACTTTAAAATCAATATCTTCACTATATCAACTTTAAAATCAATATCTTCACTATATTAACCGTAAAATAAATATCTTCACTATATCAACTGTAAAATCAATATCTTCACTATATCAACTGTAAAATCAATATCTTCACTAAATCAACTGTAAAATCAATATCTTCACTATATCAACTGTAAAATCAATATCTTCACTATATCAACTGTAAAATCAATATCTTCCAGGTAAATCTTGTTGTTTTATCTAATGATATTATTGCCTTTGCAGCATTTATTCATTATGTAATCAGTGAGTGACAATTTCAAATAGCAAAGGTAATAGTATTCATCCCTGTTTTACCTTCTAGATTTACCCAGCCTTAAATGGGTGCTGGATTTTTCTGAGAAAGAAAAGCAGTACTGGCGTAATGCCATTACCCCAAAAAATAATATGCCTGGGGTCTTAAAAAAATATGGTCACTAACTGCACCACATTTCTCTATACGTTATCACGTGGCGTGACTTCGGCTTTTTTTTTCTTCTTCAAGAGGGCTTTGTGCTGCCTTCACGGTTGATTGATCGTGAGTTGTTTCCTAGTGAACTTATATTGTTCAACCAAAGAATAAAAATGTGTATTCGTAAAATTGTGTATTCGTAAAATTGTACTTCGTAAAATTGTATATTCGTGAAATTGTGTATCTGTAAAATTCGTCAAATTACGCGAGGTTTTTAGTTTATGGAAATCACAAGCACCCTCACAAAAGCTGGAGTTTAGTGTGAAGATTGTAGAACAACAGCCGATGCTACACGTTTAGTCCAAGATAGAAAATTGTAGCTCCAGCCTGTTTGACGGAAAATTTATGTAGGAAAGGAGAAGTCAGATTTGAACACTTACCGCTCTTGTCACTCTCTATCATCATCATCATCAAGTACCGGGCCTACTGGCGTAGGTGATCATGTCGATCCACAACTTTCGATCTCGGCAGCTATTTATCATTTCTGTTGTTGACCTTCTGACAAACCATTCTCTTAAGCTGTCTGGTATCTTTTCTCTTTGCTTCCATCTCTTCGTCCCTCAATTTTTCTAGTTGTTACAATATATTCAAAGTTGTTTTCTTCTCATTACATGGCCAAAAAATGGTGATTGTTTCTTCCTAATATTGGAAATTAGCTCTCTTTTTGCTTTGACCTCTTTCAGAACATCTTCATTACTCTTCTTAGCTGTCCATGGTACTCTCAACATTCTTCTATAAAACCATATTTCTACAGCCTCCAGTGATTTTCTTGTCTGTTGTCTATTGTCCATGATTCGCATCCATATGTTAAGACTGGCTCTGCATAACATTTAAGAACTCTTTTTCTTGTTTCTATTGTCCAAAATGGATTGCATAGTATCATCCTAATTTTTTGGAAAGCTGTTTTTGCCTGAGCCATTCTGCATCTCACCTCTTTTGTACATCTTCCGTCTGAGGTTAACAAAGTTCCCAAATATTTAAATTCATTTACCTGTTTTAATATTGTTCCACTTGTCTTTATTTTGCACTGAGGTGATGTCTTTTTCTTTGTTGATACCATTACCTCTGTCTTGTTGCTATTAAGGCTGAGTCCTTTATTTTTGCTTTCTTTCACTGTAATGTCCAACATTTCTTGTAACTCATTTTCACTCTTAGCGATTAAGACTGTATCATCAGCATACCTTAGATTATTTATATTATGACCTCCAATTGTTATTCTAGGCATGTCCCTTATGGATCTTAAAATAATCTCACTATAAATATTAAAGAAATCTGGTGACAGCACACAACCTTTTCTAACACCCTGTTTTATTTCTTGAAACATTCCCTATTGGTTTCCAGTTCTTATGGCCGCTGTTTGTTGCCAGTACATATTCTTTATTATTCTTAGATCTTTGCTGTCTATGTTTATGCTTTCTAAAATGTTGATTATTTCTTGGTGCTTTACTTTGTCAAATGCCTTGGTGTAATCTATGAAACATAGGTATAGATCTGTTTTCACCTCTATGGCTCTTTCTACTAAAGATCTTAATCTCACTCTCTATGCTAAGAGATAATTAAACCGTTTACCTTTCAACAGAACAGAGAAAGAACTTAGCTCCCCCCCCCCCACCCCTTAACAGAAAAAGGTGTGGTTAAATTCTGTGAGGGTAGAACAAGTTATAACTGTAGAAGAAGTCACGTGTTAACAACTATTTGTATGTTTAGACTTGGTTCCGTTCCGAAATGAAATTGGAGCTGAAACATTGTAGAAGACATGAAATGAAATCGGACAGCGGCTCACGTTTGGCTGTGGTCACAATGATCAAGATCTTAATTCACATGAGAATGAACAAAACCAGCGAGCACGATCGAGCATGTAAGGATCGCAGAGAGAAGGCAAGCCCGGGCGCAACATGTTGTAGTTAAGTCCATAGCACGGTCTGGGATCCACGGTGTGGGTAGGTTTTTTCTGACAATCTTGCACGGACAGCGGCCATATTTATAGCCTACACTTTTCGATTTAACTATCAAGGTACCTTTAACGTTCGCGAGTGCACACGGGATCTCATGTTTATTATCATTATTCAAGAAGGCTAGACATCGGATCTCACTACCCGTGAGACCAGGGGAAGGTAACATCGTAAAGAAACCACGGTATTAATGTGTCCTATTTTTAACCAATCAACACCTCTTCTGGTGACATATGAACCCGGGTTCTTCATGTCCTGAAGCCTACGTCACGTCTCTAGACTACCCCCTCCCCGAAGTCATAAGTGTGGAACTAAAATGTTACCGCAGCTTGCTGTAAAGCACAAACCAACGCAACTAATGTTCATCTACCGTCTCTTCAGTGGCGAACGAGGATACGGAAGAACCGTGGTCTACATCATTAAATTAGCTTACAATTAGCTTTACTGCAGCTTGGCATTTTTATGCATTTCTTTGCTTTGACCCAACACCAGTAAAGCAACAAGTGATAGAGTGACACATAAGCAAGAGCAATAAATAGTGAAAGTAAAATGTAAAGTGCACCCGTCACGCCAAGTGGCGTATAGAGAATATGGTGTTAGTGACAATAAATGTTACAGACCTTCGGCACATGAGTTTTGCGGTAATGTGGTCGGTATTACGCCCGTGCCGCTTTACATTCCCCCAAAAAATCTGGTACCCATTAAAGGCTGTGTGAACCCGGAAGCCATCGGTTGGGATCGAACCCTACCTCATGTCAAGAGCAATAAATGCAGCAGATAAATCACAAAAATGTATTTCATTCACTTGCAAAGAAGCAAAAAGCACTTTCATAGCATCACAAAGAATAATAGTTATCAAAGCATCGGCAACAACCCTTTCGGTGGATATAAATAAGCAAAGGAAAGTAAAACTATAAGAGAGGAAACGACACAATAACAAAAAGTATACATATATAACATTTGTCATGTAATATATACATGTACTTTTTATAAAGGAAATGAGACAATAACAAATGAACACATATTTTTACCCTGCTGAACTTGGTTACCTTAGACATGCAAAATCAAGAGGGAGAAAAACAACAACAAAAACAAAACAGACGCAAGGAACCCAGACGGGGAAATGTTCGCCAACTCTAAGACACCAAAAATGTAAGAATACTTGTTTTCAATTCATTTAAGGTGTTCCTGCCTAGTCCCTTCTCTTTTATAAAGTAAATAAAAATAAACATGAAGGGTAATTCCTAGTTTTGGTTTGAACAACAACCATCTGGATCTGGCAGCCATACATAAGTTCTGATATCAAACGAATGCTGGATTTCTCCTCCACCTTTATGACACAGAAGGTCAAGTGCTAACGCCCTGTCTGGTACTGGGGTACAACGTAATACGCCGAGAAGTCTGCTCTCTTGCGTACACAAACTGTACATTCCAAAGAAAAAACGACAGAGCTTGAGCAAGGTATAAGGAAACGGGGGAAAGGTGGTGGAGCGAAATAATAGTGAGTAATTTATCTGTTGAAATTACAAATGTGAAGTCGGCAATTTATAATGATGATAAAGGTGAAATCTGTACTGGATAATGATGATACTTGTGAATAGTTCACCTCGTATAATTATCATTATCACTCAAAGCCGTCTCCACATCGAAGGTTGGCTACCATTTCATTTTGTCTCTTGCTTTGATAGTGTAGGTTGTCCTAGGCTGACTTGTCCATCTTTTGATGTTACTCGTCCATGTTAGTCATGCTCTACCTTGACTTCCTTTACCTTGTATTTTCCCTTCCAAGATTACTTTTAGTAGGCTGTTGTGTCTTTTAACATGCCCAAAAATCTCATTTGTCTTTTTTGAATTGTGTTTAGTAGTTCTCTTTTCATTTTTAGTCGTTTTAAGATTTCACCAATTATTTTCTTTTCTTCTCATCCAATTTTCCCTTTTCTTCTATAAATCCACATTTCAAAGGCTTCAATTTTCTGCTCTGTTTTCTTGTCTAATGTATATAGTATCAAATATGAGTACATATAAATGGGGTGGGAGTAAGATGGTAAGCTGGAAGGAGAGTTCCCCTTGTGAGCAAGTGGCTCAATGGATTTAACTGGTTACTAGTCAGTCACATCGTCCAATGATAGCGGCTGTTCCAAATGAAAGAAAAATGTTTTTTTTTGTATATAAAGATCCCCGTTACTACAAGTGGATTACAGCCAATCTGGTGTTAATGACCATATTTTTATAGACCCTTTCGGCACCAGATTTTTGGGATAATGTAGTCGTTATTACGCCCGTGACCGCTTTACTTTCCCAGAAAAAATTCGGTACCAATTTTAGGCTGGGTAAACCCGAGAGCCGTCGATCAGGATTGAAGCCGATCTCATGTTCTTTGTAGACCAGTTCACTAACCACTGAACTATCGCGGCTCCAAAGAAGGATGGCGAAGTTCCAACATCCAATCTATCTATCTTTCGTTCGCTCGAAGTATTGTCTATATCCGCAATGTCGTTTCCTGTATGAATTTTACTGTCTTTTGTAATTCTTGCAGTGGCCCATATAGTTTTGTCTGTAGTGTTGTATCTATGGGCCAATGGATTTTCCTCAGTCTACTATATTCAGTGCAGTCTTGAAGTATGTGTTCAGCAGTCTGGGGTGCCTGTCCACATGTACAAGTAGTTGATGTGCCGATCCTGAATTTTGTATACATAAGACTATGGAGTCGATTGTGTCCTGTTCTGAGGCGTATAATGATAACTTGTTCATATCTATTCATATTATGAAAGGCATCCTGATTTGGGGCTTGTAGTCCTCTGATTGATTTGATTATCTGTTTCTTATGATGGTATGTAACCGATGTATCTAGTTGTGTGCCTGTTGAACCTTCCTTTGCCAACTGATATGCTTTCTCATTTCCTGGTATTCCACAGTGAGATGGGATCCACTGCAGGGCAACCCTGTGGTGTTTGCAAATTTCAGTCAATAAGGTCTGCAGATGTGGTAATTTTCTGGATTGTAGTGCCTGGAGTACTGATCTTGCATCTGTCAAAAACACTACAGGCTGTGGGCTAAGACTACTGTTCAGCAGTTTTTCTATTGCCAACTTTATTGCTTGTATTTCTGCATCATAATTGTGACAATATTTCCCTGCTGCTATTTTATTCATATCCCTAGTGTTATTTGGGTACTCTATATATGCACCTGCTCCCCCATTCTTTACTGCATTCTGTGCTGATCCATCTGTGTACACACGAATCCATAGGTCTTGTGGGTATTTTTCATCCAGGAAACTGAGAATTATTGTTTTTTGCTGTAGACTCAACTGTTCTTCTTTGTCAATTATTCCTTTCACTTCTGTCCGTATTTCAACATCCAATGATAGCGTCTGTCTTAGGTGAAAGAAGGACGATGGACGTTCCAAGTTTCAATGTTAGCGTCTGTCCTAAATGAAAGAAGAATGGTGTACATTCCAAGTTTCAGCGATAGCAATTGTCCTAAAGGAAAGGATAGTGGAGTTTATAAGTTCCAATGATTGCATCTGTCCTAAAGGAAAGAAGGATGGTGAATGTTCCAAGCTCCAATGATAGCATCAGTCATTTCATAATTAGTAGAATCGCAAATTAATGTTAAGATATCAATATTCATTATTTAAAAAAAAACTCAGCAATTCATGAATACAGCTGTTGCTGCTAAATTGACTACGGTGGGTTTGCCCTTCCATTAACTTTAGAACATGGCACGAATGAGGTTTCAAAAATAATAAAACTTTACACAAAATAAAATTGCTTGTATGAACTTTTCACAACAAGAACTTTTCCATTAGAAAGTTCGATTCGCTTGAATTCAAATGTTTATTGTCGCTGCTTCAGTGGATTTTTTTTCTCCACTTGCAATTACATGAAGTGTTTTAATGTTTATCTTGTGTGCATCATTTAGAGTTCGCATATCTTTCAGTTGGAGTCGTCAGTCGCTGGACACTTTGAGACTTGCTAAGGAGGGGATCTGAGCTCCTATGGACATGTTCAGAGTGCAATGATGATGACCCGCTAATAACTCAATAACTCAATATCTTTCAGTGAATCAAATCGCTTTTGCTGATTTCAATTTTTTTTCAATTTTTTTTTTTTAACTATTTTGTCGCAATGTTTTTTTTTTTTTTTCTTGCTGCTTATTTTTTATTTCATTTATATAATGCCACCCTTTTTTCTTAGCATTTTTTTTAACGTTATATGATACATTTTCATTTTTGATGAACTGACTCAGTACTTGTCTCACACACACTTTTTGATGAACTGACTCAGTACGTATCTCACACACACTTTTTGATGAACTGACTCAGTACGTGTCTCACACACACTTTTTGATGAACTGACTCAGTACGTATCTCACACACACTTTTTGATGAACTGACTCAGTACGTGTCTCACACACACTTTTTGATGAACTGACTCAGTACGTGTCTCACACGCACGTTTTGATAAACTTTTCTACTTTTGATGAATCATTACAACTTCTACATTGTCACTTTATATATTTCTTTTTAAATTAACGTTGCAAGGAAGCTAGTTTAACATTTACTAAATATTTCTTTCTTTTTTTTGGCTTGGTTTTCTATTCTCATTGTTGTTTGCTCACTTTTTATAAATTTTTCGTGTTAATTTTTTACTTCTCTTTAGCTTCCAGCTATGCGGTTTTAAATCCTCTGTTAGTTTCCAGTAGTTAAGAGTAAATTAAATCCTCTGTTAGTTTCCAGTAGTTAACAGTAAATTAGATTCTCTGTTAGTTTCCAGTAGTTAACAGTAACTTAATTCCTCCGTTAGTTTCCAGTAGTTAACAGTAACTTAATTCCTCCGTTAGTTTCCAGTAGTTAACAGTAAATTAAATCCTCTGTTAGTTTTTCAGCCTTTAAACGCAAATTAAGTCAACTATTAGATTTCAACCTTTAAAAGCAAATTAAGTCAACTATTAGATTTCAATCTTTAAACGCAAATTAAGTCAACTATTAGATTTCAATCTTTAAACGCAAATTAAGTCAACCATTAGATTTCAATCTTTAAACGCAAATTAAGTCAACCATTAGATTTCAACCTTTAGACACAAATTAAGTCAACCATTAGATTTCAATCTTTAGACACAAATTAAGTCAACCATTAGATTTCAACCTTTAAAAGCAAATTAAGTCAACCATTAGATTTCAATCTTTAAACGCAAATTAAGTCAACTATTAGATTTCAACCTTTAGACACAAATTAAGTCAACCATTAGATTTCAATCTTTAAACGCAAATTAAGTCAACCATTAGATTTCAACCTTTAGACACAAATTAAGTCAACCATTAGATTTCAACCTTTAGACACAAATTAAGTCAACCATTAGATTTCAACCTTTAAAAGCAAATTAAGTCAACCATTAGATTTCAATCTTTAAACGCAAATTAAGTCAACTATTAGATTTCAACCTTTAGACACAAATTAAGTCAACCATTAGATTTCAACCTTTAAAAGCAAATTAAGTCAACCATTAGATTTCAATCTTTAAACGCAAATTAAGTCAACTATTAGATTTCAACCTTTATACACAAATTAAGTCAACCATTAGATTTCAACCTTTAAACGCAAATTAAGTCAACTATTAGATTTCAATCTTTAAACGCAAATTAAGTCAACTACATGTATTAGATTTCAATCTTTAAACGCAAATTAAGTCAACCATTAGATTTCAACCTTTAGACACAAATTAAGTCAACCATTAGATTTCAACCTTTAGACACAAATTAAGTCAACCATTAGATTTCAACCTTTAGACACAAATTAAGTCAACCATTAGATTTCAACCTTTAGACACAAATTAAGTCAACCATTAGATTTCAACCTTTAGACACAAATTAAGTCAACCATTAGATTTCAACCTTTAGACACAAATTAAGTCAACCATTAGATTTCAACCTTTAGACACAAATTAAGTCAACTATTAGATTTCAATCTTTAAACGCAAATTAAGTCAACTATTAGATTTCAACCTTTAAACGCAAATTAAGTCAACTATTAGATTTCAATCTTTAAACGCAAATTAAGTCAACTATTAGATTTCAACCTTTAAACGCAAATTAAGTCAACTATTAGATTTCAACCTTTAGACACAAATTAAGTCAACTATTAGATTTCAACCTTTAGACACAAATTAAGTCAACTATTAGATTTCAACCTTTAGACACAAATTAAGTCAACTATTAGATTTCAACCTTTATACACAAATTAAGTCAACTATTAGATTTCAATATTTAAACGCAAATTAAGTCAACCATTAGATTTCAATCTTTAAACGCAAATTAAGTCAACCATTAGATTTCAACCTTTAGACACAAATTAAGTCAACTATTAGATTTCAATCTTTAAACGCAAATTAAGTCAACTATTAGATTTCAACCTTCAAAAGGAAATTAAGTCAACCATTAGATTTCAACCTTTAGACACAAATTAAGTCAACCATTAGATTTCAACCTTTAGACACAAATTAAGTCAACCATTAGATTTCAACCTTTAGACACAAATTAAGTCAACTATTAGATTTCAATCTTTAAAAGCAAATTAAGTCAACCATTAGATTTCAACCTTTAGACACAAATTAAGTCAACCATTAGATTTCAATCTTTAAACGCAAATTAAGTCAACTATTAGATTCCAACCTTTAGACACAAATTAAGTCAACTATTAGATTTCAACCTTTAGACACAAATTAAGTCAACTATTAGATTTCAATCTTTAAACGCAAATTAAGTCAACCATTAGATTTCAACCTTTAGACACAAATTAAGTCAACCATTAGATTTCAATGGGGTGTCCGGTTAGCGCAATCGATAGGCGGTTGGCTTACCACGGCAACAGCCGGGGTTCGTACCCTGGCGAGGACACCTGGGTTTTACTAATTCCCTGAAAATTAGTGGAGCCGCGATAGCTCAGTGGTTAGTGAACTGGACTACTACGGACAAGGGGTAGGGTTCGATCCCAACCGACGGCTCCGGGTTCACCCAGCCTTAAATGGTACCGGATTTTTTCTGGGAAAGTAAAGCAGCACGGGCGTAATACCGACCACATTACCCCAAAAATCATGTGCTGAAGGTCTGTAAAATATAGGGTCACTAACACCATATTTCCCTATACGCCACTTGGCGTGACGGGGGGTACTTTACTTTTTTACTTTTTTTACTATTAGATTTCAATCTTTAAACGCAAATTAAGTCAACTATTAGATTTCAACCTTTAGACACAAATTAAGTCAACCATTAGATTTCAATCTTTAAACGCAAATTAAGTCAACTATTAGATTTCAACCTTTAGACACAAATTAAGTCAACTATTAGATTTCAATCTTTAAACGCAAATTAAGTCAACTATTAGATTTCAATCTTTAAACGCAAATTAAGTCAACCATTAGATTTCAACCTTTAGACACAAATTAAGTCAACTATTAGATTTCAATCTTTAAACGCAAATTAAGTCAACCATTAGATTTCAATCTTTAAACGCAAATTAAGTCAACCATTAGATTTCAACCTTTAGACACAAATTAAGTCAACTATTAGATTTCAATCTTTAAACGCAAATTAAGTCAACTATTAGATTTCAACCTTCAAAAGCAAATTAAGTCAACCATTAGATTTCAATCTTTAAACGCAAATTAAGTCAACCATTAGATTTCAATCTTTAAATGCAAATTAAGTCAACCATTAGATTTCAACCTTTAAAAGCAAATAAAGTCAACCATTAGATTTCAATCTTTAAACGCAAATTAAGTCAACCATTAGATTTCAACCTTTAACTGCATACCAAGTCCCCCTTTGGGTTTTAGTCGTTAATAACTACTGTAGCCGCTGTTTGTTTCCTGTCTTTAATAACTACTGTAGCCGCTGTTTGTTTCCTGTCTTTAATAACTACTGTAGCCGCTGTTTGTTTCCTGTCTTTAATAACTACTGTAGCCGCTGTTTGTTTCCTGTCTTTAATAACTACTGTAGCCGCTGTTTGTTTCCTGTCATTAATAACTACTGTAGCCGCTGTTTGTTTCCTGTCTTTAATAACTAATGTAACCGTTGTTTGTTTCCTGTCTTTAATAACTAATGTAGCCGCTGTTTGTTTCCTGTCTTTAATAACTACTGTAGCCGTTGTTTGATTGCTGTCTTTAATAACTAATGTAACCGCTGTTTATTTCCTGTCTTTAATAACTAATGTAGCCGTTGTTTGTTTCCTGTCTTTAATAACTAATGTAACCGCTGTTTATTTCCTGTCTTTAATAACTAATGTAGCCGTTGTTTGTTTCCTGTCTTTGATAACTAATGTAACCGTTGTTTGTTTCCTGTCTTTAATAACTAATGTAGCCGTTGTTTGTTTCCTGTCTTTAATAACTAATGTAACCGCTGTTTATTTCCTGTCTTTAATAACTAATGTAGCCGTTGTTTGTTTCCTGTCTTTAATAACTAATGTAACCGTTGTTTGTTTCCTGTCTTTAATAACTAATGTAGCCGTTGTTTGTTTCCTGTCTTTAATAACTAATGTAGCCGTTGTTTGTCTCATGTCTTTAATAACTAATGTAGCCGTTGTTTGTTTCCTGTCTTTAATAACTAATGTAACCGCTGTTTGTTTCCAGCCGTTAACAGCTAATGTAACCGCTGTTAGTTTCCAGCCGTTAACAACTAATGTAACCGCTGTTAGTGTCCAGCCGTTAACAACTAATGTAACCGCTGTTAGTTTCCAGCCGTTAACAGCTAATGTAACCGCTGTTAGTTTCCAGCCGTTAACAACTAATGTAGGCGCTGTTAGTTTCCAGCAGTTAACAATTTATGTAGCCGCTGTTAATTTCCAATCTTAGCAAGTAATGTAACCCTGCTTTTTTTGCTCGTTCACTAGTTGTGAGAAATTAGCATGAATACGTAATACAATATGTTATCTCTAAGCTCGCAAATATGCCAGACCACACGAAAGCTGATTCAATAAACAAACAAACAACAAAAACATTAGATAAACGTGTACATATATATTACAGTTTTAGGAGTAAAAAAAAACGGAACAAAGCAGAACGTTCCGACCCAAATCTTCATCAGCACATTGAACAAACAGGAAAGAAAACAAAGCAAAACAATACATATCAGATACAGGAGAACCTATGAAAACGTGCACGACAGAGTAAAATGGTGATCCATTGTAGCCAACTTTCGATATGGGGACGGTACCCAATGAATGAATTAATGTACTTGCTTCCTTGCGTGCCTCCGCACGATGACTTAAGAAATACACCTCCTAGTTATCCGCCCTTAAAAACACGTTACTTACGTGAATACGTGTTGTGGTTTACAGTAAAGCTCACTTTTGCGTTTTTCGGTCCAGCACATCCGATTTCAGAATGTTATTTTTGAGTATTGAGTTGTTTTCCATATCTTACTGTAGCGAGTGGCAGAGCGTACACTTGGTAAAGACGGAGGGGGGGGGGGTGTTAGGAGCGGATCAATCTGGTAGAACGTAAGAGGATAAGATAGGAAATAAAGAAGAAAGGAGAGAAAAGGATATGGATGACATTGTAGAAAGGTGTGAAAAGCGTTGAGTCCCTTTTGGTTTGAAGGAACATATGCAATCTATCATTTCAGAGTTCATCGGCACAATATAGAGCCAATTCTGGCCTATGGAAGCGAATCATGGACAGTAGACAAACAAATGAAAATACGATTACAGGCCACAGAAATGGGATTTCTCAGAAGAATGTTGAAAGTTCCCTGGACAGCTAAAAAGACCAACGAGGAAGTTCTCAAAGAGTCCAACACAAAAAGGCAGCTCCTAAGAAACATCAGAAAGAAACAGTCAACATTTTTTGGGCACATCATGAGAAGAGCAAAGTTGGAATACCTGGTTACATCCGGCAAATTATAGGGAAGTGAGATCGGGAACGACATAGAGAGAAAATACTGGATAGCTTGGTGTCATGGCATGGAAAACAGTCAACAACAGGACTGATACGATGCACGATAGATAGAAGATTGTGGAAGGACATGATCATGATGCGATCTATGAGTCAGTTTTCAATGCTCCGGGTTTATTGTGGCGAATTTTGTCCTCCAATTGACTCAGTTAAGAGGTTTACCCAGGTTCTAATAATGGGAAGTGGCTTAATCTCGACCATATTGCCCATAAATGTGCAGATATAAGAGAAGAGGAAGCCCAATAAGTGGCATACAGGCATGTGCTATTAGTGCCAATAGTTTTCTGTAGCGCATTGAAATGTGTATATGTGGTCACTGAAGCTACGATATTTCGGCAAAATTCTTCATCAGGTACATTATAACATATATATAAATACAATAAAAAAAAGTAAAGTACCCCCGTCACGCCAAGTGGCGTATAGGGAATATGGTGTTAGTGACCATAAATTTTACAAACCTTCGGCACATGATTTTTGGGGTAATGTGGTCGGTATTACGCCCATGCCGCTTCACTTTCCCAGAAAAAATCCGGTACCCATTAAAGGCTGGGTGAACCCGGAGGCCGTCGGTTGGGATCGAACCCTACCCCTTGTCCTTTGTAGTCCAGTTCACTAACCACTGAGCTATCGCGGCTCCCAGGTAGTCACTGTATACAAACAAAATGTAGGTATTAACACCTTATGTCCTATAAATTCTATAAACGTCGCTAAGCGTTAAGGAAACCTTTCAATACTGAACTGTGGGCCTACCAAATGCGACAAATTAACCTGCTAAATATTTTTATGTTTTAATTCACTTAACGCAGAATTGTTATTATTTAATTTTTTTTTTTTTTTAGGTCACTCCATGAACTGAGTTTAAACGAACGGTTACTCAACATCTGGAAAATCATTCAACTTGACCAGTTACTTCCTAGCACTCACCTGTTAAAGACGTAAATGCGCTGTGTCGCTAGTTTATGGGAAAACCGCAATATTTTAGGTCTTTAGGACCGACACATCCGTCTTTAGATGGGCAAACTTACTTAGTAATTCTGCCTGGACAGCGGCCATTTTTTTTCCTAGTATTTTTTAAAATTTTAACTGTCGAGAGTTCTTTAACGTGCTAGAGTGCACACGAGACCTCCTGTTTTTCGCCGTTTTTCGAGATGGCTGTGTATCGGATCTCACTACCTGGAGTGGGCTAGGCATCGGATCTCAATATCCAGAGAGAGTTAGGTATCGGATCTAACTACCCAGAGAGAGTTAGGTATCGGATCTAACTACCCAGAGAGAGCTAAGTATCGGATCTCACTACCTGGAGTGGGCTAGGCATCGGATCTCAATATCCAGAGAGAGAGTTAGGTATCGGATCTAACTACCCAGAGAGAGCTAAGTATCGGATCTCACTACCCAGAGAGAGCTAAGTATCGGATCTTAATACTCTGACAGGGCTAGGTGTCGTATCACACTAATCAGAGAGGGCTAGGTGTCGTATCACACTAATCAGAGAGGGCTAGGTGTCGTATCACACTAATCAGAGAGGGCTAGGTGTCGTATCACACTAATCAGAGAGGGCTAGGTGTCGGATTCCACTACACAGAGAGAGCTAGGTGTCGGATCTTACTTCCAAGAGAGGGCTAGATGTCGGATCTTACTTCCAAGAGAGGGCTAGGTGTCGGATCTTACTTCCAAGAGAGGGCTAGGTATCGGATCTTACTTCCAAGAGAGGGCTAGGTATCGGATCTTACTTCCAAGAGAGGGCTAGATGTCGGATCTTACTTCCAAGAGAGGGCTAGATGTCGGATCTTACTTCCAAGAGAGGGCTAGATGTAGGATCTCACTTCCAAGAGAGGGATAGATGTCGGATCTTACTTCCAAGAGAGGGCTAGATGTCGGATCTTACTTCCAAGAGAGGGCTAGATGTCGGATCTCACTTCCAAGAGAGGGCTAGGTATCGGATCTTACTAACCAGAGAAGGCTAGGTATCGGATCTCACTACCCAGACATGGTTAGGTATCGGATCTCACTACCCAAAGAGGGCTAGGTATCGGATCTCACTACCCAGACATGGTTAGGTATCGGATCTCACTACCCAAAGAGGGCTAGGTATCGGATCTCACTACCTCAAGAGGACTAGGTTTCGGATCTCACTACCTCAAGAGGACTAGGTTTCGGATCTCACTACCTAAAGAGGACTAGGTATCGAATCTCACTGCCTAAAGAGGACTAGGTATCGAAACTCACTACCCAAAGAGGGCTAGGTATCGAATCTCACTACCTAAAGAAGACTAGGTATCGAAACTCACTACCCAAAGAGGACTAGGTATCGGATCTCACTACCTAAAGAAGGCTAGGTATCGAAACTCACTACCCAAAGAAGGCTAGGTATCGAAACTCACTACCCAAAGAGGGCTAGGTATCGAATCTCACTACCTAAAGAAGACTAGGTATCGAAACTTACTACCTAAAGAGGACTAGGTATCGGATCTCACTACCTAAAGAAGACTAGGTATCGAACCTCACTACCTAGAGAGCAGGGAGGGTATAGCTACAAGGAAACCATGGATTGGAAGTGCAAATTTCAAGTCACGTTTATTGAATACCCGTTGTGTTATGTTTTGATCTTTCTGCATTATCACGTGGCTAAACCATTTTATCTGTTGTTTCTTTATATATTATATGGCGTGGATTATTAATAGCCTTTGTCTTAGTTCATTTCTGATCTTATCTCTCAGGCTGTTTCCTGCCATTTATATAACACATTTCATCTCGGTAGTGGTTATTTCTCTTTCTATTCTTACATCCAAGGTCCCGGACTGGCATGAAAATGTTGTCAAACGTGCCCGTTTTGCCTCGAGTTATTTCATTGTTCGACATTAATAGTGATAGCTGCCCAATGATTTGACAAGTTTTGTTGAATTTTGAGTTTATTTCTGCTGTTTGTAAATTGCTGTTTGTTATTTTATTATTATCATTACCGCAAATTATATCGCCCCTCGACGCTGAAAGGCAGATGAAGAAGGAAAGAAGAAGAAGATCATTACTATTATTATTGATTATTATTATTTCTAATATTATATTGTTATGTTATTATTACTATTATTACTACCATTATTATTATTATTATAGTGACACTGTGACCTTCCTGGCATGTCGTAAGAAGCGACTAAGGAGGTTGATCGATGGCTTGACAAGCTGTCATTTGTAAAAAAGTATTATTATGGAAACAGCGCCATGTATTTTAGAACAGTGATCTCTGCAATATGTGCCACTTTGGCACGCAAGGTTTCTGTTTTTAAGATTGTGGTTCTGCCCTATGTGCCGTCTTCGGCTCGAAAGAACAATAGATAGATAGATAGATATTATTATTATTATTATTACTTTCATTGTTACTTTCATTATTATTATTATTACTATTACTATTATTATTACTTTCATTATTATTATTACTTTCATTATTATTACTACTATTACTATTACTTTCATTATTATTATTACTATTATTATGATATAAGAACGGAAAGAAAAGAAAAGAAACGATGAAGCAACTAAATATGAAAAGAGAACTACTAAATACAATTCATACAACACAAATGAGGATTTTTGGGGCACGTTAAAAGACACAGCAGCCTACTAAAAGTAATCTTGAAAGGGAAAATACAAAGTAAAAGAGGCAGACCAAGACTAACATGGAAAACATCATAAAATGGACAAGTCAGCCTTTAACAACCTGCACCATCATAGCAAGAGATAGAGCGGAATGGCACTCCATGTTATCCAACCTTGGATGCGGAAACGGCACTCAATGATGATGATGATCATCATCAGAATGAGTTTTATAATACAATCATTTATTGACACTTGAATATGCTATTGTTTCTACGCACTTCTTACTCTAATTAAAGGTATGTCGCTTCTTACTTAAAGGTATGTCGCACTTTTTACTTAACTAAAGGTATGTTGCACTTTTTACTTAACTAAAGGTATGTTGCACTTTTTACTTAACTAAAGGTATGTTGCAGTTGTTACTTAACTAAAGGTATGTTGCACTTTTTACTTAACTAAAGGTATGTTGCACTTTTTACTTAACTAAAGGTATGTTGCACTTTTTACTTAACTAAAGGTATGTCGCACTTTTTATTTAACTAAAGGTATGTTGCACTTTTTACTTAACTAAAGGTATGTCGCACTTTTTACTTAACCAAAGGTATGTTGCACTTTTTACTTAACTGAAGGTATGTTGCACTTTTTACTTAACTAAAGGTATGTCGCACTTTTTACTTAACTAAAGGTATGTTGCACTTTTTACTTAACTAAAGGAATGTCGCACTTCTTATTTAACTAAAGGTATGTCGTACTTCTTACTTAAAGGTATGTCGCTTCATTGTTATATATGCAAGAATGATATTGTTTTTCTTTGCCTTCATACTTTAGATGTGATCACTTGGAGTCTTGTTCTGTGTTCATTAATCTCAAAATCTCTTCACTAATTTAATTTTCAAAAGAAAATTACATCGTTATTGTTATTATTGTTATTTCTGTTTGTCCACGGAGCAACAAATACAGTTTTGTGGATGGGCAACAACAAAATCTTTTCACTTTTTAGAGCTTACACAGATCATTCATGGAATGTCCCAAGTCTGACCACCACAGTGCACCTTTGCCTTCATTATTCTCTACCATGACTTTACTCTGCCACCTTTTTGCTTCCCACTTGGAGTCTCCGGTATTATTTATGATTTCTTGTTATGGTTTCTAGATATCGCATCAGAGTGTCGCTGATTCATCTCCAATTTTTGCCTTAGTTCATTTCCTTTTGGCTGTACCTGCGGAGCAGTTCTTAGTTCCTGAACTTGTTTGCCAGACAGTTCTGAGAATTTTTCATCGACGGGTTACCGTGACATAACAAAACATGCTTAAAAAGAAATTGTTGCTGCAACTTTTTTATAAATTTTGTTTGGTTTCAGCTTACACATTATTTGGAGTCTACTGTGGGCATGCAGTTGGGTTTAACCCCTATCGACAGCTTCTTGGTTCATTCAATAATAAATGAGACGGAGATTTTTTTTTTTACTTGAAAAATGGACAGCACTGATCTAGTGTTAACCACGTGGTCTAAACACGTGTCGACAAAAATAGACACCAGCAACATATCTACCATACGTAAAGCTCGAGGGGTGACCGAGTTCTTCATTTAAAGATTATCGCTATCATGTTGTGTCCTCTCAACGTGAACGGTTAGCTGTCAACAAGCGTAATTCTAAGACGGTCAACCAATGGATCGGGCGGACATCATCAATGCCCTCCGGGAAGTGGAAAGGACACAGGACTTCGACAACCATGAGTCCACGTCACTCCTTCGGATGAAAGAGATGGCAGTTAAGATGGGCACAGCCAGAAACGAGAAACTTAGTGGGTGTGTAAGAAGACTAGTTACCAACACAGAACTGGAGTCGTCCGTCGCTGGACACTGCGGGACTTGCTGAGGAGGAGATCTGAGTACCTATGGACATGTTCGGAGTGCAATGATGATGACCCGCAAATAACTCAATGACAATTCTACTCTATATCTTGCCTGATCGTACTTGACTGATTCGTTCACCTATTAATGTTGTCAGATCACTTTTTCCTTTGTACCGTAAACTCTAAAATGTACAATTTTGATAAAGATGGCATGATCTATCTATCGCCATCCACTGGCTCTGGTAGTGTGAAAGTAGGCTCTAATTAATTCCAGAATGAGTTATTACTCTAACAAAAAGGTTTCAGAGATGCGCCTCTAATGCATTCACCTCCCACGCGGTGTTGTGTCACACCTATAGGTATATTAATGCGTGCGGCTGCTTCATGCGGGACATAAAGTTACCTTTCAGCGCGCCGCCAATAAAATGTAAGCTTTCAGATACGGACCAACTTAATCGAACAGCCAAGATTGATTGGAGGAAAGATATATTTATATAATCGAATACAATCAAGCTACTTGGGGATTGATGGATGATTGTGGGAACAGTCACATAATTATTTGGTGAAAAACATCAGCCAGAAGGAGAGGATGGTCAGAGTAGCTGATACGTAATTTAAATAGTTTACACCAATGGTGATTAATATATTTGTTCAAGTCTTGTAGTATACGGTGAATCGTTAAATAACGTAACTTTCATCGGGCGGTAGCCAAGTGACCGACACGCACAACAGTTACAATTCTTTATAATAGGTCACAAGGGCTGAGATTGAATTTTTAGAAGAGTTGCTAATGTAATGTAACTGCGAGAGTAACATAACCATGTTTGATCTATGCTGAACATTTTGTGAAGGAATAGAAGTTGAATAGAGTTGGACTTGGACGCACTGTGCGCCATGCCGATTTAGGCCACGTACGTTTCGCCGCATCGTGCGTCACTCCTAATTTTATTAGTGTGAGCAGTCATCAAACCATCCTCTTCTTACATGTCTTGTATCATGTTTGGATTGATGAAATCAAACACCTTGCTCATTTATCTAGAAAAATCATATATAATGTGTTATGTAATAGATAAATAAAAATATGTAGATTGATTCTTAAAACCATGACAAATTTTGTCTCTGAAATCTTTTCCTTTGCTTTGATAAAAAGCTACCGTGCGGATAAAGTTAAAGTGCCATGTGATGTATTCGTAGAGTGCAATAAACTTTGTATTCAGTCAGTGTTACTGTGCCCCATCCATGCTCGAGATATACATATACCTCTAGGGGCCTCGGTAGCCTAGTTGGGAATAGCACCGATGGCAGCAATATGAGCTGTACTCGTGGTTGAAAAAAGAATACCCATGAGGTCCACCCAGCCGCTGGCAGAAATGCGTACCAGGGTATTATCTGGGAAGGTGAGGAATGCCGCTTCGAATCGTGAGTTTCGATGCTTGAAGCGACACTATCCAGAAGTCTCCGAACACATCTGGAATGGCGTCCAAACACATACGGGTAAGAATTCGCGTACTAAGACGCCGATTCAAGTATTCAACCTTTACATCGATCTCTCTTACCTTCAGGTAGGTATACTTTATCTAGGATTAAAGTCACTATGGATCTCTGTCTTGCATTTCTCATGTCCAAATAGTTCATTCAATAGTTAATCTGTTATTTTAGTCCGCGTGCTTTGTTTTGCAGTCTGTAGTGTTTGCTGCGCAGGGTAATTGCTTTCAAGTGTATGGATCCAAAAAGAACACCGTCCAAAACGAAAGAAAAAGGTAAATAATGTAAACTGGCGAGCAGGGAGAGGGTTGACCGACATGGCAGGTATAGACAATGCTTCAGGCTAACAAAACCTAGAGAGAATACAGTTTATTGTGACAGCTTTACAGAAGAGAACAATACCAAATCGTGACGTTTCAGCCTACTTACGGCTTTCCTCAACAACAAAATAAATAAATAATAAAAAGCAGACAGACGGACACACGAAGAGAAATGTGACAGAATCTAACTACATTATAGGCAGTAAATAAAACTAGTCAGAATAATAAAGAAAATATAATTTTGAAGAAAATGTAGCTGTGTGTGTGGGGTCCGAAGTCCTCACTGCATGAGCGCAGTACGAGGATAACCACGAGTCGAGGGACAAGATAAGGGGAAGAGATGAAAAAGGGGAGGGTGGTGAAAGCCAATCCGTCTACGTGTTATTAAAGGTAAAAGGGGGGGGGGATGTGTGTAGGGAGATGAACCTGTAAGTAACGGACAAAGCAGTCCACGTGCCGGCTCATGCACACAAAGAATATCACTACGCACAAATGTATCACAGCTACACACGAGTGAAACCTCACATATATCAATGTATACCCTTTTATACGCACATATATACATGTACATATAAAAAAAAGTAAAAAGTAAAGTACCCCCGTGTCGCCAAGTGGCGACGTATAGGGAATATGGTGTTAGTGACCATAAATTTTACAGACTTTCGGCACATGATTTTTAGGGTAATGTGGTCAGTATTACGCCCGTGCCGCTTTACTTTCCCAGAAAAAAATCCGGTACCCATTTAAGGCTGGGTGAACCCGGAAGCCGTCGGTTGGGATCGAACCCTACCCCTTGTCCTTTGTAGTCCAGTTCACTAACCACTGAGCTATCGCTGCTCCCTACATATACATAATAAAAAAAAAATTACCCCCGTCACGCCAAGTGGCGTATAGGGAATATGGTGTTAGTGACGATATATTTTACAGACCTTCGGCACATGATTTTTGGGGTAATGTGGTCGGTATTACGCCCGTGCCGCTTTACTTTCCCAGAAAAAAAACCGGTACCCATTTAAGGCTGGGTGAACCCGAAGTCGTCGTTTGGGATCTCTTGTCCTTTGTAGTCCAGTTTAATAACCACTGAGCTATCGCGACTCCCACACATTCATAAAACACGGATATAAACATATACATATACATGCAACGATACCTACATGCAATATATATATATATATATATATATATATATATGACCTTATACCCATACATACATATATACACACTAATAAACCAGCTATTCAAACAAAACAACGACACCAACAAACCGTCACATTAAGAAAAAACCATTTACACCAACCAATAGTTCCAACACAATAAACAAAAGAATAGGAATAATGTCATGAAGAACATATCAACATCAAAACAAATAACACCAGGGCTAAAACTAAGAATAGCAAAATGTTACATTTTCTCAATATTCCTATATGGTGCAGAAACATGGACATTAGACAAGAAAACAGAACAGAGAATTGAAGCATTTGAAATGTGGATATATAAAAGAATATGTAGAATTGGATGGAAGGAAAAGAAAACAAACGATGAAGTCTTAAAACAACTAAAAATGAAAAGAGAACTACTAAACACAATTCAAACAAGACAAATGCGATTTTTAAGGCATGTTAAAAGACACAACAGCCTACTAAAAGTAATCCTGGAGGGGAAAATACAAGGTAAAAGAGGCAGAAGCAGACCAAGACTAACATGGACGAGTAACATCAAAAGATGGACAAATCAGCCTAAGACAACCTGCACCATCAAAGCAAGAGACATGGCAGAATGGCGTTCCATGGTAGCCAACCTTCGTTGCGGAGACGGCACTCGATGATGATGATGATGATGATGATGATGATGATGATGATGATGATGATGAATATTTCCAACCAAACATGAAATCATAAAAACAACCGACCAACCTTCTATTTAACCATACCGCATTTAAATCAACACTGCCCTCTGCAAACAAAAACAGTTCACCGGTGCGATGTTCATCTCCGATAAAGCAACCATTTCCCTCATCTTCCTCGCCTGCGTCTGCCTACCCTCGATCAACTGGTCCTGACTTAAAGGATATAAATTTCAACTATCACTCGCATAACCGGATGATCAACTTGGCAACGCTCGGCTTGGATGGAAGTCAAGTATGCGCGCTGATAATACAGCAAGAAATACTCGTTTTCTCAATCAAAACTCGATAAGTTTCTTGACAAAAACGACGGAGGAAAAGGTCAAGGAGATAATGTAACGAGACCGACGTTCCCATGAGAGAATTAGTTGAATTATGGGTAGGATTACTGTAGGACTATCGAGGTATCAGAGTACATGGTGAAGATCATGTTGGAAACTGCACGAACGTGTTTACAAGATTCAGGTAGGTCACGTGTAGAAGTAGGGCAGCATCATGAAAGAATTTTTTAACAAAAAAGATAGAGACACTTTTACAGTGAATGCGACTTAAAGGTTTTTTCTTTCAAAAAGATGCATATAATATAAAGTGAAGTAAAAGTAAAGAGCACCCGTCACGCCAAGTGGCGGCGTATAGGGAATATGGCGTTAGTGGCCATCATATTTTACAGACCTTCAGCACATTATTTTTGGGGTAATGTGGTCGGTATCATGCCCGTGTCGCTTTACTTTCCCAGAAAAAAATTCGGTACCCATTAAAGGCTGGATGAATCAGGAAGCCGTCGGTTGGGATCGAACCCTACCTCTTGTCCTTTGTAGTCCAGTTCAGTAACCACTGAACTATCGCTGCTCCCAAAACCATATAGTAAAGTAAAGTACCCCCGTCACGCCAAATGGCGTATAGGGAAATATGGTGTTAGTGACCCTATAATTTACAGACCTTCAGCACATGATTTTTGGGGTAATGTGGTCGGTATTACGCCCGTGCTGCTTTACTTTTCCAGAAAAAAAATCCGGTACCCATTTAAGGCTGGGTGAACCCGGGAGCCGTCGGTGGGGTCAAACCCTATACCCCTTGTCCTTTAAAACCATGTAGGGGACCGGATAAATCATTTGGAAAGGATTTTAAAAATCACATAATGGGCCGGATAAACTATTGGTTATGATGGATGAAATCATATGATGGACTGGATTTTAAAAAAAAACACGGGTTGGGGCTATTAAAATCAGGAGTTGGATTGAACGAACTCAGGTGTTTGAAGGGATTTTAAAAAAAAATACTATGGGTGAGATAAAACCAGAGGCTGGGGTGAAGAAAATCGATATTGTGTCGGTTAAAACCACGTGTTGATGACGATGAAAACAATGATTGACGGAAAAAAACTATGAGTTGGAAGGGGTGAAACTATTGGTTTTGGGGCAAAACTATTGGTTTTAGAGTGAAACTATTGGTTTTGGGGTGAAACTATTGGTTTTGGAGTGAAACTATTGGTTTTGGAGTGAAACTATTGGTTTTGGGGCGAAACTAAGTGCTAGACCAGACAAAATAATATGTTATGCCGGATAAATCCTCTGGTTGTTGGGATACAAATATAATTCTGTCGTGATAAAAATATGTACTGAGCCGGATAAAATTTATCTGGGGCAGGTTAAAATCACTTCTGAAGTCGCATAACATCATCCCATTAGCGAAATAATTATATTGCAGTTCTATTTGGTCCGCGGGCCGCTAGTTGCACATGACTACACTTGCGGAATTTTGCTCCATATTTACTCTTCACAGTAAAGGGAGAAAACTGCTTCGTAATCGTACACCCCTCTGCTTAACTCCCTTCCTATGAGTTTATAAAAAAAATATATATCTATATTTAGCATCTAATTTTATAACTCGGTGGTTGTCAAACTGTGGTCGCGGAGCCCAAGTGCTCCGCAATCGTCTTCTAGGGGCTCTGGGAGCATTTCTATCTCCATTATACGCCATGCCCGGCGTAGGTGATATTTCTCCACAACCCTCTATCCAAAGTGCAACTCATCAACTAATATAAGCTTATATTATTTCTTATTTATTATATACTATAATAAGCTAATAATATTTCTTATTATTATATACTATAATAAGCTAATAATATTTCTTATCTATTATATACTATAATAAGCTAATATTATTTCTTATTTATTATATACTATAATAAACTAATATTATTTCGTATTTATTATATATTATAATTTAGTTAATATTATTTTTCTATGTCGCCTAAGGTCTCTCCTTCCCTCTATCATTGGAGCATCGTAAAACAAGAATACCTAGAAGTAGACAAGAAAACCTACGAGTTTAAATTCCTTTAGCGACTACCTACTTAAGTGAAACCAGGTTTTCAGCATTGGCAGCCATCAAAACCTAATACAGATCACATTTGGAGGCTGAGAAAGAGATCAGAATAACAATTTTCCAACTTGTGCGCAGATTTGAATACCTAATGAGGATGAAACAAGCTCTTTCTTACCAATGACATTTTTACAGTATCAAAATACATCAATGTAAGTTGATACAATTATTTTTTTTTATTTCATTTACACAAATGACATTTATCTATTTAATATATACCCAAAACATGAACGGTTAGCTGTCAAAAAGCGTAATTCTAAGTTAGGTTATTTACCTCTGCAAAATAATATGTACGCCAAGTGATGTATAGGGAATATGGTGTTAATGACTATAAATTTTACAGACCTTCGGTACATGATTTTTGTGGTAATGTGGTCGGTATTACGCCCGTGCCGCTTTACTTTCCCAGAAAAAAAATCCGGTACACATTAAAGGCTGGGTGAACCGGAAGCCGTCGATTAAGATCGAACCCTACCTCTTGTACTTTGTAGTCCAGTTCACTAACCACTGAGCTATCGCGGTTCCAAGTAATATAACATATTATATTATAAATGTTAAATATTCCATTAAAATGATATTAACATATGGTTGTTGGTTGCAGTTTTGTTTTGTTTTTCCACAGTATTGATATGAGGTGCTGCCGTGATGATTTGTGGTTTGGAAGAGTTAGGGCACTGTTGGCTTAACAGTTTGACGACCGTTGGTATAACTGGTAAGTGTCTGAACGTACTTCCGCTTTTAAAGTTAACTAGATGCTCACAACTTCACTCAAAACCTCCATTTAAGATCTCTGAACCATGCACGTGCACTGACATCTGCGTGACCACTCATCCTGCAAGTCCACGCGCTCTTAAACACTGGAGCAATGTTAGAGGAAATTCAAAACGGGTTGGAAGGAAATCAAATGAAATGTTTACATGGGCGGATCTAGGGGGGGTCATGGGGGGGCATTGCCCCCCCCCCCCCAAAAAAAAAAAAACGTACTTCTTAGTACATTCATTAATAAAGTGAGAGCAACGTTTGTTTACTTATTATTATTATTTTTAAAGAAGAAAAGAGGTAATATAAAAAAAAAATTCACAAATATATAGGTCTATTTATTCAATCTTTTGATATTGAAATCATGTCCACGGAAAAACAACTAAAAAAATACGATATTTTTTGTGTACGATTGTTCTTCTGTGAAGAAAATGTTAATTATTTATCGCTCTGGCGGTGCCAAAATTGCCGTGCTGATTTGATTTTATGACAGCACAAGGGACAAGGGAGTAGATATGTTTAATGAGTTGTTTGCCGGTGTACATATATTTGTTATATATGCTGTAAAAAGGACTTCATTTAGTTGCGGACTATCTGTTTTATTTTAGTTGTTATTAATGTCTAAAGGTTTTTAATATATTTTAAAAATGAAACGAATTACAAATTTCTTTCAAAAAGTTTCAAAATCACACGAAACTGAAACTCGATCTGCTTTTATGCTTCCTGATTTTACACCTACATCTAGGGTCGATATTAGTCCTAGTGAAACGAAGGATAAAAAAATTACTATTACATCAACAACTACTAATACAGTTAACAGTGAGCCAGTTTCTGAAAGTGATCTCGTTTCCAACGCTAGTCTGCCTAATACTCGTACAATTACATTTATAAAAAGTGAAGCTGGTCCACTCAATAGTGATATTAATAATCAGTGTGAGACGGACTTGGGCAATTTAAATTATGGACCAGTGGCAGGACCCAGTATGGATATTAATAGTCAGTGTGAGATGGACTTGGGCGATTTAAATTCTGGACCAGTAAGGCCAGTCTTAAGATCTTACCCGCCTTCACTGTGTGGTAAAGTCAACCGTTCTTTTTCTAAAGCTTATTTTGAACAATATCACTGGCTAGAATATAGTAAACAAAAAGATGCAGCATTTTGTTACGTTTGTCGTGTATTTGACAAATCTTTTGCATGTGAAGAAACATTTACTAAATCTGGTTTTAGAAACTGGAAAAAATTAAAAGAAAAACTTGATAAACATGGAAAAAGTAAAAGTCATTTGTTATGCATGGAAAAATATGCAATGCATAAATATAGTAATGAAAAAGGAAGTGTCATGTCAATGATTTCAAAATCACATAAGACCGAAGTGGAAAAAAACAAAGAGTACATGGCGAAAGTTGTTGATGTTATTATACTTCTTGGAAGACAGGGCATTGCGTTCAGAGGACATGATGAAAAGAAAGAATCTAATAGTAGGGGTAATTTCTTAGAGTTCTGCGAGGTGTTTGCTAAGTATGATAGTACATTTAAACAAAATTTTACAAAAAACATTTCATTTTGTAGCAAAACTATTGTGAATGGAGTGATTGACATAACTTCAGCTCTTCTTTTTGAGAAAATAGTTAAAGAGGTTAAAAGATGCGAGTTTTTTGCAATTATGGCTGATGAGGCAAGATGTCAGAAACAGCAACAATTGTCTCTCTGCGTTCGGTATGTTGACGATGAACTCACTCCACATGAAAGATTCCTTGGTTTCTATGATTGCTCAAGCAAACGAACAGCAATAGATTTAGCTGATTTGATAATGACTGTTCTTCGGAAGTTTAGTATTGAAGGATTATCAGTAATAGCGCAAACTTATGATGGTGCCGCAGTAATGTCTGGTGATGTTGGAGGGCTGCAAGCTAAAATTAGAGAGTTTTATCCTGAAGCTGTTTACTTCCACTGTTATGCACATAAGGTTGCACTTATTGTAACAGACATTTGTAAAAACATAGAATCTTCAAGACTTTTATTCAATGCTTTGGAATCATTGTATGTACATTTTTCAAAACCGTCAAATCATGATGCTTTAAGAACGGTGTCAGGATTGTTACAGACAAAGCCTTTTGAAATAATTTCATTAAGTACAACTAGGTGGACATGCAGGTACCAGAATTGTAATCTGTTGATTAAACACTATGATAATGTAGTGGCAGCTTTAAAATTTGAAATTGACAGAAATGAAGACAAAGACTCCATAGAAGCCATTGGAATTTTGAAATCAATATCAACATTTAATTTCATTGTCAACCTGTTTGTTTTTCATGAAATCCTGTCTTATACCCACGTATTAAGTCTATGTATGCAGAATGCAAATGTCACTTTAGGACAGGCTGCAGAACTGATAACAAATACTATGCGGACAATAGTAGACAAGAGAACTGATGATGAATTTTCTAAGATTTGGAAGAATATTGAAGAATTTTCACTGAAACACGGCATATGCTTAGAAAGTCCTACTGTATGTAAGAAAAGAAAACATGAAGAAAGTGTGATGCTAAAAGACAGTTTTGTTCTCTCAACTGTTGGAAAACCCCTAGATGGCCCTGAAAGTGTGAGCAATAAAGAATACTGGAAGATGAAAGTATATTTTGAAGTTATTGATGTCTTTGCAGCAAGGTTAAAGGAAAGATTTAGTGAAGAATCCTTACAACTCGCATGTGCTGTTGATGGGCTGTTTTGTTTGGATTATGAAAAGGCAACTCCATTTGTAAAGAAATATGCTGAGTGTTTAGGACTGAATGTTACTATCCTGAAAGCAGAAATATCAATTGTCAAAACATTAATTAGGAGCAAAGAAGGGGAAGTTTCACAATTCAGCTTTAGCCACTTAAAAGAGGTAGTAAACAAGAACACTTACCCACATTTTCATAAAATTCTAAGGGCTGCTATAACCAAACCAATAAGCTCATCAGAATGTGAAAGAAGTTTTTCTGCGATGAGCAGGATTAAGACTTGGCTGAGGTCATCAATGACACAAGATAGACTTCGTAATTTGGCGGTGCTTCACATAGAAAAAACATTGCTTAAAAACACCATCACGAGTGAAGAAGTTATGCAGAAATTTGCAGAAAAGCCTAGACGAATTAAACTGATGTAATTGGTGAGTACAGATTTTCTTTTTTTTTTTGTGCCGTTTTAATTTTTATAAAATGCATATTTTATGCTGTATACTTATTCCCGTTATTATTAGAAAAGTCAAATTGCGTCAAAGGTCTAATGACGATTATACACAAGTGACTCACACCCTTATTGCTGATAGCGCGAAGATGTCTATGCAAACCTGAAACAAAACAGTAGGCCTATAGCAGTGCCCCCCCAAAATTTTAAGGCTAGATCCGCCTATGAGTGTTTACTAGATTGACAGAGAACGCGAAAAGAGGACATTTGGACTACATGTTTTTTGTAAACAGCAGCACAAACACGAAGGAATTAACGAATATTAATAAACTCTCTCCCTTCTTCTTCTTCCTCTTTGTTTTCTCATCATCCTTCTTTTCTGCCTCTTCTTCTCCTCTTTCTCTTCCTCCTCTTCTTATTCCTTTTCTTCTTCCTCCTCTTTTCTTCCTCTTCTTCTTTCGCTTCTTCTTTTTCCTTCTCTTCTTATACCTCCTTTTCTTTTTCCACTTTCTCTTCTTTCTCTTCTTCTTCCTCTTCCTAATCCACCTCTTTCACTTAATCTTCCTGTTCATGTTCTTCCTCTTCTTCTTAATTTTCTTCATCCTCTTTTTCTTATTTTCTTCCTTATCTTCTTCTTCCACTCTTTATCTTCCTCCTCCTCCTCCTCTTTCTCTTCTTTTTCCTCTTCTTCCTCCTCATTTTCATCATCCACATCCTCTTGTTCTTCTTCCCCTTCCTCCTCCTTTCCCTCCTCTTCTTTTTTTTTCTTCTCCTTCATTTTTTCACTACTTCGAGTGTCGAGGTATATGCAAAGTTCCTATTCTTGTTCTTCTTGCAGCTTCAGTCACGACACTTGATGATGTTTTAGAGTTTATCTGATTTCACTTCAAAGTGGTCATAGTCTGCCTCCAGCTCTGTGTCCTCCCTTTTAGTATATGTTTTGTATGGTATGACATCACCAGGCATTCTCTTCAGATGTGCAAAACATTTCATTTGTTGTCTATTTACGTCATTCAAAATTGGTCATATGCCAACTCTTTCTCCTATAACTTCGTTTCTGATTTTCTCTCTTCTTGTCACTTCAACAGCTGTTCTCAAACATCTCATTTCTGTGATGACTTTCTTTTACTGCGAGCTGTGAGTGACCATCAACACTGATAACATTGGACGGGAGTAAATACGCTTTGTATA
Source organism: Megaustenia siamemsis (assembly GCA_032433765.1). Classification (NCBI taxonomy): domain Eukaryota; kingdom Metazoa; phylum Mollusca; class Gastropoda; order Stylommatophora; family Ariophantidae; genus Megaustenia; species Megaustenia siamemsis. The sequence goes on from JAVIAB010000124.1 coordinate 18,265,036, forward strand.
AGATGTTTCTTTGTTCTGATCAACACTGTCATGTGTTGTAAGAATAGAACAAGCTGTCTTTACACTAGATTTTCATTATTGTACATAATGTGTTGCTATTCCCCGTTTGGTGTAATGTTTTACTTCTGATTGGAGGATGGACTGTGAACTTTACCGATATTTAAGTGGAATATGATTTATTATTCTTTGTGTCGTGTGTTCGCGGTTCGATAGGGAAGCACATGGTTCGACAACAATGGCGTCGTTAGTCGGGTGTGTTCAACCCGTATGTGAAAAGTCTGCGACGGTGGATGGGGCGAAAGAATTTGAAATAATCAACGGCCCAGAAAGCGAAAACAGCAAAGTGTGTGGTACACATGAGACATATTCAGAACACGAAAGGCGAATATGGCAGACTACCGTGAAAGAGATTGACGTAACAATCCAAAGAAAGCCATGGAGAGAAATTCCAACAGCCTACTAAAAGTAGTATTGGAAGGAAAAATACAAGGTAAAAGAGGTAGAAGCAGACCAAGACTAACATGGACGAGTAACATCAAAAGATGGTCAAGTCAATCTATGACAGCCTGCACCATCAAAGCAAGAGACAGAATGGAATGGCGATCCATGGTAGCCAACCTTCGTTGCGGAGAGGGCACACCATGATGATGATGACATAATGTTAATTTATTTATTCATTTTCGGAAAATCTTCCAAGCGTCCTGATCCGATACCTCTTTTATTGTTGAAGCGTCTGTTCTTATATTTACATTTTGCTTTTTCTATCTATCTCTCCCTCTTTCTTTCTTCTCTTTCTCTCACGCTCTCTCCCTCTCTCTCTCTCTCTCCCTCTCTTTCTCTCATGGGTGACTTCCGTTTTTATCTTCTTTTGTTTTAATAATTTTGTTGATTGTTTTACATTGCTCATTCAAGGAACTTAGATGTTTTTCATGATCTCAAGTGTTCTGCTATAAAGGCCTGGTCATCTGCATTTATATTATGTTCATTTTTTGATTTGGTATCTTTGCTTGTATAGTTAATATAGGTAACGAACTGAATGTCGACCAGACATTACTTAGCTGGCAGAGTGTTGTAATGCAGGTCGTTCATGGCAAGGATCTGAGTAGAGGAGCACGGATTTTATCCTTGTTCGGGATGTCTGCTTTTCTCCACATGTTTCTGTTGTTGTTTCTTTGTCGATTTTTCAGAATGCTCTACACACAGCATTGTCCTTAAAACGTTTGATAGATCACATACCTGTCTTATTCAGAAAGTTAGAGTAATAGTTTCGATGTTTCTTGATTTTCTCCAATCACACTTCCGCAATGACTGTATATACTTCTGCATACTATAATAAGTCGTTCCCTTACTTAGTCATTATTTGTCATATAATGTTCATATCAAATTATAACTGATGAACTGAAAGATTAACGTAAATCATTCCGTTTACGATACAATTCATCATCATCATGTGCGATATTGGTTGGCCTAGGCGATCATGTCCTTCCACAATCTTCTGCTAACAGTGCATCGTATCAGTTCTGTTGCTGACTGTTTTCCATGCCATGACACCAAGCCATCCAGTATTTTCTTTCTTTGTCGTCCGCGATCTCGCTTTCCTTTTATTTCGCCAGTTGTAACCAAGTATTCCAACTTTCCTCTTCTCATGATGTGCCCGAAAAATGTTGATTGTTTCTTTCTGATGTCTTTTAGGAGCTGCCTTTTTGTGTTGGCCTCTTTGAGAATGTCCTCATTGATCTTTTTAGCTATCCAGGGAACTTTCAACATTCTTCTGAGAAATCCCATCTCTGTGGTCTCTAATCGTCTTTTCATTTGTTTGTCTACTGTCCATGATTCGATTCCATAGGTCAGAATTGGTTCTATATTACACTGATGAACTCTCTTTTTCATTTCTATTGACATAGATTTGTTGCATATGATATTTTGGCCTGAGCTATTCTGATTTTTATTTCTGTGGTGCATCTTCCATCTGATGTTATTGTGCCCAAGTATTGGGCACGATACAATTAGTGTTTTATTTTTTCTTTGGAAGAATAAGTAATTATAGAAGTTTATAACGCCAGCTTCAAGTTCTGGAAGCAGTCACCTGATAAAGGTCAATATATATATATATATATATATATATATATATATATCAGTAAGTGAACCGGTCGATAAATTAAAGGCCACAAACAGCTGCTCCTGGGTTTCTCGTGTCAGCTACTAGTCACATTTTTTGCTCGTGGTACGGAATGTGATAAAAACTGAATCTATTGTCCTGCAAATAAATATACAGCAATTGACTAATAGTTCTGTAAAGAAACATATAGTTTGGTAAAGAAACATATAGTTCTGTAAAGGAACATATAGTTCTGTAAAGGAACATATAATTCTGCAAATCTTCAGCCAGCAAATAATTTACAGCTCAAGTGAACATTAATAGTGATCATTTGTTCTGTATATGAACAGATTGTAGCAAACCCTTAGTTCTGTATGCGATTAAGCTTTATTGAACTCCTAGATCTATATGAACATGTTATAATGTTCAAAAGCCATATCGCTGTGCCTTAAATTGATAAGTTGAATTAAATTTTACCACGTTTATTGATACGATAACATCACTTTCTGCGGTAATATAATTTTATGCGGCAACATAACTTTATATGATAACATTTCTTCATGCTGCTAAAATTCCAGTTAACACTATTCATTGATTCACCACGAATCAATGTTGCAATTAATTGTGAATGTTATTGTAATGGACCAGCACACTTCACCATGTGAACATGTAATGGGCCAGCACACTTCACCATGTGAACATGTAATGGACCAGCAAACTTCACCATGTGAACGTATTATGAACTGGAAATCTCCACAGAGTACATTTTTAATATGAAACTCTTTATACAGAGCTTTACAGCCGGAAGTAATATGTTCATCAGAAGTGCACCTCCTGTCATTTTTTTTTCCCCCGCACGTTAAAGAACTCTTGACAATAACAACCGGAACGAGTAGATCGTAAATATGGAATCTGCTTGGCCAATAACGTCAGCAGACACCTACCCACACCGTGGTGTCCTGGCAGTGGAGCTTATGCACGTGGACCAGGATACTCCTTGGCTTGTCTCGATATTCTCCAGGGGAGAGGGGATATCGCAGCACCTATGGGTTCGCCCGGTGTGCAGTGATGATGATCCTAACAACAAACAAACGGCATGAAATAGAAGGACTTTAGACGAGAGACATTGCAAATGTGTGCATTCACAACTGCAGATGTCACGTTGGTTGGTGATCTTTCCTGTAAAAAAAAGTAAAGTACCCCCCGTCACGCCAAGTGGCGTATAGGGAAATATGGTGTTAGTGACCCTATATTTTACAGACCTTCAGCACATGATTTTTGGGGTAATGTGGTCGGTATTACGCCCGTGCTGCTTTACTTTCCCAGAAAAAAATCCTGTACCCATTTAAGGCTGGGTGAACCCGGAAGCCGTCGGTTGGGATCGAACCCTACCCCTTGTCCTTTGTAGTCCAGTTCACTAACCACTGAGCTATCGCGGCTCCCATCTTTCATGTAGTGATTTAAATTAACCACAAACAAATACAATTCTTGGCGGACAAAGTGACTAAAGCAGTCAAATTATAACAATGATGCCATTGAGCATCAGTGACACAAAATGTAATTGATTTGTACACACATTGTAATTGAATTGTACATAAATTGCAATTGAACTGTACATAAATTGTAATTGAACTGTACATAAATTGCAATTGAACTGTACATAAATTGCAATTGAACTGTACATAAATTGTAATTGAACTGTACATAAATTGTAATTGAACTGTACATAAATTGCAATTGAACTGTACATAAATTGCAATTGAACTGTATATACATTGTATTTGAACTCTACTTAAATTGCAATTGAACTGTACATAAATTGTAATTGAATGAAAATAAAAATTCACATTGAAAACAAAAAGCGAAAGCACATTTCCTCAAGACTCCGTCCTAAGCTAGAGTGGTAAGAAATCACTTCACTGAGGCCGCGAACGCTTCATACACTGAACACCCGATTATTCGGTGCAAGTTCGAAAGTAGTCACGACCCACAGTTGATATTATATTCCAAACTAGTGCACAGACCACAGAACATGGACCGAGAAGGCATGACTTCTACAAATATTGTTGCCCACAACAATGATCATGAAAGACAAATTGTGAGACACTTTACTGTTGATGACAAATGATTTCATTTAATTTGAAGAAGAAAAAAACCTGTATAATTGTTGCCTCACATCGTAAGCATCTATTTTTCCCAGGGTACTCTTGTTCCTCGGATAATAAAGTCGGTTCGCCTTGGAGAACCGACCGATAGCCCGCTTTAGCCTCCATCCATCAAGGGGGCTAAACTCTTTTCACTCTTTTCTTTAATTATTGACCTCCTCTTTTATTCTCGTATCTTCTGTCTGTCTCCACTCTTGCCACCCCGGCTTTCTCTTTTTCAGGGGATCCTTAATTTGTTTGGCTTCTTTTTGGCCCTCTTTTGGCCTATTCATCACTTATGTAACCAACAGGCACTTTGGTCCTGGTCACTTCTTATTCATGTCATCCTCCAGATGGCCCTTTTCATATAGATCAGTACTTGCATTTTGTTTGTGTTATTGTGTTTCTATGCGAGTCTCTGGTTAGTGAACTGGACTACAAAGGACAAGAGGTAGGGTTCGATCCCAACCGACGGCTTAGGGTTCACCCAGCCTTAAATGGGTACCAATTTTTTTTCTGAGAAAGTAAAGCGGCACTGGCGTAATACCGACCACATTACCCCAAAAATCATGTGCCTAAGGTCTGTAAAATATTATGGCCACTAACACCATATTCCCTATAAGCCACTTGGCGTGACGGGGCTCTTTCCTTTTTTTTATTGTATTTATATATATGTTATAATGTACCTGATGAAGGATTTTGCCGAAATATCGTAGCTTCTATTGCTTCTCCTTGGTTTCAGCTGCTTAATACCATTATATATATATATATATATATATATATATATATATATTTATTTATTTCATTTTGTATATTTCCCAAGGTATTAAGTTTGTGCCCCACCCCCTCTCCCTCCATTCCGGATACCTGTGTTGTTTACTTCCAGCTCCTTCAGCCAAAGCTAGTTCTGTTGTTTCGTATTTCCTAGGAATTTTCTAGCCTGAACTTCCAGCAGAAGATATTTGGGAAATTCCCGGTGTTCGCCTGTACATCAACTGAAGCTTATGCGATGCTTGCGTTATACTTCTCTTGACGTGGCATCATTTAGTGGCAGTGTACTCTCAAGATAAATTAAATGTTCATATTTTGTAGAATATCTTCAATCAATCGTATGTCTTTATTTGTATTCCTGAACTCCTGAAGTCATTTCTTTGGTTTTGATTTAATTTGGAGCAGGACCGTATATGCTTGCTTGCGTTTGCCCGATGACTTAAGGAGTGTACCTCGTCATCATCCGCCCTTAAAAGGACGTTAAGTAGGCGTGTCTGCGTTATGTTGTGGTTTACAGTATAACTGTGATATTTGCGCCTTTCGGCCCAACACATCCGACTTCAATGTGACATTTTTGAGTACCGGGTTGTCTTCCCTCTTCGATCCTTACTCGCTTGGTCAGACTAGACAGGTTAGTCTGTTTTTAGAGGCACCATGGAGAGGTGGAGCAGGGTCTGGATGGTTCTGGTTCACCAATCCTGGTGCAAGCCATCAGCTATGGATCGCTGACAACTTCCAGCTCTGGGAGGACCGGGTATAAGCCATAGCTTAAGACAACACAATCCTAGGGACTTCAACACATTTTTAGAATTTTGTTCTGGGACTTAACATTTTCAACCAGAGTGTGATATCAACTTTTGTGAGAGCTTCTGGTGTTCATTGTTGATGGAGGTTGGCCCAAACTTTCATTTATCTTAGGCTCTATATATGCCTACATTCGGCATGCCTGGAGAACTACTTGTTCTAAAAGGTGGCAAAGTTTCGTTTTCTCTGACCTCCAGTGTTTGGTCATCGGCAAGATCAAAGGTTTATTGTATTTTTTAGGGGGTGCTGGTTTACGTTTATACCTAATTGCTTGTTTTTAACGCATTTCTTCATAGTCCAGACAGTCGTTACTTAAATAACAGTAGTGTCTTAATGCAGCCCTTCATAGCCCAGACAGTTGTTATTTAAATAATATTAGTGACTTAATGCAGTTCTTCATAACCCAGACGGTTGTTAATTAAATAACAGTAGGGACTTAATGCAGTTCTTCATAACCCAGACAGTTGTTCTTTAAATAACAGTAGTGACTTAATGCAGTTCTTCATAACCCAGACGGTTGTTAATTAAATAACAGTAGTGACTTAATACAGTTCTTCATAACCCAGACAGTTGTTCTTTAAATAACGATGGATGAGTATTACGTGTGTATAAAAAGACTTGAAAATATTCATATATTTTTTTAATAGCAAAACCAAAAATTGCAAGTATCGCCCAGATATCGCCGTATGTCACGTCAACTTCTTAGCCCTCGCTGAACCCATTAAATAATTTTCCCGTCTTAAAATTTCCTATAAAAAAAATTATTGTAGCTTATTACTCATATTTTTTAAAAAATTTCTTTAATGAATCTAAGATAAAATAAAGAGATACAGCGAAGACGATGGCGCAGGATAGGACACACACTACGGAAGCCAACTGAGAGTATTACACAACAGGCCCTTTTTTGGAATACTCAGGGAAAAAGACAAAGAGGAACACCAAGGAATTCTTGGAGAAGACATATAGAAGCAGAGATGAAGATGATGGGGAAGACATGGAATGATCTTAAAAGAATGACAAAAAACATAACGACTTGGAAAGTGTTTGTTGAAGACCTATGCTCCACTGGGAGCTAAAAAGGTAGAAGAAGAAGAAGGAGAAGAAAAAATCTAAGCTCATAAGGGAAAATCTATAGATTTTTTTAGGAAAAGCAAAAATGAAACGTCTGTTTAGCCTATCTGGAGTTTATTCACAATACAAACAAATACAATCAAAATGCCTGTTCTATGAACCTACATATGTAGTACCTTTAAATAAGAAAAATAAAAAGCCACACTTTGATATCCTAAATTAAATCGTTTATAATGCTCTTATTTCCTTCTTCATTTGCCTTTCAGCGTTGAGGGAGAGACATAATTTGTAGTCTTTTGCTCTCTTGTTGGCCTCTGCTGCTTTTATGTTTAATAGTATTTTTAATATTCTATCAACTTATCATTTTCGTGGTCGACCTTTGGGTCTGGTGTTCTCGTAACGTTTGTTGAAGGCTCGTTGGGTTTTCTGCCTTATCAAGTGGCTGTACCATTATATCTGTTGTTTCTTTATGTACTCAATGTCGGGAATTATTCCTACTGTTTTTCTCACTTTTCTTGTTTAATCTTACCTCTCGGGCTGTTCCTTGCATTTCGCCTAACACACCTGATCTATTTAGCGATTATTTTTCTTATTGTTATTGCATCTAGGGGTCCAGGACTGGCATTGGCAGTACAGCTTTGGAATGAACATTATATTGTAGATTGCCCGTTTTGCCTATAGATTTATTTCCTTCTTGGACAATAGTGGTGATAACTTTCAGATTATTTGACAAGCCTTGATGCATCTTGGATCTATTTCTGCTGTTTGTGAACTGTCGTTTGTCACTAGACTTCCCAGACATTTAAATTTCTTTACTTGTTTTAATGGTCTGCCATTCATCGTTATGTTGATGTCCTTTTTCTCTTTTGCGATATTCGTGACATATATTTTGTTGATGTTGATTTTCATATTGTATTGAGTGTCTATGTTGTTAAGTTTATTTAAGTGTACTTGTGGATCTTCTGTTTTCCCATGTATTCGCGCCTAATCGTCTGCAAATGGAAGCTCATTAATGTATCTCGGATGGGTTGGCTAACTTACATGTGTAGTCCATCTAGGTTATTGAGTTATTTGCGGGTCATCATCATTGCACACCGAACATGTCCATAGGTGCTCAGATCCCATTCTCCTCAAATCTCGCAGTGTCCAGCGACTAACGACTCCAGTTCAATACAATCTAAGTAACAAAAAATTGGGCTGATAGCCCGCGCTCTGTCTTACTCCTGATCTAACTTCGAAGTGGTCTATGTAGCCTTTTGCTGTTATATAATTTTAAAATTTAAATCGTTCATAGAAGATTGAATAATAAATACTTTGGAACAAAACAAGAAGGAAGACATTATTCAGTGCATCTGCAACAAAGCTACTTATTGTTCATACTGCAGAAGTTGAAGACTCTCTTTCAGGTTCAATCCATGCCTAACGACATCGAACGAAACCTCAAGTCACAGTTTACAGATGTAGCTACCTACTAAGCTAATGTAGCTAACCAACAACTGCAGATCCACTAATCACCTCTCGCTGAACTATTAACCACATCTTAAGAACTCCTAACACGTCTTGCTTATCAAATAGCTACCTTTCGTGGAACTAATTGTCAGCTCTAATGTCAGTTAACTTTGTCCAGTGGAATAAATAAAAAAACAACCTATATTTTGCACAATCACTTACAGCGTTTACATAGTTTGGAATATGCAGGCACTTCTCGCATTGCGTGCTAAAAACCTCTCAACGAATCATTTGCCATTTCTAGTTGCGTACTGAAGTCGGATGTGTTGGGCCGAAAGGCGCAAATATCGCAGTTATACTGCAAACCACAACACAACGCAGACACGCCCACTTAACGTCATTTTAAGGGCGGATGACGAAAAGGTGTACTCCTTTATAGTCATCTGACGAACGCAAGCAAGCAATTTCTAGCTGAACCCTTAACCATTTCTAACTGAACCCTTTGCAGTTTCAAATTGAACCCTATGTCATTTCTAGGTGAACCCTTAGTTATTTCTTGCTGAACACTAAACCATTTTTGCTGAACCTTCAACCATTTGATTCTGAGCGCTTTTCGAAAAGAATCTTTAGTCTTTTCTTGTTTAACTCGAAGTGACTTCTTGATAAACCATCATCATCATTTTAAGGTGAACCATAGTCACCTCTCTAGAAGTTCCTAGTCATCTCTCTTGAAGTTCCTAGTCACCTCTCTTGAAGTCCTAGTCACTTCTCTTGAAGTTCCTAGTCACTTCTCTTGAAGTTCGTAGTCACCTCTCTTGAAGTTCCTAGTCACATCTCTTGAAGTTCCTAGTCACCTCTCTTGAAGTTCCTAGTCACTTCTCTTGAAGTTCATAGTCACCTCTCTTGAAGTTCCTAGTCATATCTCTTGAAGTTCCTAGTCACCTCTCTTGAAGTTCCTAGTCACTTCTCTTGAAGTTCCTAGTCACTTCTCTTGAAGTTCCTAGTCACCTCTCTTGAAGTTCCTAGTTACTTCTCTTGAAGTTCCTAGTCATATCTCTTGAAGTTCCTAGTCACCTCTCTTGAAGTTCCTAGTCACTTCTCTTGAAGTTCCTAGTAACCTCTCTTGAAGTTCCTAGTAACCTCTCTTGAAGTTCCTAGTAACCTCTCTTGAAGTTCCGAGTAACCTCTCTTGAAGTTCCTAGTCACTTCTCTTGAAGTTCCTAGTAACCTCTCTTGAAGTTCCTAGTCACCTCTCTTGAAGTTCCGAGTAACCTCTCTTGAAGTTCCGAGTAACCTCTCTTGAAGTTCCGAGTAACCTCTCTTGAAGTTCCGAGTAACCTCTCTTGAATTTCCGAGTAACCTCTCTTGAAGTTCCTAGTCATATCTCTTGAAGTTCCTAGTCATATCTCTTGAAGTTCCTAGTCACCTCTCTTGAAGTTCCTAGTAACCTCTCTTGAAGTTCCTAGTAACCTCTCTTGAAGTTCCTAGTCACCTCTCTTGAAGTTCCTAGTCACCTCTCTTGAAGTTCCTAGTAACCTCTCTTGAAGTTCCGAGTAACCTCTCTTGAAGTTCCGAGTAACCTCTCTTGAAATTCCGAGTAACCTCTCTTGAAGTTTGTAGTCACCTTTCTTGAAGTTCTTAGTCACCGCTCTTAAAGTTATTAGTTACTTCTCTTGAAGTTTGTAGTCACCTTTCTTGAAGTTCTTAGTCACCTCTCTTGAAGTTCATAGTCACCTCTTTTGAAGTTCCTAGTCATCTCTCTTGAAGTTCCTAGTTACCTCTCTTGAAGTTCCTAGTCACTTCTCTTGAAGTTCCTAGTCACCTCTCTTGAAGTTCCTAGTCATATCTCTTGAAGTTCCTAGTCACCTCTCTTGAAGTTCCTAGTCACTACTCTTGAAGTTCCTAGTAACCTCTCTTGAAGTTCCTAGTCACTACTCTTGAAGTTCCTAGTAACCTCTCTTGAAGTTCCTAGTCACTACTCTTGAAGTTCCTAGTAACCTCTCTTGAAGTTCCTAGCCACCTCTTTTGAAGTTCCTAGTCACCTCTCTTGAAGTTCCTAGTCACTATTCTTGAAGCTCCTAGTTACCTCTCTTGAAGTTCCTAGCCACTTCTCTTGAAGTTCTTAGTCACCACTTTTGAAGTTATTAGTTACTTCTCTTGAAGTTTGTAGTCACCTTTCTTGAAGTTCTTAGTCACCTCTCTTGATGTTCCAAGCCACCTCTCTTGTAGGTTTCTAATCACCTCTCATTACGCTCTTATTCACCTCTCTTGAAGTTTTAAGTCACTTGTCTTAATGTTCCTAGCCACCTCTCTTGAAGGTTTCTAGTCACCTCTCATTACGTTCTTAGTCACCTCTCTTGAAGTTTTAAGTCACTTGTCTTAATGTTCATAGTCACCTCACTTGAAATTCTTAGTCATCATTGCCATTTGAGTGCCGTCTCCGCATCGAAGGTTGGTTACCATGGAGCCACATTCCGCTGTCTCTTGCTTTGATGGTGCGGGTTGTAATAAGCTGATTTTTCCATCTTTTGATGTTACTCCTCGTTGTTAGTCTTGGTATGCCTCAGCCCCTATTATCTTTTACGTTCCATTCCAAGACTACTTTTTAGTAGAATGTTGTGTCTTTAAATATGCCCCCAAAATTGTTTGTCCTGTTTGAATTGTTTTTAGTAGTTATCTTTTCATTTTTAGTTGTTTTAAGACTTTTTCGTTTGTTTTCTTTTCTTTCCATTCAATTCTTCGTATTCTTTTATAAATCCACATTTCAAAGGCTTCAATTTTCTGTTCTGTTTTCTTGTCTAAAGTTCTTAGTCACCTCTCTTGAAGTTCTTGGTCACTTCTCCTGAGATACTTAGTCACCTCTCTTGAAGTTCTTAGTCACCTCTCTTGAAGTTTCAAGTCATTTCACTTGGAGTTGGTAGCTCCTCTTGGAGTTCTCAATCATCTTTCTTTGAGTTCTTAACCACGTTTCTAGGAATTCTTAAAAATCTTTCTTGAAATTCCTAACTATATTTTTGGAGTTCCAAACCTCATTTCTTTGAATTTTTCACCACTGTTTTTGGGGTGCTTAACCGACGTTCTTTGAGTTCTTCATCACTGTTCTTGGAGTTCTTAACCAGCTTTCATCTAGTTCTTAACCACCTTTCTTGGAGTTCGTAACCACCTTTCTTCTGATTCTTAACCACCTTTCTTCTGATTCGTAACCACCTTTCTTGGAGTTCTTAACCACCTTTATTGAAGTTCTTAACCACCTTTCTTGGAGTTCTTAACCACCTTTCTTCTGGTTCTTAACCACCTTTCTTGGAGTTCTTAACCACCTTTATTGAAGTTCTTAACCACCTTTCTTGGAGCTCTTAACCACCTTTCTTCTGATTCTTAACCACCTTTCTTCTGATTCGTAACCACCTTTCTTGGAGTTCTTAACCACCTTTCTTCTGGTTCTTAACCACCTTTCTTGGAGTTCTTAACCACCTCTCTTCTGGTTCTTAACCACCTTTCTTGGAGTTCTTAACCACCTTTCTTCTGGTTCTTAACCACCTTTCTTGAAGTTCTTAACCACCTTTATTGAAGTTCTTAACCACCTTTCTTGGAGTTCTTAACCACCTTTCTTCTGGTTCTTAACCACCTTTCTTCTGATTCTTAACCACCTTTCTTGTAGTTCTTAACCACCTTTATTGAAGTTCTTAACCACCTTTATTGAAGTTCTTAACCACCTTTCTTGGAGTTCTTAACCACCTTTCTTCTGGTTCTTAACCACCTTTCTTCTGATTCTTAACCACCTTTCTTGGAGTTCTTAACCACCTTTCTTGAAGTTCTTAACCACCTTTATTGAAGTTCTTAACCACCTTTCTTGGAGTTCTTAACCACCTTTCTTCTGGTTCTTAACCACCTTTATTCTGTTTCTTAACCACCTTTCTTGGAGTTCTTAACCACCGTTCTTGGAGTTCTTAACCACCTCTTTTGGTGTTCTTAACCACATTTTCTTGACTTTCTTAGCCACCTTCCTTGCGGTTCTTAAGCACATTTCTTCTGGTTCTTAACCACCTTTCTTGGCATTCCCAGCCAACACTTTAGGAATTCCTAACTGTTTTGGAGTTACCAGCCAACTCTCTTTAAGTTTATAACCACCTACCTCGAATTCCTTTGAACTTCTCTTAGAGCTCCCAGCCACATCTCTTGGAATTCCCACCAACCTCTCTTAGAGCTCCCAGCCACATCTCTTGGAATTCCCACCAACCTCTCTTAGAGCTCCTACCCACATCTCTTGGAATTCCCACCAACCTCTCTTAGAGCTCCTAGCCACATCTCTTGGAATTCCCACCATCCTCTCTTAGAGCTCCTAGCCACATCTCTTGGAATTCCCACCATCCTCTCTTAGAGCTCCTAGCCACATCTCTTGGAATTCCCACCAACCTCTCTTAGAGCTCCTAGCCACATCTCTTGGAATTCCCACCAACCTCTAGTAGAGTTTCTAGCCACATCTCTTGGAATTCCCACCAACCTCTAGTAGAGTTCCTAGCCACATCTCTTGGAATTCCCACCAACCTTTAGTAGAGTTTCTAGCCACATCTCTTGAAATTCCCACCAACCTCTATTAGAGCTCCTAGCCACATCTCTTGGTATTCCCACCAACCTCTCTTAGAGCTCCTAGCCACATCTCTTGGAATTCCCACCAACCTCTCTTAGAACTCCTAGCCACATCTCTTGGTATTCCCACCAACCTCTATTAGAGGTCCTAGTCAAGTGATTTAAAGTTCCTAGCCCCCTCTCTTCCATTCAATCTCTCTTAGAGTTCCAACTAACCTCTTTTAGAGTTCATATCAAATCCTATAAGAGTTCCTAGCCAACTCTCTTCCTATCAACCTCTGCTAGAGTTCTTATTAGACTCTCAGAGTTCTTAACTCATTTTCTTTATATCAACCGCGTCAAGAATTTCTGCCAAAATCTCTTGGTGCTACTTTAATACTCTTAGAGTTTTTACCACCTTTCTTCACATCAACTTCTTCTAGAGTTTGATCAACCTCTCTTTGGAGTTTCTATTATACTCTTAGAGTTTTTACCACCTTTCTTCACATCAACCTCTTCTAGAGTTTCTACCAACCCCTCTTGGAGTTCCGATCGACCCTTTCTTGAAACCTCTAATTACTCATCTTTAATCTTCCAGCAACATGTCATGGACCGCCCTTCTCGCTGAATGCTACGGTCTAAGAAGCCCTGCTCCTAAACGATCAGTTCTGACAACAGTCTGAGAATGCCAGCGCATGAAAGGAATACTACAGCTACCACATGTTGCCTGCGCGCTAGTTCAGCACACTACTGTTATTATGACGTAGCGTTCTTGGTCCTTGCTTACAAATTAGATACTTAATGTAAACTGAAATTTTTGTGTGCTTTTTACATAAATAAATTAAGCTTTACATTACCGGTTTAATGCGGTGTCATCTTTGTTTATTTCCTTGTTTTTTTAATTGTGGTATTATTATTGCGAAAGATATGCGTATTCACAATTTAAGAAGGCTTTATATTCTAGAATTATATTTTGTATTTTATATTTCAAAATTGATGTAAATCCGATGTTAGCGAAACACGAGTAGTAATACAATATCAGAGAACAGTGATGTAATAATTACTACAGCAAAATACATTTGTATTAAATTTATAAATAAAATCCTTGTTCTTTATTTTTATTCTTCGCTTCTTCATTTGTCTATCAGTGTTTGGGGGCGGGGGGTCGGAGAAGAGAGAGAGAGAAGAGAAGAGAGAGAGAGAGAGAGTGAGAGAGAGAGAGAGAGAGAGAGAGAGAGAGAGAGAGAGAGAGAGTGGGGTCGTCTGCTGTATTCTGGTCCTTTTCTGGCATCTTCTGTTGTCAGGTCTCTTAGTATTTTTCATACTCCGTTTATCCATTTTTATTGAAGGTGTGCTCTACATTTGTTCTTTTCGTAGCATCTGTTGATTTCACCATGGATCACGTTTAGTTGGTTATGTCTTTCTGCTGCCAAAATATGTTGTTCTGCTGTTTAACAGCTTGAACTGAGGATGATTCCTGTCATGTTTAAATCTTCACTTTTAATTTTGTTGCTTCAACTTGCTGCCATCGTACGAGTGACAAATTTAATGTGGGTAGTGTGTGTATATATGGCCTTTTTCGTCTTGTCAGACGGTCTAGTGGAGGCTATTGTGAATTTTATTTTTGAGGTTTGGTTTTTGTCGAACAGCTTCTCTCGTGGCTAATTCTACCGATGTTTGACAAACACACGCGGTCACAGAATGAACAAGTCAGGCCCACTGGTTCACAGGGTTTTCCAGCCTTTTTCATGAGTCTTTTTTCTCTTCTAAGTTTTGCCTTACCACAGTCTCAAATAATGATATACCACTCCCTACAGTGTTAAAGCACCACAACAATCTCAAAGAACAATACTAAAACGTCACCGTTTGAATAACCAATCTCAAAGAACAATACTAAAGCGTCACCGTTTGAGTAACCAATCTCAAAGAACAATACTAAAGCGTCACCGTTTGAATAACCAATCTCAAAGAACAATACTAAAGCGTCACCGTTTGAGTAACCAATCTCAAAGCCCGCTCAAAGAGTTATTAGAAAAATAACCACCGCAGAAATAAACTGTGTCAAACGCATGACAGGAAACATCCTGAGAGATAAGATCAGAAATGAAGAGGAGTTACGAAAAAGTCTAAGAACAGAATCTGCTATTGATTACATAAAGCGATTAATGATCAGGTTGTTCGGGTATGTGATAAGGCATAAAGAATTATATCTATTACAACGAGTCATCAACAAACGATAGAACACCAGACCAAGAGGCCGACCAAGAAAAAAAAAAGGGGGGGGGGATAAACGGAATATTATAAATGCTCGGAAGTATAACCACAGAAGAGGTCAAATGAAGAGCAGGAAATCATGAACCTTATCTCCCCTGGACGCCGAAAGGCAAATGAAAAATGAAAGAAAGACCACTCAATAGGGCAAACAGTGTACAAAGCTGCCACTGAGGCATATCCAGCATGCCTGGTTGATACCTATGCCCTTCTCAGGCATCATGCCTCATAATTAACTGAACCTGCCTATGTACAAAACTCAACTCAGCTATCATCAAGACTCAACATGCCATTTTACGATTAATAATCTACCTACAGATGCTTACCTTCAGATGTAGCGTACTTGGCAATCGACAACACCCAATCGTTTCTAATCACCAATACTTTATATAAACAATGAGATGTCGACTGAGATTTGTTAATGAGAGTGTGGTTAGTAGTGGCTGCAATCAACGCCAACACCATTGATTCGCGCTCGCACGCAGAGGGGACAAGCTATTACAAGAATTGGAGACAAATAATAATAAATGAATATTATTATAGAGGAAAACTTCCGAGGCGATAATCAGCGAATCAATTCAGAGGAAGAGGTATGTTTACAGCACTCGGAAAAAATGACAAATAATCAACAACAGAAAAAAATATGGACCAAGGCAGGATCGAACCCGTACTCTCAGTGGCACAGCGCCTTGCCACGAAATGCCAAACGCTAGGGAACACTGCCACTCAGCTAACATAGCTAAATGTATTACAAGAATTATTAAAGCGGGGCGCTGAAAAACATTGAAATAAAGGTCGCGTCCTACAGAATGTGATACCTTTGATGATAAGCATACTAGAAGGCTATATAATCGAGATCGGAGGTAATTTAGAAAGCAGTTGGAGAGAAGAAGAAAGTGAGTCTGTGATTATGGTTTTATGGAAGTGATGAGTCAGTAATCATGGGTTTGTGAAATTAAAGAACTGGTGAGTATAGCTGTGCTGAAGTATGGAGTCGGTGATTATGGCTTTGTCCAAGCAAATAACTAATTGTAATGGGTTTGTGAAAGTATGGAACTATTGATTATGGGTTTGTGAAAGTATGGAACTATTGATTATGGGTTTGTGAAAGTATGGAACTATTGATTATGGGTTTGTGAAAGTATGGAACTATTGATTATGGGTTTGTGAAAGTATGGAACTATTGATTATGGGTTTGTGAAAGTATGGAGTCAGGGATAGTGGTTAAATGAAACTAACAACCCAGTAGTTATGGCTTATAGAACTAACAACCAAGTAATGATAGCTTATGAAACTAACAACCCAGTAGTTGTGGCTTATGAAAATAACAACCCAGTAATGATAGCTTATGAAACTAACAACCCAGTAGTTATGGTTTATAGAACCAACAACCCAGTAGTGATGGCTTACAGAACTAACAAGCCAGTAGTGACGGCTTACACGTCTAACAAGCTAGTAGTGATAGGTTATGGAAGTAACAACCCAGTAGTTATGGCTTACACAACTAACAAACCAGTTATGATGACTTTATTTAGATAAGGCGCCACTGGTGACGGTTTTATAGAACTGAGAGACATGAGCAATTTACAGAATGGAGAATACAATAATGATAAAATCTAAAAAACTGATTAGACAATAACTATAGATTATTTTTGTAACTAAGAGGCAACATTGATGAATTTATTTTAAAAAATTCAGAGGCAATTATGTCTAATTTATGAAACTGTGAGTGGTGGTCCGGAAAGTTTGATAACCACTGGAGAAACTATATTTCCGTTAGCGGAAGGGCTTGGAAGGAAGTGACGAAAACATCTGTTAAGTTAAGAAGCCATCAGCCGCCCTGGTTCACAGAAGAGTCCGGTCAGATAGCTACTAGAATTGATAATTTCCCTTAAAAAGATGGATACCAGGGCCGGATATGTTGAGTGGTCGCTCCGCAGGGGGGCACGGCCTCAAGTGTCGAAAAATATGGGTGGGGTCGTATAAGAAGGTAGTAATGGCAGTGTATAAGGGGGCAAAAAAGGAAAACATGCCTGGGAAGCAGATTCAGTAAATAAATTAGTGGATTGTGGAATGCTGGACATGCCAGATAGTGCATGAAGTGAAGGGGAATTATTACTTACGGGGAGCAAAGGGAGGGAACTATTAAGATGAATAGTTGTATCCCCACCCACGAATTGAAAGCAAAGGTCAAAGAAAGAATAAACGATCTTGAGGTAATTACAACCAGCTGCTTAGACATAAGATAAATATTCTTCTTACTTGCTACTTTCAGGGACGTTTTGGTTCCTAGGAAACATTGGCAATTGCCTAGGGTAAAGGTAAAGTAAAGTGCCCCCGTCACGTCAAGTACCGTATAGGGAATATGGTGTTAGTAACCATAATTTTTACAGACCTCCGGCACATGATTTCTGGGGTAATTTGATCGGTATTACATAAGCTCGTGCCGCTTTATTTTCCCATAAAAAATTCGGTACCCATTTAAAGCTGGGTGAACCCGGAAGCCGTCGATCAGGATCGAACCCGACCTCCTGTTCTTTGTAGTCTAGTTAACTAACTACTGAGCTGTCGCGGCTCCCCAATTATCTAGGATGGCTAAATTAAAGGGAGCAGCTGTCGAACATTGTTTAAACTGAAACAAAAAGATCGATTAGCTTATCTAACTATACAATCATTTTGAGTTTTAACAAAAAGATCGATTAGCTTATCTAACTATACAATCATTTTGAGCTTTAACAAAAAGATCGATTAGCTTATCTAACTATACAATCATTTTGAGCTTTAACAAAAAGATCGATTAGCTTATCTAACTATACAATCATTTTGAGCTTTAACAAAAAAATTGATTAGCTTATCTAACTATACAATCATTTTGAGCTTTAACAAAAAAATTGATTAGCTTATCTAACTATACAATCATTTTGAGCTTTAACAAAAAGATCGATTAGCTTATCTAACTATACAATCATTTTGAGTTTTAACAGAAAGCAAGAGAGCCTTCATTGGACTTGGAATTTTGAAAAGAAAATGAAAGTAGATTAAATACAAAATAAAAGTTTCAGCTCCAATGTTACTTCAGTCTTTTTATATCGCTGTGAAACATGGAGAACAACAAAAATGACAGTCATGAAGGTACAGACTTTCATAAATGGGTGCTTACACAGAATTAAATGATGGAAATGGCAGGACATAATCACTAACTCAGAAATATGGACAAAGCGATCAGACAAAGGCTATGGCGCTAGATAGGACAAACACTGCGGAAGTCAACAGAGAGTATTACACGAAAGATTCATTTTAGAATCCCAGGCAAAGAGATAAAGGGGGAGGCATAAACAAACTTGGAGAAGACAGACAGAAGCAGAGATGAAGAGGATGGGGAAGACACAGAACGATGTTAAATGAATGGCTGAAAACAAGACGGCTCTGAAAGTGTTTGTTGAAGATATGCTCCACAGGGAGTTGACAGGATGAATAATAAAAAGAGGAACGATATTGAAGTAATGTCAATTTGATATAACTTGTGTACATTTGAATTAATAAAATTACATTAATTGTTGACCTTTAAATTCAACTTATGCACTTTTACCAAGATACTTTAAATATAGACATGATTTATTTACATGATCTAAACGATGGGGACTACAGCCAACTTTGTTTGGAAGATGAGATATTAATTCGGATGATTCCACTGGCACGGGCGGTTGAGCAATTACGGATTTTAATTCATTTTCAGTGATACCGGGGCCTTCCATAACCACAACAATAGCAAATGATTGATCAAGACAAAATGATACACATGTTAAAAAAAAATCATTGACTGTATGCTGCAACATAGAAGAAGCTAAAGAGTCGATACACTAGCTCAACGTGGTCTGCATCTGATTGTCTTGAAACCCCCCTATGAAGAGTTTCCTATCGTTGTAATATTATATATTCGGTCCTTCATTCATTTCGTTTGGGTAGGTGGGAGCAAGGGCTCAAAACCGTGATTGGTGAACCAGAAGTGTCAAGATTACACTCAACCTTTAATAGGTGCCTCTGGTTTGAAAGTCTAGGGACTAACCATCTAAGTGGATATGCATCGAGAGGGACGGCAACCCGGTGCCTACAAATAGTATCCTTTAGTCGGAGGTTTGGAGCCAAAAGTCGCAAGTATCACCGATTTTTGTAAACCACAATACAACGCAACTACGCCAATGTAACGTCCTTTTAATGGCGGACGATAAATAGGGGTTGCCTTTGGCCGAATACAGAAAAGAAAGTAGGAAGAAATTAATTCCATTTGATTTCATGCAACTAGACCATAAAAAATTTAAATGGCAAGATTATACTCAGAAGCAAAGTGTATATAGTGTGGACGCTTGCCATTACGTACATAGAATGAACTCATTTCATTAAGTATTTAGAGTGAATCTCTGTCATAACGTATATAAAGTGAACACATATTATTACGTACATAGAGTGAACTCCTATCATTAAGCATATAGAGTACATATATATATATTTTTTTTTTTTTAATGTCTTTACGACACATATTACCATTGCTGGTGTATGCCGGGGGACTCATGATAGAACCAGAGGGATAATGGCCGCTTGGTCAAAGCAGTCGCCACGACGTGCGAGACTCAGGATTTTTATTTCACCCCCGACAGGGGGTGATTCTTTGTCTACCGCGAGTTTCGAACATCGTACGTGGCTTTTCAGTCCTGCGAAACAGTGGTTTTAGCCGCACGGCCACGCGCACCTCGGCTTATGGAGTGAACTCCTATAATTAAGTATTTAGAGTGAATGTCTATCCTTACGTATATAGAATGAACTCCTATAATTAAGTATGTAGAGTGAACTCCTATCATTACGCATATAGAGTGAACACATATCAATAAGTATATAGATTGAACTTTTATCGTTAAGGATATAGAATGAACGCATATCAATACAGTGAGCGCATATCAAACCACACACAATCAGCGTCAATATTAGTGTAGGTCTGATAATTAATTCACTGACAAGGGAAGGCTGTCGCACTTCCAAAGGTCAAAGGTTATTTAAATACAACCCTTAACTGCATTTAATAAGCGCCGTTCTGTTCGTAAATTCTCAAAGAGGTCAATACAAAAAGGGAGCTCATAAGAAACATCAGAAAGCCAAAAAATCAACATTTTTCAAGGCACATCACAAGAAGATGAAATTTGGAATGGGTAAAGGCATAAAAATGCACTATGACGCATAGAAATAAGAAGCTGCTGTAAAGCTGATAGTAAGAAAGAAAATCGCAAAATGGAAAAAGTGGTTTGGTAACAGCTTACCAGGTGAGAAACAAAACAAAAGTAGACCGACTTTTCGACCAAGTAGGCCTTCAGCTGGAACAATAAACAACACATTTATATAAGGATAATATATTTAGAATACTTGGTTACAGCTGGAACAATAAACAACACATTTATATAAGGATAATATATTTAGAATACTTGGTTACAGCTGGAACAATAAACAACACATTTATATAAGGATAATAAAGTTAGAATACTTGGTTACAACTGGAACAATAAACAACACATTTATATAAGGATAATATAGTTAGAATACTTGGTTACAACTGGAACAATAAACAACACATTTATATAAGGATAATATAGTTAGAATACTTGGTTACAATTGGAAAAATACAATGACAGAGTGTTCGCGGACGACAAAGAGAGAAGATACTGGATAGCTTGTAATCATGACATAGGGAAACAGTCAACAAGAGTATTGATACGATGTGTGTGTATAGTTAAAAAGAACTGAATTATTATAAACACCATTCTACGGAAGAAATTAAAATACTATGGTCACGTCAAAAGACACAGCGGTCTGGAATGAACAATAATGGAAGTCATGGTTCCTGGACGACGCATCAGGGGCAGACCAAGAAGAAGGGGGTTTCAAGACATCAAGGAGAACTTAAACATGATAACAGAAGAAGTGGGAGATCTGGCTAGAGACAGAGATTATTTCAGACTGGCTGTAGTGAATGCAACGTTCTGTGAGAGATCTGGCTAGAGACAGAGATTATTTCAGACGGGCTGTAGTGAATGCAACGTTCTGTGAGAGATCTGGCTAGAGACAGAGATTGTTTCAGACTGGCTGTAGTGAATGCAACGTTCTGTGAGAGATCTGGCTAGAGACAGAGATTATATCAGACGGGCTGTAGTGAATGCAACGTTCTGTGAGAGATCTGGCTAGAGACAGAGATTATTTCAGACTGGCTGTAGTGAATGCAACGTTCTGTGAGAGATCTGGCTAGAGACAGAGATTATTTCAGACGGGCTGTAGTGAATGCAACGTTCTGTGAGAGATCTGGCTAGAGACAGAGATTATTTCAGACTGGCTGTAGTGAATGCAACGTTCTGTGAGAGATCTGGCTAGAGACAGAGATTATTTCAGACTGGCTGTAGCGAATGCAACGTTCTGTGAGAGATCTGGCTAGAGACAGAGATTATTTCAGACTGGCTGTAGTGAATGCAACGTTCTGTGAGAGATCTGGCTAGAGACAGAGATTGTTTCAGACGGGCTGTAGTGAATGCAACGTTCTGTGAGAGATCTGGCTAGAGACAGAGATTGTTTCAGACTCGCTGTAGTGAATGCAACGTTCTGTGAGAGATCTGGCTAGAGACAGAGATTATTTCAGACTGGCTGTAGTGAATGCAACGTTCTGTGAGAGATCTGGCTAGAGACAGAGATTGTTTCAGACTGGCTGTAGTGAATGCAACGTTCTGTGAGAGATCTGGCTAGAGACAGAGATTGTTTCAGACTGGCTGTAGTGAATGCAACGTTCTGTGAGAGATCTGGCTAGAGACAGAGATTGTTTCAGACGGGCTGTAGTGAATGCAACGTTCTGTGAGAGATCTGGCTAGAGACAGAGATTGTTTCAGACTGGCTGTAGTGAATGCAACGTTCTGCAGAGGATATGCAAAATGGTGATAACTGTTGATAGAGAATTGTGGAAGAACATGATCGCCAATGCCGAGCCATATGGCACATGATGATGACGATTCTTTTAATCTGCTCTATGTCGACGTGCATGAATAAATGACACCTTTGAGTATCACTTAAGTTTTTGAAGGGTATTCCTCTGCGTCTATTATCGAAAGTTAAGATAATAACAGATGAGAGCACACCAAGAAGGAGGTCTTAAGAGGTTAATACAAAACAAACATGTTACACGGTTACATTGATATTTTTACAGCACTCAGAAAAATTCACAAACAGAGAACACTGGGCAGCCTCGAACCGTGTTGGAATCCTAGTTCGAGCTGCCTATTTTTCTCTCTTTTATTTTCTTATATGGTTTACTCATTTAGAATAAGAATGTTGGGAATACCCTGGATGAAAACGTTCTGGAAGAGACCAAAGCTAAGAGAGTGCTAATTTCTGATATTGAGAAAAAACAATCCTCATTTTTGGGCCATGTAATGAGAAGAGAACAGCTGAAATATATTGTGACAACTGAGAAAGTTGAGGGACGAAGAAATAGAGGGAAGCAAAGAGAAAATATACCAGACAGCTTAAGAGAATGGTTTGGCAGAAGGTCAACAACAGAAATGATAAATAACTGTCGAGATAGAAAGTTGTGGAGAGACATGATCACCTATGCCAGCAGGCTTGGTACTGGATGATGATGATTATTTTCTTTCATTTTTTGTGGATTTTCCCGAATTCTGTATATATATATATATGAATGTGTACCTTCTCTGTGTACTGTGTTTGCTTCTTGCCCCGGAAGTTCTAATTTGTATTTAGAATTTTAGTTAATTTGTCATTATTTTTGCCTTCATTTTAATAGAAAACAAACTTGACCCCAGTTTAAACAATTTTCTGGCATCCATCTTTTTGACATGAAGAACGTTCACATTGTTCAGTGCAGTCGCCACGTGGTGTATAGGTTAGCATTTTTATTTCACCAACGATGGGAAAACAACTGCTTCATGTTACTGAGAATAAAAACTATGTCACGCTGATAGGAAAACAACTGCTTCATGTTACTGGGAATAAAAACAATGTCACGCTGATAGGAAAACAACTGCTTCATGTTACTGGGAATAAAAACAATGTCACGCTGATAGGAAAACAACTGCTTCATGTTACTGGGAATAAAAACTATGTCACGCTGATAGGAAAACAACTGCTTCAAGTTACTGAGAATAAAAACTATGTCACGCTGAAAGGAAAACAACTGCTTCATGTTACTGAGAATAAAAACTATGTCACGCTGATAGGAAAACAACTGCTTCATGTTACTGGGAATAAAAACAATGTCACGCTGATAGGAAAACAACTGCTTCATGTTACTGGGAATAAAAACAATGTCACGCTGATAGGAAAACAACTGCTTCATGTTACTGGGAATAAAAACAATGTCACGCTGATAGGAAAACAACTGCTTCATGTTACTGGGAATAAAAACAATGTCACGCTGATAGGAAAACAACTGCTTCATGTTACTGGGAATAAAAACAATGTCACGCTGATAGGAAAACAACTGCTTCATGTTACTGGGAATAAAAACAATGTCACGCTGATAGGAAAACAACTGCTTCATGTTACTGGGAATAAAATCAATGTCACGCTGATGGAAAAACAACAGGTCCCGTTCATCGATCGACCGCTCATCGATTAAATAAAGTGATCCTAATGTATAAGTGCTAATATTTACTAACACCATACTAAGAAGCAAAACATATGAGAGCTTATGGCAGTAGAAAATAGCAAGCACAAGAAATGCACAGAGGAAGATGGAGACGAAAAATGTTAGACAACAGAACAGCGATTTGGACATTACTGTTTGTTTGTTCTTAGGATCATCATCATCAGCATCATCATCATCATCATCATCATCACACCGGTCTGATGTCCACCTCGGGAAAAACCGAGAAGAATCCTGACCCACGTGCACGAACTCCGTAGCACGGCCTGGGATTCACGGTTTGAGTAGGTTTTTGTCAACATTATTTTCCCGAGCGGCGGCCATGTTTATGGTTTACTCTACTAGATTTTAACTGCCATGGATTCTTTAATGCGCGAGTGCAAACTGAACCTCATGTTTATTGCCGTTATCAGAGAGGGATTGATGTCAGACTTCACTACCCAAGAGACCAGGGTAACGTCACGAAGAAACCAGTAATTAATTTTTCATATTTTTTTCTTAACCACCGCCGATTCTAACGGGTTTTGAACCTGGAATCTTCATGTCCTGAGGCCGACATCGCACCTCTAGAACTACCCAGTCTCTATATTCTGAAAATATGACAGAGGGCATCTTTAGAAGTAACATGAAGGTTAATCCTATTTCAGAATATTGAGAATACCCTTGACACAGAGAAGGACCGTTACGTGTATATTCTATATAAGGCAAAACAACAAACGCATTATTAGTAAAACATCCAACAGAAATAATCGTTTCTGTTCAGCAATGTAACGAAACTGGAATGGCTGGAAATGTATGTGGCTAATGGAAAAATCCAGGGAAGAAAATGTAGAGAGAAAGGTTGCTAGATAGGTTACTATGACGGCGTTGTTGGAAGACCGGAACTGAAATTATAAGCAGCTGAAAGTTGTGCAGAGACATGATCACCTTCACCAGTAAGCACGATCCGTAAATGTAAAGCAACACTGTTGAGACCAAAAATAAAAGTCTCTGAAATATTAGCTATGGGACGGATTTAGAGTGACGGTACACATAATGATAGTGTCTATATAAACATTTTATAGACGTAATCATCATTAAGAGCCCACTCTCAAAAGTAAACCATATATAGGAAAGTAGTGGACGGATTGGGGATAATTATTTTTTTTGGAATCAGTGCAGCCTGGCATATCCACGAACAAGTCGCTCATGCCTGGCAAGGTCGAGGAGAGTTCAGTTAGTTCCAACTTTGGTCCGTCCGGTCCAAACAGCTGCAATCACACCCAAACTTCTGAACTTCATAATTATACACTTTTCCTTCTTATTCAACTGCCTTTTTTTCTCTCTCCCTCTCTCTCTCTCTCTCTCTCTCTCTCTCTCTCTCTCTCTCTCTCACACTCTTTCGCTCTCTTATTTCTTTCTTTCCCTCCTTTTTCCTATCTTTCTTTCTCTCCCTCTTGTTCTTTCTTTCTTTTTAATCTCTGTGTATTTCTTTCTTTTTCTCTCTCTCCTTACCTCTCTTTCTTTCCTTCTTTCTTTCTTTCTCCCTCTCTCTTTACCTTTCTTTCTCTCTCCTTATCGTTATTTCTTTCTATCTCCGTCTTTCATTCTCTCTCTTTCTATCTCTATCTCAATTTCTCTCTTTCTTTCTCTACATCTAGCTCTAATAGATTGTTTTTTTTTCCCCATTACTTGATAAGCACATTACTTTTCGAACCAGACGACGGTTCTCAGAGTTTCCAGAGCACCCACATCAAAGTAATAGCCGCTACTGCGGCTTACATCAGGTTTCCTGGGTCTATTGTAGAGAAAGGAGAGAGAGAGAGGTGGGGGGGGGTCTATAGGACTGGAGAAAACAGACCGCATGCCCCGTGCAGTTGCCTTAAGATCAGAGGTATTATATTTTCGAAAAAAAAAAAGTTTTTGACCCAACGGGATTTAAACCCACGTCCACCTGAAACTGAAAGCGGTGGGCTTTTTTTTTAATCTACTCAGTTACCCGCTCTATTATATATATATATATTTATATATTTATATATTTATATATTTATATATTTATTTGTTTACACATTTTTTTTTGGAGGGGTGGGGATTACCCGCTCACTAACGCTCCTATATCCACAAGAGACCTCGTTAAGTGTAGAGCACCCATCGTGTTTCTAACTGCGACAGCTGTCATATTATCGAACACTAACTATGACTTTCACTATTCGTACAGCAAAGTTAAAATGGATTATATTTATATGTTAAACTCACGAAACAGTTACTGGACGTGACACAAGATGTTTTAATTGTTGCTTTTAAAATTTTAAAAAAAAAAGAAAGAAAGAAAGAAAGAAAGAAAGAAAGAAAGAAATAAGAAAGAAAGAAAGAAAGAAAGAAAGAAAGAAAGAAAGAAAGAAAGAAGAAAGAAAGAAAGAAGAAAGAAAGAAAACTTATTGATGTATCATGCAAACTGAAGCCTTTAAACAGGATCAGACCCGAGCTCTCATACTCAACAAATCGTGGGCTGTACCACAACTCCTCCAGTCAGGAACGGACTCAATTTGTTCTTGTGTTTTCTTCTTTATAACGTTCTTTCTGTCCAGATGAATTAAAGCTCCGACCTATATAACTGCACCGCGACTGCGCTGGGGCAGAGAACATTTATTCTTTATTCATTAAGTCCATTCTTTATTCATTAAGTCCATTCTTTATTCCTTAAGTTCATTCTTTATTCCTTAAGTCCATTCTTTATTTCTTAAGTCCATTCTTTTTTCCTTTAGTCCATTCTTTATTCCATAAGTCATTTTTTATTCATTAAGTCCATTCTTTATTCATTAAGTCCATTCTTTATTCATTAAGTCCATTCTTTATTCATTAAGTTCATTCTTTATTCCTTAAGTCCATTCTTTATTCCTTAAGTCCAAATTGAGTTCAAATCCTCTAACAGAACCCCACACATTGGGAAACCATCGTAGATGTAGTTTGCTTTTTCTTTGATGAAAAAAAAAATACGGAGGTTACGTTATTGTGGGCACAGAGTGATGAGTGATAAATGAACAATGCGTTGTGAATGAATGATGCTTAATGAATGAGCAAAACGTAATGACTGAGCAATGTGCATTTATGTGAGGAAAGGTGCTGAGTAGGGTTGACAGTTTGAAATCACTTACCTGCATGTTTTGATATCCAGGGCGCCGACAAAGACGCAGGTACCGCCATTCATACAGAAGAATCTGTCCTTGTGCTCACAGGGCACCACGTGACCATAGGTGATAGACAGTTGTACTATGTGAATTCGTTTCCGCTTGCGTTCTGTGCTCCGCCTAGTTCGGCTGAGGTAGTCGCTGGAGTCCAAGTACGAAGACACGTTCCTCCAGAATTGCGCGTCTCTCGGAACAGTTCTGGCTGCAACGGCCCTGCTGACTGCCGATATCACATCGTCCGCATGCTGATGTTGCAGCTGTGGATATTGTTCATCTGACTCACCCGCGTCTCCAAAGTCTTTCACATTATTCTGGTTAATGTCCGGTTCTCCAGTTTGTGTAGCGATATATCCAGAAGCGCTGTTTTTAAAACTCAACTTGGCACTTTTCTCAGCCACAGTTTGAGAGTCCCCGTCATGAATATTCGGTATGCTGTCAGCATTATATATGCCATTGTAGTGAGCAACCCGCTTGTTAAGTATACCTTCCATTTGTTTCACAGTTTTGTGAATAAGTGCTTCTACCGACACAGGTTTGCTGTGATGGTCAGCCCCTTTTTCTATGGGGTTAGTACTGTTAATATCTCTTACCATCGAGTCTATTCCAGTTGCTATGGCAACATTTTCGTGTGGAATGTCTGTGAAATTATTTTCCTCACTTGAAGAGCTACCGTCGTCTTCTTGTCTGCCGCCATATTGAATATATGTTCTATCAAAAGTGTTACTATTGAAATCTGACGGTTCAAAATTGTCAGGGACATTTATATACCCCAAGGAATATTGATTATAATCATGATCTCTGTCTGCATTGTTAAATCTTGATTGTTTGATTTCCATGCCCGTGCCTTCTATTTTCTGCTCATTCAGCTTGCTGTTTACGCCCGTATCATCATGAAGGTATCCATAGACTCCTCTCTCACCGGTCACAGGTTCATCAAACATGGACAGGAAATGGTTCGTGCTAAATTGTTTACGTTTTTGTACTTTCTCTGTAGCAGCTGCGTGGGCGGGGCCACCAGAAGCAGGGGTAGGACCATATCTACATGAGCCACGACTTGGACTGGTTGAAGATGTAACGTTGTTTCGCTTTGTTGCTTAAGGGGAAGTCCAGGATAAAGATGATAAGATATTTGTTGATAATTTGTGTTTGCACCAACTTTGCTTACAACTCCACTGGTCTTAGGTTTGCCATGAACCGCCTTGCTTATTTGTGACTCCGATAATTCTTGACTTTTTTCTAAATGGTGGTGATGACGCAACTTTGTCAAATTTTCCAGAATTTTTCTCAATTTTGACTTTCTTTTCTTCATTTTTCGACCTAACTTTTTGCTTTTGTCATCCACTTCACTGTCTGCTCCTGAGTTCTCTCCCAGATACAGCATGTCCGGTGGCGCAAGCCATACGTAATTGACCGCATCGTTTGAGAGTTTAGCGTTGCGTTCCAAGCTACCAGGTGAGTAGTCTAGTGACCTTGAGAACGCTGCAGGCCGATGAGGGACGCCTAAGCAGTTGGTGAAGCAATAACCCACCACTAGGAGAGCAACAAGAATCATGCGGCCTGTGCTGTGAGCAGCTACTGATGTTGATTGTTGGGCCATGGCACCCGTGGACACATTTTGGGTGGCGTACTTTTGAATCAAGGATGCATCATTGTTGCAGGTCTCACACCCACTCTCTACATCCCTGGGCATGCAACTAGAACAACGAATGAAACCCAGGCAGCTGGGCGGACTGCGAGAATGTTCGTGGCAACAGTGACATGAGACAGTTGCAGCGCGTGTGGTTGTGGCTGATGTACGACGGGCGATGAGTGTCGCAGACTCTAAACCGGACAATATTAACGCCTCACTCGCGTGTGTTGATCGCACCAATGCGGATATTTCACTCAAAAATAAGAGGAGTGATGAAAACTTAATTTGTTTTGTTTCGACAGTCACTTGCTAGATACACTCTGGTATAAAAATTATTTAAACGGGCGTCAATAGCCTTGTCCCTACTGTACCGTTGAACTCAAATCTAAAAGGACAGATGTTTGTTTTTACAAGATGTGTAAATATCCAGCCTTGAGAATTATTTATCACTCTATTCTGTGCTTGCAGCCACAGTAACGTTACTTTTCCCGTTTTGTTGAACAAATCAAGAACAAAGTGTCGAGGGCAAATGTATAAGAGCTGAAACACGCACATAAAACACAATAAAATGTTGTAGCTAACAATCACACATTGCTCCTGACTTTTCTAACAACATAATTTTCTCCACTCATTAAAAAAAAGCGCACAATTTTCCCTAAAAATAATGACATAAACGAAGTAGTGATTGTCTACATTTATCTCAAACTTTGACCTCAGATGAACGCTACTCAGTTTGTTAAGTAAACAAACGTGTCTCGGAAACAGACTCTGATCTCATGAGGCGGGTTTCTAAGTTTAGCCAAGGCTATTTGCTACACTTTACTTGTACATTTTTATTTTTAAAACTTAAAAAAAGAAAGTGAAGCTCAAAGCTTCAAACTACAACTTTTCGTTCGCCTACAGTTTTAATCTTCTTACTCAGCATTGCCGGCATAACAGCATATCATGCTCCAGCGTTATTGTTTTCATTAAATCTTATTTCAGACCACACATGAAATTTAATTAAATTGGATATTTTACTGGATAAGTTTATCTTCCAGCTTAAAACATAAACATTTCTTACTTCTTTTTCTACAAATAAATGTCTTCAGACTTTATTTAGTATCTAGATTTAAACTACAAAGTGTTTTACAAAAGAAAATTGATAGAAAAGAAATTGCAGAACAAGTAAATTCAGATAAGAATAACTAGGGTTATATGAGCATTACGAAAACTGAGGGGAACTATCCAATAAATATAACAGAATCTAATGAATCACCACTATACACATTCCTGCTACACAATTTAAAAAAAAAATAAATAAATAAATAAAAACATGAAAATTAAAGTCTACGCTCATTTTGGGCTTATATTAGAACTTTAACAGTTAATTAAAAAAGAAAACTTAATCCACGAACCGTGTACCTTATAAATGAAACAAAATTTACATAAAACAAGAATATTTTCATTTAAAATGTATGTCCGGTAGAGTGGATAAATGTCAGAAATAACCACCTAGTCAACAGCACAATAAATTGACACTGGAATAAATAGAAAGCAAACAACATAAACTATCATAATAGCACATATCCCGAAACATCAAATTGTTACTTTGTGAGTAAAAGAGAAACTGACAGATGGCACAGTTTGTATCTACATTATGTAACTAATACAAGACATGGGCAATGCTTGAAAGATACCAGTGTAAAATCACATTACACAGTGAAATGAGGTGCATTAGAAATGATGCAAATAAAACAAGGAGACACTGGGTAAACAACAAAAATATTTGAGAAGAACCATGGTGAGAAGTAAGTAAATGAATCTATCACTTCAAGGAGTGAAATAGTTTTGGCATATGGTGGTCAGAATCAAATCTGTGAAGCAACCTGTATAAGCGATGATCAAACTATGTGATACCAGGCTACAAGAGGAAAGTACGACTGAGGAAATGTTGGAAATCATCTCAAGATTAGAACAATTCAAGTTACACATCAAGTGCTGTCCTGGAAACAACAAGATTCCTTTCTGCAAATACTTCCTGCAGAGGCAATAGGAATTTCCACCGAAATGAAGCGTGTCAGACGCATGACAGGAAACAGCCTGATAGATAAGATCAATTTGCCGAATGGCAAATGAGGAAAGAAGGAAGGAGGAAGGAAGGAAGGAAGGAAGGAAGGAAGGAAGGAAGGAAGGAAGGAAGGAAGGAAGGAAGGAAGGAAGGAAGGAAGGAAGGAAGGAAGGAAGGAAGGAAGGAAGGAGGAGGAGGAGGGAAGGAAGGAAGGAAGGAAGGAGGGGGAGGGATGGAGGGAGGAAGGAAGGAAGGAAGGAGGGAGGAAGGAAGGAAGGAGGGGGAGGGATGGAGGGAGGAAGGAAGGAGGGGGGGGGGAGGAAGGATTGAAGGAAAGAAGGAAGGAAGGAAGGAAGGAAGGAAGGAAGGAAGGAAGGAAGGAAGGAAGGAAGGAAGGAAGGAAGGAAGGAAGGAAGGAAGGAAGGAAGGAAGGAAAAGGCAATAGGACAAAGACGATAGAGGATAGACAAATAGAAGATCATATGAAAACAATGAAAAGACACAATCAAAGAAAAGCTGGTTGACTCTGATCTTAAATTCCGGATTCTATACATTAATCAAGTTACCCAACACAACTATTGAAGTATCGTTTTGAGAAAGAAGTTTGCAGTTGTTGATTTCGTCAAATGTCACGAAGTCCCAGAACTAAACAAAGAATTGACGTGAGCAAATCACCCGCTGCAGACACTCTAGCGAACACAAAATATGCTGAAGGCACAGAAATACGGAACTCCATTATACTTACTGAACAAGTCCATCATTTGATAGATGCTACGATTAAGAAAAACCCATTTTAAAACAAACATTCAAAGACAAGAGAGCATGCTAGCAACGTATATTATTTATTTATAAAATTGAAATCTAACACGAAATGCCAGCGCTTTTTTTTTTTTTTTAATTTCAAAATGTTAAAATATCCTTTCGTGATACTTCACTCTACTTCATGCTTGTACCCACAGAAACATTACTTCTCTACACACGAGTTTTAGACTCATTGAACAAATTCTGAGCTAGCTGTCGAGGGCGAAAAAAAAAACCCCGTTATTTTGTTCTGTCGCCACTCAGTAAAGCTGTCATATACAATTTCATGTTTACACGGGTTTTTTTTTCCACCTTGCTTCGTTAGACTTTACTGCAGCTTCGCGCGAAAATCACAAACTTGTGCCTATTTCCGCGAAAAAAATAAACAAAAACGAGGAAAACACAATAACCGCAAAAAAAAGTGTACAAAACTGTGTCTGGGTCTTTTTAACACTCACATAGCTTGTGGTTTGTTACACACGCGTGAACAGCTCAGCTTTCTCCATAGAACAAACATAGAGCAACTTTCACTAAAGATAATTGCATAAACGACCTTTAAATATTCTAGTTTTATCATGAACCCTAAATTGGTCTTGTTAAGAAATAAAACGTCTTTCAAGACGGACTCACTCCATAACGCACTTTTCACAACTTTAATTTCAGATCTAAGATAAAACTTTGGTTGGATATTATCTTCTTACTTCCATTCTAATCCAAGTAATCGGTTATAAGCAACTACTTTTATCTTCCACCAATGTGACTTTTTTTTCTTCTTCAATGAAACAAAATTTATATAAAACAAAGAAAATGTTAAAAGATGTGTGCAACAGACTAAAAATTATTTGTTTTACGTGTTTCATAACTAGCATTTTACAGAAAATAAACAAGTTAGATAACACAACTGAGATTTGTTCTTCATCTCCTATATGCGACCAATATTTGAACATAATGAAACAGAAAATGACGAATGCAATTTTCATCAAAACCGTTTTTCCTATTAGGTGACTGGTAATTGTTACCCTTGCCTTACGACGCTGCAATTTAATCTACTTCTTTCGAGACTGAAAAGGTCTTACTACTACATCTACTACCCTACTACAACAATTACTACTACAACAAATACCACAAATACAACAACTGCTACTACATTTACTACAACTACTATAAAAATTACTACTACAATTATTACCACTAGTACATAATTTTCTACTACTACTTATACTACTAAAACTACTACTTATAGGACTACTACTACTTATACGACTACTACTACTACTACTACTACTACAACTACTACAACTACAACTACTACTACTACTACTTATAAGACTACTACTACTTATACGACTACTACTACTACTACTACTACAACTACTACAAACTACAACAACTACTACTACTACTTATAAGACTACTACTACTTATACGACTACTACTACTTATACGACTACTACTACTACTACTACAACTACTACAACTACAACTACTACAACTACAACTACTACTACTTTTCCACTACTTCTATAATTTAGCTCACATGAGTATTTAATAATTATGTCAAAAAACACACATTATAATGTATGATAAATGTATTGAGTGTCCATATAATTGTGCATTTAGTAACACAAGAGCATCTTCACTTTGGACAGCACTTTATTTCATCACCCGAAGACACATAAAACGAATCCTAAATGTGCAAATAAATTACCTATAAAACTATGAATAAAAAGAGTGGTTTCATCTGCACTTTTTAACCGGTGAATTTAAATGTGGTTTATACACTCAGTTGAGATATGATATTGTAAAAATAAATATTTATTTGTAATTGTTGATACATGCTCGGGAAATCAAGTGATACGAACCGTTTGAAAATAATCAAGAAGTTTTGGTCTCAATGAGTTGCTTAACAGCAGTCCCAGAGATACTCGGATGTTCCTAGACCCTCGCTTCAGCCCGTGCATTGCGCGTCTGACTCTCTAAGGTGGGAAATTACCTGCGAGCAGGGCAGTGGGTTCTCTTCTCGGGACGAGTGCAAAGCAAGGGCTAGAGACACTCAGAAACTACGGGTAGGGCAGTTCATAAAAAGTGGGACGGTGGTGGTTGAGATAGTTTGTGAAAAATGTGGTACACTGGTTGAACGTGATGAGTGGAAGTAGCGTGGTGGTTAACAGGCAGGGATTCCCAATCCCATGATTCCTACCTTGCTTCTGTCAGAAACTCTCTAATCGGTTAAGCTAATTAAATAAACGGGTAATTTGCTCACAGAGTTAATGAGGGTAACAAAAGCGAGGAAGAGCCCCGACCTCGCTCACGTTCAATTATCGTTTAGTCGAGTGCTACATAAATACACACACTATATAACATATATATATATATATATATATATGTATATACGTCTTACAGGGAGACATTATTATTAATGTTATTATTATTTGTAAGTCACATTTTCTATCTAATTATTTATTACTACAAGTAGTTAGTGGATTCCGGTACATTTACGAGCTATCACTGTAAATCTCGTTATGGTCAATGAAACATATCTGGCCAAGACGCTGTTTTATGTTTACGTGACGGCCTCAGAAATAGGTCACTTTGTCAAGCCAAGTCAGCAGAAATTATACAGAGAAGTCAGATCTGGTCCAATGCTGTAATAGAGATGGTTAGTCGACCAAACTGCACAAATACTGCAGCGTAACTTAGTTGTTAAATACCACACGACGTAATAAAAGACGTATCCATGGTGAATTACGAATACGAAAACAAAGATTAGATAACCAAAGAGGAAGTTACACTGTTCTATACTTATCCAATGTTCATCCGTTAAGTGAACGTTGATGTGTTGCGTCGGTAGTTTACGGTAAGCTACGGCATTGGCGACTTTTGGCAATACTTTAAACCGTATATAAAGACAACAAACAAATGGTTTACATACCTCAAGAGAATGTTTTGTATTTCCATAGCAAAGAAAATGAGGGGAAAGATGCAGAGCTCGAGGTAAGTGCAGTGGAAGTTGGAGTAACAAAAACAATGAAACTTTACAACAGCATCGAATGCCAACGGCTGAAGCTGTCTCAAGAGTAGTAACTAGAAATATATATGACTTTCTATCTGAAGAGTAGTAACTACAAAAACATATGATTTTCTGTCTGAAGAGTAGTAACTACAAATACATATGATTTTCTATCTGAAAAGTAGTAACTAGAAATACATATCTCTTTCGACACCCAAGGACATGACCTCCCTCTAGACCACCCAATCCCTTACCCAAGAATACAGAAACAAGTATACTGGTCAATATGGCGGATAGGCGGCAAGAACCATTGAGGAATAGTCTGAAAAGTCTTCCTTGTTGCAGTTTTTTCATATCCCAAGTCTGGCTTGCTGCCGGAGCTACGGAGTTTAGTGCCCTGTGCCCACCGTGAACTGTGTTTCATCCGGATTGTGTTTCGATATTCCGATTGCTTACATTAAATGATGATATCGTATGAAGAAGGACAATTCAGCTGCGTTCACTTTCGCTGCCGCTTGGCCTTATGCCATTTGCCGTGAGCTGTAGCTGCTATGATTGGGGCTGCAACTGCCTTTCTTTGTTTGGATCCGTCACTGAGGTGAGATTAATAATAATAATTCGGATAATTCCACTGGCGCGGGTGGTTGAGTAATTATTTATTTTATTTCGTTTGGAGTGATACCGGTGCCTTCGACTAACTATAACCATAACATAAAGAAGTAAGGAAGAAAATGATACTGATAATCGTCTATCCACATTTCAGCATTTACAAGTCCCGATCTCCGTTCGTCAACAGTTTCTCCCCATTCAATCACATATCTTTCCCGTCTTACCCCATTTCTCGACTTCATAATAAAGAGGCGTCAGAGAACGAGGAGTGAACGACAAATAAATGCAGAGCTGCGGTAAAGCTGGTAGCAAGTAGCCAGTAGTGGGGTGTAATGTGCACTCCTACAAGGTATGGTGACAGCTTTACAAAAAAGGAACAACAAAGTACTGACGTTTCGGCCTACATGCGGCCTGTTTGTCAGAAAACGAGAACAACGACAACAAACGATGAGGCACAGGAAAATACTGCTACATCTAGGATGATTGGGACAGGTCATCAGAGAACGAGTTGAACACAGTGCAAAAAAAAGTAAAGAGCCCCCGTCACGCCAAGTGGCGTACAGGGAATATGGTGTTAGTGACCATTCAATTTTACAGACCTTCGGCACATTTTTTTTTTGGGGGGAGGGGGGGGGGGTAATGTGGTCGGTATTACGCCCGTGCCGCTTTACTTTCCTGAAAAAATCCGGTACCCATTTAAGGCTTGAACACAGTGTAATGGGACAATGTTATCAGCTCATAAGCTCTACCGCAGCACGACATTTATTTGAAGATTCTCCAACAGAAAATTGACGAATATGTGAAATAAAACAAGTACAGCATAGTCTTTCAACGACTAAACCTCAGGAGCATGTGTTATCGACGAAGGGGGTTCGCATTTCAATGTACATTTTGTGTGCGCGCGTGTGTGTGTGTGTATGTGTGTGTGTGTGTGTGTTTGGAGTGATCCGGGTTTTGTTTATTTACTTTGCAATTATTTGTTACATAATGAGAAAGTGAGTACCTAATCTTATCTGACGCGGATATGAAGGGCTGATCTCCTGTTCCAGTTTATCGCATAAATGAACATTTCGATGCTCCAGATGTTGACAAGTGAAAGAACTGACTGCTGCTATCTGCTGCATAAATAGCATGCACAATTGAAAAGAAAGAAAGAAAGAAAGAAAGAAAGTAAGTAAGAAAGAAAGAAGAAAGAAAGAAAGAAAGAAAGAAAGAAAGAAAGAAAGAAAGAAAGAAAGAAAGAAAGAATAATTTTTACCACCATTGAAATAATAATATTAAATCACTTTCTGAAAATTATGCGGTACTAAATAATGGAGTTTGCACACTGCGCTGCACAAATCTGTCTGCGTGTTCAGGGTATCCCAATGACGTATCTCTCTCTCTCTCTCTCTCTCTCTCTCTCTCTCTCTCTCTCTGCGATCAGGACTCAATAAGAGTAGGATTCCAGACTCCCACATGAAGTCAGCTGTCAGGCTAAGTGTAGTGATCGCCCCCACAGACAGAACATCACAAGTAGAGTTCGCCTGATCCACTCTGATTGAACACCCGTTAATACGTTGCACTGTGTTCTGCGCCAGTGGCCCAGTGCATCCGATTTCAGCCAGCATTTTATTCGGGTTTGCTTTCCCTAGCCTTTTATTGTCCCCAATCTTCCTGCAAGGCAGCAGATTTTTTTTTTCTGTAGGGGGATTCTGCCCTTAGATGGTCGGCCCTCCCAGGTTTACGAGCACCATCTGCCCGAGTCACTAGAGGTGACTAACACAGACATGCACACACAAGGATGTGAGATGTGACTAACACACACGCACGCATATAGATGTGAGATGTGACTAACACAGACATGCACACACAAAGATGTGAGATGTGACTAAGACATATGGCACATGACTAACATAAACATGCACATAAAGATATGAGATATAACTGACATAGACATGCACACACACAGATATGACACATGCCTAACATAAACATGCACACAAAGATAAGAGATATGACTAACATAGATATGCACACACAAGGATATGAGATTGGACTAACATAGCCATGCACACACAAGGATATGAGATGTAATGACGTATTAGTCGGTACTGATGAAGCCCAATAATGATGATTATATATATAAAAGCACGCTAGAACTAAGAATATACATATTGGGAAGGTATTAAACCACGGAGGGGCCAATAGATTCGGGAAGCATTTTAAAATAACTAGTATCCTTCACAGTTGAAGTCTCCATGTGTCCAACGATCTTTGCAATCAAGCATCAGACCTTGCAGTGTCCGTATTGTGTCGTGCCACACATCTCTGTTCTGGACGAGTTGTTCAATTTCTACGAATGAGCTTATGCCTGCTGTTGTTTCATCTCGCCTTAGTGTTCTTTTCAGTATTTCTCTAGTCAACCTCTTTTTATTTTGCCCTCTGGTTTCCATTTAATAACATACTTTGAGATTCTCTTGCTTTCTCTTCTTATCGCATGGCCAACATACTAAATACCTTTTTTTTATTTTCCCTTCAAATTTCTCTTGTGCTGCTTTCATTTCTTTGTTTTTGTTGCAAATTATGTGTCGCCACTAGCTTATGCCTTACCACAGTCCAGACCTTTTCCATTTCTTACTCCCCTTATGACAACTAATGTCTCTTATGAACCTACATGTATCTCAATGACCTATTCCATATTTTAGTTCTTAAATGTTATGTAGAGCCAGTCTTAACATATGGATATGAATCATGGACAATATGACAACAGACAAGAAAATCAGTGGAGTCTGTAGAAATGAGGTTTTACAGAAGAATGTTGAGAAAATCATGGACAGCTAAGAAGAGTAATGAAAACGTT
This sequence comes from Megaustenia siamemsis, assembly GCA_032433765.1. NCBI lineage: Eukaryota > Metazoa > Mollusca > Gastropoda > Stylommatophora > Ariophantidae > Megaustenia > Megaustenia siamemsis. Next base: position 18,303,008 of record JAVIAB010000124.1, read on the forward strand.
CTGAAAGAGGCCAAAGCAAAAAGAGAGCTAATTTCCAATATTAGGAAGAAACAATCATCATTTCTTGGCCATGTAATGAGAAGAGAACAACTGCAATATATTGTAACAACTGGGAAAGTTGAAGGACGAAGAGATAGAGGGAAGCAAAGAGAAAAAATACCAGACAGCTTAAGAGAATGGCTTGGCAGAAGGTTAACAACAGAAATGATAAATATCTGTCGAGATCGAAAGTTATGGAGAGACATGATCACCTACGCCAGCAGGTGACTTGATGATGATTACATAATTTGCCGCAGTACCCAACTTTTCTTATCCTCCACGGTTGAGTTGTTAATGTACTCGCTTTCAGATCAGCATGATCCGGGTTCGATCCCCTGAAGTGGCGGATTTGTATTTAGGACATACAAGACTCCGGGGTTCACCCAGCCTATAAAAATTGGTACCAGAGATTTTTCTGAGAAGTAAAGGCAACATAGCGTGATACCGACCACAGCATCCAAAAATGTGCCATGGACACAGAAACATCTAGCCACTAACACCATATTCCCCATACGCCTAACAAGGCGTGGAGAGAATCTTTACTTTTTTTTAACTGCTCACCACAATTTTCTTTTCAGCGAGCTAGGCTATTTGTTTTACTTCGCGAAGTTTCTGGGCGTTTCCTGTTTCATCAAGGCTTCCCTCAGTTCTGAATATTCCCATTCTGCAAATGACTACTGCATCAGCAATTTTAAATCTCACTTTTCCTATCATTAAATATTAAAATAATTATTTTGCTCGTTTTTAGCAGGTGATTTTTGTCCAAAATGTGTCCTAGGCTGATGCTTCTGCACATTCTAGCAAGGGGTTTTGAATTAATGTTTGCAGTAAAAGTGCATTATTTTAAACCAAATATTATGTTATGTATGATAGCGTACGGCTACTTATATGTTTGAGTAATTATTTGTATCGACGTAGTATTCCTACTAATTCACTTGCGCATTTTCTCATTCACTCCCTGGCTCACTCACTCATCAGCTATTACTCTATAAAGTTCACCTCTAGCGGACGGCCTAGAGTCTATGTGCGTTACGGGCAGTCTAGAGTCTATGTGCGTTACGGGCAGTCTAGAGTCTATGTGCGTTACGGGCAGTCTGGAGACTATGTGCGTTACGGGCAGTCTAGAGTCTATGTGCGTTACGTGCAGTCTAGAGTCTATGTGCGTTACGGACAGTCTAGAGTCTATGTGCGTTACGGACAGTCTATAGTCTGCGTGCGTTACGGACAGTCTATAGTCTGCGTGCGTTACGGACAGTCTATAGTCTGCGTGCGTTACGTGCAGTCTAGAGTCTATGTGCGTTACGGGCAGTCTAGAGTCTATGTGCGTTACGGACAGTCTAGAGTCTGCGTGCGTTACGGGCAGTCTAGAGTCTGTGTGCGTTACGGGCGGTCTAGAGTCTATGTGCGTTACGGGCGGCCTAGAGTCTATGTGCGTTACGGGCAGTCTAGAGTCTATCTGCGTTACGGGCAGTCTAGAGTCTATGTGCGTTACGGGCAGCATAGAGTCTATGTGCGTTACGGGCAGTCTAGAGTCTATGTGCGTTACGGGCAGTCTAGAGTCTATGTGCGTTACGGGCAGTCTAGAGTCTATGTGCGTTACGGGCAGTCTAGAGTCTATGTGCGTTACGGGCAGTTTAGAGTCTGCGTGCGTTACGGGCAGTCTAGAGTCTATGTGCGTTACGGGCAGTCTAGAGTCTATGTGCGTTACGGGCAGTCTTGAGTCTATGTGCATTACGGCAGTCTAGAGTCTATGTGCGTTACGGACAGTATAGACTCTATGTGCGTTACGGGCAGTCTAGAGTCTATGTGCGTTACGGACAGTCTAGAGTCTGCGTGCGTTACGGGCAGTCTAGAGTCTATGTGCGTTACGGGCAGTCTAGAGTCTATGTGCGTTACGGGCAGTCTAGAGTCTATGTGCTTTACGGACAGTCTAGAGTCTATGTGCGTTACGGGCAGTCTAGAGTCTATGTGCGTTACGGGCAGTCTAGAGTCTATGTGCGTTACGGGCAGTCTAGAGTCTATGTGCGTTACGGGCAGTCTAGAGCCTATGTGCGTTACGGGCAGTCTAGAGTCTATGTGCGTTACGGGCAGTCTATGTGCGTTACGGACAGTCTAGAGTCTATGTGCGTTACGGACAGTCTAGAGTCTATGTGCGTTACGGGCAGCCTAGAGTCTATGTGCGTTACGGGCAGTCTAGAGTCTATGTGCGTTACGTGCAGTCTAGAGTCTATGAGCGTTACGGGCAGTCTAGAGTCTATGTGCGTTACGGGCAGTCTAGAGTCTATGTGCGTTACGGGCAGCCTAGAGTCAATGTGCGTTACGGACAGTCTAGAGTCTATGTGCGTTACGGGCAGCCTAGATTCTATGTGCGTTACGGGCAGTCTAGAGTCTATGTGCGTTACGGACAGTCTAGAGTCTATGTGCGTTACGGGCAGTCTAGAGTCTATGTGCGTTACGGGCAGTCTAGAGTCTATGTTCGTTACGGGCAGTCTAGAGTCTATGTGCGTTACGGGTAGTCTAGAGTCTATGTGCGTTACGGGCAGTCTAGAGTCTATGTGCGTTACGGGCAGTCTAGAGTCTATGTGCGTTACGGACAGTCTAGAGTCTATGTGCGTTACGGGCAGTCTAGAGTCTATGTGCGTTACGGGCAGTCTAGAGTCTATGTGCGTTACGGGCAGTCTATGTGCGTTACGGGCAGTCTAGAGTCTATGTGCGTTACGGGCAGTCCAGAGTCTATGTGCGTTACGGACAGTCTATGTGCGTTACGGGCAGTCTATGTGCGTTACGGGCAGTCTAGAGTCTATGTGCGTTACGGGCAGTCTAGAGTCTATGTGCGTTACGGGCAGTCTAGAGTCTATGTGCGTTACGGGCAGTCTAAAGTCTATGTGCGTTACGGGCAGTCTATGTGCATTACGGGCAGTCTAGAGTCTATGTGCGTTACGGGCAGTCTAGAGTCTATGTGCGTTACGGGCAGTCTATGTGCGTTACGGGCAGTCTAGAGTCTATGTGCATTACGGGCAGTCTAGAGTCTATGTGCGTTACGGGCAGTCTAGAGTCTTTGTGCGTTACGGGCAGTGTAGAGTCTATGTGCGTTACGGACAGTCTAGAGTCTATGTGCGTTACGGGCAGTCTAGAGTCTATGTGCGTTACGGGCAGTCTAGAGTCTATGTGCGTTACGGGCAGTCTAGAGTCTATGTGCGTTACGGGCAGTCTAGAGTCTATGTGCGTTACGGGCAGTCTAGAGTCTATATGCGTTACGGGCAGTCTAGAGTCTATGTGCGTTACGGGCAGTCTAGAGTCTATGTGCGTTACGGACAGTCTAGAGTCTATGTGCGTTACGGACAGTTTAGAGTCTATGTGTGTTACGGGCAGTGTAGAGTCTATGTGCGTTACGGGCAGTCTAGAGTCTATGTGCGTTACGGACAGTTTAGAGTCTATGTGCGTTACGGGCAGTCTAGAGTCTATGTGCGTTACGGACAGTCTAGAGTCTATGTGCGTTACGGGCAGTTTAGAGTCTGCGTGCGTTACGGACAGTCTAGAGTCTATGTGCGTTACGGGCAGTCTAGAGTCTACGTGCGTTACGGACAGTCTAGAGTCTGCGTGCGTTACGGGCAGTCTAGAGTCTATGTGCGTTACGGACAGTCTAGAGTCTATGTGCGTTACGGACAGTTTAGAGTCTATGTGCGTTACGGGCAGTCTAGATTCTGTGTGCGTTACGGGCAGTCTAGAGTCTGCGTGTGTTACGGACAGTCTAGAGTCTATGTGCGTTACGGGCAGTATAGAGTCTACGTGCGTTACGGACAGTCTAGAGTCTGCGTGCGTTACGGGCAGTCTAGAGTCTATGTGCGTTACGTGCAGTCTAGAGTCAATGTGCGTTACGGACAGTCTAGAGTCTATGTGCGTTACGGACAGTCTATAGTCTGCGTGCGTTACGGACAGTCTAGAGTCTATGTGCGTTACGGACAGTTTAGAGTCTATGTGCGTTACGTGCAGTCTAGAGTCTATGTGCGTTACGGACAGTCTAGAGTCTATGTGCGTTGCAAATGTTTTCCGTTGTTTAGAAATGCATATCTCAACATTAGTGAAGTAACAATTGTTGAAAATACATACTTATATTTATATCATCGTAAAACCTATGCCACAATTTTTGAGAATACATACTTATATTTATATCATCGTAAAACCTATGCCTCAATTGTTGAGAATACATATTTATATTTATATCATCGTAAAACCTATGCCTCAATTGTTGAGAATGCATACTTATATTTATATCATCGTTAAACCTATGCCTCAATTGTTGAGAATACATATTTATATTTATATCATCGTAAAACCTATGCCTCAATTGTTGAAAATACATACTTATATTTATATCATCGTTAAACCTATGCCTCAATTGTTGAGAATACATACTTATATTTATATTATCGTAATACCTATGCCACAATTGTTGAGAATACATATTTATATTTATATCATAGTAAAACCTATGCCTCAATTGTTGAGAATACATATTTATATTTATATCATAGTAAAACATATGCCTCAATTGTTGAGAATACATACTTATATTTATATCATCGTTAAACCTATGCCACAATTGCTTCCCTCCTGTCTCTGAGATGTAGAAATGTATCGTCATCATAGCTTGGTTACTATTTATGAGTTTTACAGACCATATTGTGGCAGCCATCATTCATCATCAGCATCAGGTTGCATGCCCTTTGCAGAACATTGCATTCACCTCAGCACGTCTGGAAGAATCTCTGACTCTAGCCAGATCTCCCACTTATTCTGTTGTCATGTTCAAAGTCTCCTTGAGGTCTTGAACCCTCCTTCTTCTTGGTCTGCCCCTGATATGTCGCCCAGGAACCTTGTCTTCCATTTTTGTTCTTTCCAGCACACTGTGTCTTTTGGTGTGACCATAGTATTATAATTTCCTCTGTAGAATGGTGTTTATAGCTAAGTAATAATACATAAATATTATTATATGGGGAACTTCCGAGGCGATAATAGGGAATTTCCCTATTATCGCCTCGGAAGTTCCCCATATAATAATATTTATGTATTATTATTTGTACCCAGTATATAATCACTGGGAACTACTATTCGTGCTGTTTCGTCCAATAAATGTTTGTCTACAACACAAGTATTCAGCCCTACTGGGAGATACTTGCATTAATAGGAAAGTACAAATATACAATTTATTTCCGGTCTGTGATCGTTACCCTATGCTATAGTCATTGAGAACGTCATCGTGTAAGACACTACTGCAATAGCCAATTTTTTAGTTGGCTGCGTGGTAGTGTGCCAAGCGTTCGGCTTCTCGTGGCAAGGCGCGGTGCCACTGAGTACGGGTTCGATCCCACTTCGGACCATATATTGTTCTTCGTTTTTTTCTATTGTTGTTTGTCTGTCAATTTTTCCGAGTGCTAACACATACTTCTTTGTTCTATTATTCCCTGTTTATAGCTAAGCTCTTTTTAAAGTTTAAATCTTTTAATTGTCTTCATTTTTCATAATTCAAGGTATCTTAATGATTTTCTTTTAGCATTTTGTTTCGAATGAATCGATTTTCTTCCTTGCTGTAATCACTCAACAATCATTCGACCGTTCAAAATGAGCATTTCATGTTTCTTTTAAGAAAGTCCTGGACGAACTTGCACATAATGAACGTACATTTTTAGACACGCTCAGCAGTTGTGCTTTATAATAACTATCCTCTAAAATAAATAACTCTTGCTTCGTTTTTTCGTTATTATAAGTTAGGTGTCTGATTAGAAGGAACAACTTTATATCTGCTTGTGTGTGTGTGTGTGTGTGTGTGTTTCTTTGTTAGAGGCATTTATATATGTGTGTGTGTTTCTTTGTTAGAGGCATTTATATGTGTGTGTGTGTAAGTGTTTCTTTGTTAGAGGCATTTATATATGTGTGTGTGTGTGTTTCTTTGTTAGAGGCATTTCCTAAACTCGTGAACACTTTAGTTACGTCAGTCCGAAAAAAGTCCATACGTTGAAGGTCAAGGCCAATGACAGCATCAGGGCTAAACTGCCAGCGAATTATATCTGATGACTGGATCCAGGATTGGTGAACCAGAACTACCCAAACCCTTCTCCGCCGTTTAGTGGCGTCTCTGGTAGCAGACTAACAAGTCTAGGCTGGCCAAGTGAGTAGAGACCGAGAAAGAAGGCAACTCGGTACTTAAAAATGTCATGCTGAAGTCGGATGTTTTGGGCCGAAAGCAAGACAGTCAAAACGCGGCAGGAACCATTGCAGGCTATGCATGAAAAGTGTTCCTTTTCGCAGTTTCCTCTTCTCATGATGTGCCCAAAAATGTTGATTGTTTCTTTCTGATGTTTTTTAAGAGCTCCCTTTTTGTGTTGGCCTCTTTGAGAACATGTTGATTCCTTCTTTCTGATGTTTTTTTAAGAGCTCCCTTTTTGTGTTGGCCTCTTTTGAGAACATGTTGATTGCTTCTTTCTGATGTTTTTTAAGAGCTCCCTTTTTGTGTTGGCCTCTTTGAGAACATGTTGATTGCTTCTTTCTGATGTTTTTTAAGAGCTCCCTTTTTGTGTTGGCCTCTTTGAGAACATGTTGATTGCTTCTTTCTTTTTTTTCTGATGTTTTTTAAGAGCTCCCTTTTTGTGTTGGCCTCTTTGAGAACATGTTGATTGCTTCTTTCTGATGTTTTTTAAGAGCTCCCTTTTTGTGTTGGCCTCTTTGAGAACATGTTGATTGCTTCTTTCTGATGTTTTTTTAAGAGCTCCCTTTTTGTGTTGGCCTCTTTGAGAACATGTTGATTGCTTCTTTCTGATGTTTTTTAAGAGCTCCCTTTTTGTGTTGGCCTCTTTGAGAACATGTTGATTGCTTCTTTCTGATGTTTTTTAAGAGCTCCCTTTTTGTGTTGGCCTCTTTGAGAACTTCCTTATTGGTTTTTTTATTACGTTTCCGTATGTAAACCAATCTCTCAGAGAGCTCTGCTTGTGGCTACAGCCCTGACACTCTATGCAGCTGTTGAAACACAACCTACAGATTCTTTCATTTTTAGCAGGCAATTAGTACTCGATACAAACAACAATGGCTACGGTGTTTCACCTGTTATTTAGCACTCTATCATTTTCCGGACATTCCACAGATATCACAATTCTACTGCAAACCACAACATAACGCATACGCACCCCACATAACATCCTTTTCACGGCGGATTACGAAGATGCGAATTCCTTTAGTCATCGGCTGAACGCAATCAGTGCGTGTAGTGCAGTAATGCTGTAAACAGACATCGCCTTCAGTGTTTTTCCCTATTTAAAACAACCCGTCTTTACGACATAAAGCTAGCCCTCTGGTAACAAATAGACAATAAACATAAACAGAAACTAGGAGAGAAAAAAATGAGAATGATTTTGTTCAATGGGGATAATCTGTTGAGATAAAGGACCTGCATGTTTTAAATAGTAATTTATTATAATTATTTGTTTCTATTTTGTTTAGCTTTATTTTTAAACTTTGGCACTTTCTCTAGTTCCCGTCTGTTTGTGCGTGTATTGTTTATGTCTAACAGAAGACCCAGCTTTTAGGCCACAACTTCACATCGCCTTTTATTATTTGTTACTAACTTAAGGTTGTAACCGTACATTCTGTGGGTCCCCACTCAGCGTGCAGGCTCAGAGATATCGGTGGCAACGTTAGGGCCTAGTAGTAGCCTCCGTCAGTCGTAATTGACCATGGATTTTGCAACGCCTCTAGAAATGTTTTTTTTCTTTTCTTTCGCTGTGTATTCTCTTATTTATTTTCTACTAATCTGTGTAGGGCTAGACAGCACAAATGAGGTAATGAAGATACAGAAAAAGACAGCGACGACAAAGAAGAAGAAGCAGAAAAAGATGAGGAGGAAGACATTTAGCATTCTTAAGAACAACAGACAAGGACAATTAATATACCAGCGACCAACTGCTGTGCACACAGCGGATGATATGGTTGATGTGGTAATGCGGGTCGTTGTAGAGGAGTGGACCGTGAAGTCATTAGGAAGGAAAGAGAAGCTCCAGTATTCTGAAACATTAGACTTAATGTAGGTGGCGCTGGAAACAAAAACCTGGTGAAAGAAACCGGAAGTCGAAGGACTAAAGTGTTTGCAGGACTTGTGGGAAATGAGGCGAAGCCAGGGTGGTACTGCAGACGGACCAAAGTAGTACAAAGGGACGGGGTGGTACGGCTGGGTGGGAGAGTGGGCGGTATGCGGAAGTTGTGGATGGGTGGGTGTGGCTGGTAATTACAGGATGTCGTGAAATTGTGGCTGGGAGTCTCTGGGTTATCTATCCCTGAAAGAGTAGGGAATGGAATGGCTAGAAGTAAAGAGGGAAGCGGTGGGTGGAATGTTGTCTCGACGGCAGAGGTTTGCTCCTAGTTCCTCAAAAGGTTACTGCCAAGTGACGAGAATATGATGAAAAGGTACATTCTCATTAAGTGAATTGGTTTACAGGATTAACGCCACATTAAGGGAAGAAAGAAAGAAAGAAAGAAAGAAAGAAAGAAAGAAAGAAAGAAAGAAAGAAAGAAAGAAAGAAAGAAAGAAAGAAAGATTTGGGGGGAGAGGGATTTTTCCTTATTAAAAACAAAAAAAAAAAAAAGACACCGTAAGCAACAAATCTATGCCAATAGAAATGAGAAAGAGAGTCCATCGGTGCAATATTGAGCCAATTCCAATCTGGCTTGTAGGAAGAAATATATTTTTATTAATTTTAATTATTTATTTGGCTGTAACTTTGGGTTCCTGGCAATGAGTAGCAGTTTTTTTCCGCCCATGAATATTTAACTGGTCATTCCATCAACTCATTCAAGTAATATAATACTCACTAAATAGGATGCACTGATTAACGACAGTCGATTTTTCTTTTCGTTTCCCAGCTTTTACCTCTGACGAAGTCGCCTAGAGACTACGAATGGAATTTTGCGTATTAATCCACTTTTCTCTGGCAGCCGTGTGCACAGGGGTCCTTCGCCACACAGGCAGATAACTCCGACTTCGGAGGTACTCATATTTTGTTTCCGTCGATGAATAATTGACGTTTCAAGCCGGGCTCTCTGCCGACATCACGGGTGGTTGCTGCAAAGATAAATCATAAATAAAAATCCCAACCGGTGCAGCCGGGATTTGAACCCACAACCTCTCTGTCTCGAGACCAACCAGTCCCACTACAACAGTAGATGATCAATATCGCATCTAACCAGCGTGCTACTTGAACCTGAAGATGAAGGCAGGCACCACAAGACAAATACATCATCTTCGCGGTGGAATCTCTCTGTCCAATATTAACAGATTCAATCAGTAATGAGAGCAGACGCTCCGTAAAAACAGAACCTAGCATATAATTGTAACATACTACCAAAGTACTGTGGGATTCGCGATAGCTCAGTGGTTAGTGAACTGGACTACAAAGGACAAGAGGGCGGGTTCGATCCTGATCGACGGCTTCCAGGTTTCCCCAGCCCTTAATGGGTACCTGATTTTTTTTCTGGAAAAGTAAAGCGGTACGGGCGTAATACCGACCCCCATTACCCCAAAAATCATGTTCCGAAGGTCTATCAAAATGATGGTCATTAAAACCATATTCTATACGCCACTTGGCGTGATGGGGTTCTTTACTTTTTTACTTTTTACCAAACTACTGACAAATCATGATTGATTGCTATCGTTTGTCGAGACGCCAAAGGTCGCAACTTGGACCATGATAATTATATCAAGGAGCAAGGCTAGAATAAGGTTCATCTGTTACTAAAACACCTAACTAGTTCCCCCCATGTTACTTTCCGTATGTAAACCAATCTCTCAGAGAACTGCTTGTGGCTACAGCCCTGACACTCTATGTAGCTGTTGAAGTATCACCTACAGATTCTTTCACCTTCAACAGGCAAGATAGTCATCAATAATATAAACAACAATGGCTATCATGTTTCACCTTTTATTTAGTACATGATCAGTTGTCGCGTATTCCACAGATTTGGTAGTACAACATATACAGTATCAAAAAGAACCTAGTTGACTTATGTTTCTCTTGTTATCTATACTTCTACTTTTCTCATCTGGTTATCTGCACTTGATGATACTAGCGCCTCTAGAACTATTTTTCTATCTGGCAACAATGTTAATCTCAGATGGTAGATGAGAGCAGAGATGAGATGCAGAATAGCTCAGGAAAAGCTTTCCAAAAAATGAGTAAGATACTGTGCAATCAATTTTTTTTATAATAGAAACAAGAAAAAGAGTTCTTAAATGGTGTGTAGAGTCAGTCTTAACATATGGATGTGGATCATGGACAATGGGACAAAAGACAAGAAAATCACCGGAGGCTGTAGAAATGTGGTTTTACAGAAGAATGTTGAGAATACCATGGACAGCTAGCAAGAATAATGAAAACGTTCTGAAAGAGATAAAGTAAAGATAGAGCTAATTTCCAATATTAGGAAGAAATAATAATCTTTTTTTGGCCATGTAATGAGAAGGGAACAGCTGAAATATATTGTGACAACTGTGGAAATTGAGGGACGAAAAAATAGAGAGAAACAAAGAGAAAGGATACCATACAGCTTCAGAGAATGGCTTGGCAGAAGGTCAACCACTGAAATTATAAATAACTGCCGAGATTGGAAGTTGTGGAGAGACATGATCACTACGTCAGCAGGCCCGGTACTTGATGATGATGAGCGCCTCTAGATCTAACTCTCCATCTGTGAATAGCAACAACTCTCACTAATCTAGTAAGGTCTGCTACCTACTGGAGTCTAAGGTGCAAGAGAATTCTGTTTACCCGTACTATACTTGTAATGATTATAGCTCTCTCAAACTGCTGGCTGTAAACTATTGTCCATCTAAGCTGGAAGAGAACGAGTATCCTACTGTTGAGGTACTTATAGAGGGCTTAATACAACTTCTCGAACATTCTACATAAGCAAGCCAGAATGCAATTTAGACCGCACCTCTCCGGTCTCTACATTAACCACGTTAATGACAGATCAGCGAATTATTTCAGGGGAAAGTATGTTTACAAAACTCAGAAAAATCCACAAACAATAAACAGCAGGAAAATGCAAGGAACATTTTTTTGTAATATATTTTGTATTACAACATGTCTATTGTTCTATGTTTTGTTCTTTTCTGTTGTTGATTATTTGTTAATTTTTTTCCCAGGTTTTGTAGTAAACATACCTCTACCCCTAAAACGATTCGCTAATCTGTCGCATCGAAAGATTTCGTTCATAAAAATAGTCTTTATTATTATTTGTCGCCAGACTTGCGTGCTGTACACTGGCCTGGGCACCCGTCCTATATCAGAGCCGCCCCATTAAGTTAAATGGGTTAACGTGTCCTATTTACCAGTCCTTGAATGTAATGGCCTGGACTTTGTCATGGAATGAAAGTTCCTAACCCATGTTTCCTACACTCCACTCTACCCCAAAACTTGACTAAATCTGTTAGCTTGTTTGTCTGGCTCAGCCATCTCGCTAGCTCTGATCTAGTCTGTCCACGGTCAGTATTTCTAATCAGCATACACAGTGTCTTATTAGACAGTACTGGGCCAAAGGGACAAATTGTCTCACTAGACAGCACTGGGCCAAAGGGACACATTGTCTCACTAGACAGTACTGGGCCAAAGGGACACATTGTCTCACTAGACAGTACTGGCAAAGGGACATATTGTCTCACTAGACAGTACTGGGCCAAAAGGGCATATTGTCTCACTAGACAGTACTGGGCCAAAGGGACACATTGTCTCACTAGATAGTACTGGGCCAATGGGACACAGCGTCTCATTAGACAGTACTGGGCCAAAGGGACACAGCGTCTCATTAGACAGTACTGGGCCAAAGGGACACAGCGTCTCATTAGACAGTACTGGGCCAAAGGGACACAGCGTCTCATTAGACACTTCTGGGCCAAAGGGTAGAGGCTCATGCACTACTGATCATCGATCTAGTATTTCATGTCTTCCTGTACTCAGTGTCGAATTTAACGAAACTTTGAGGCTACCCACTAACCGAAAATACCAGGTCTCACAAAACTTGAAATAAATACTGTTATGAAAAAAATGTAGTCCGAAAACAAATTATGAATGTGTTTGTTCTGGAGGTCCCCCCGATCGTGGTGGCCTTAAGCTATTTAGCTTATAGGTAAATATTAGCTTATAGGTAAATATTAGCTTATAGGAGGTAAATATTAGCTTATAGGAGGTAAATATTAGCTTATAGGTAAATATTAGCTTATAGGAGGTAAATATTAGCTTATAGGAGGTAAATATTAGCTTATAGGTAAATATTAGCTTATAGGAGGTAAATATTAGCTTATAGTTAAATATTAGCTTATGGGAGGTAAATATTAGCTTATATGTAAATATTAGCTTATAGGAGGTAAATATTAGCTTATAGGTAAATATTAGCTTATAGGAGGTAAATATTAGCTTATAGGTAAATATTAGCTTATAGGTAAATATTAGCTTATAGGTAAATATTAACTTATAGGTAAATATTAGCTTATAGGAAGTAAATATTAGCTTATAGGTAAATATTAGCTTATAGGTAAATATTAGCTTATAGGTAAATATTAGCTTATCTATCTATCTATCTATCTATCTATCTATTGACCTTTCGAGCCGTAACCGGCCCATAGGGCGTAGACCAAGATACACCTTCTCCTATATGAATTTTTGTTCTAGCAGTTTTCTTTTAAAGATATTTTATCAAATCTCGCCATCTGTCTCTGTTCTGTGCAAGCAGTTCTATCTCATTGAGGGAGCCGATTCCTGCTGCTCTTGCCTCTCTCATCAATGTTCTTCTCAGTGTCTCCCTGGGTCTTCCTCTTTTTCTTTTACCTGTTGTTTCCCATATGAGGGCTTGCTTTGCTATTCGATTATTATCTCTTCTCATCACATGTCCAACGTATGACCATCGTCTTTTCTTTATTACTGAAGATATTAGTGGTTGATTGGCGATTTCTCTAATTTCCTCGTTTGTTTTGAATTCGTTCCATTCTATACCAAGTATTTTCCTTAGACATTTATTTTCGAATGCGTTCAACTTTGTTTCTATATCTCTTGTTGTTTTCCAGCTTTCACACGCATACGTAAGGGTTGATAGTACAAATATTAGCTTATAGGAGGTAAATATTAGCTTATAGGTAAATATTGGCTTATAGGTAAATATTGGCTTATAGGTAAACATTAGCTTATAGGTAAATATTACCTTATAGGTAAATATTAGCGTATAGGTAAATATTAGCTTATAGGTAAATATTGGCTTACAGGTAAATATTAGCTTATAGGTAAATATTGGCTTATAGGTAAACATTAGCTTATAGGTAAATATTACCTTATAGGTAAATATTAGCGTATAGGTAAATATTAGCTTATAGGTAAATATTGGCTTATAGGTAAATATTAGCTTATAGGTAAATATTGGCTTATAGGTAAATATTGGCTTATAGGTAAATATTAGCTTATAGGTAAATATTAGCTTATATGTAAATATTAGCTTATAGGTAAATATTGGCTTATAGGTAAATATTAGCTTATAGGTAAATATTAGCTTATAGGTAAATTCGGGGAGAATTGAAAAAAAAAGAAAAAAATGGCGTGTTTAAAGCTTTACGTAATTGATAGACGACACAAACTTGAACGACGTTAACGCATGTAGCCCAGTGCATCCGATTTCAACATGTTTGTGTCTCGCTGTTCTTGGTACCAACCCTTTCACTTGTTCATCTCTGGTGATCCCTTGGTATCATTGCTACCTCTATAACGAGTAGGTAAATTCGGCCCTGCTTGTACTACAGCCACAGTCTGCTGCTCGGTGCCGCCTTGCTTGTAAACAACACATTTTAAGTGTCTTTAATTACTTCCCTTGTAATGGACTCCATGTTGTTAGACTGTAGGGTTGGGTCGCGATCCCGTAGGTTCAGGCTTTTTCTACCTGCGAGGGAGTACGGAGGGGGGGGGGGAATAGAATGCTTACCTTAAGCTGTACACACTAAGACTGCTCTACACTCTACACATTCATTGGGTGCTCTCTCCACATCGGAGGTTGGTAACCATGGATGGCCTTTATTTTACTGTTTCATGTCTCGATAGTACATGTCATAGGTTCACTCTTTGATGTTATCAGTCCACTTTTGTCGTGATCTGCCTCTGTCGCGTCTACCGTGTACCTTCCCTTCCAAGATGACTTCTAATTGGGTATTGTGTCTCTTCACATGTCAAATTTAAAAAAAAATAAATTGCCTTTTTCCAATAGTGTTATATAGTTCTTTTTTTTCATTTTCAGCTGATTAACAACCACCTTGTTTGTCTTTCTTGAAAGAAAATTCAATTTCTTGGGTTTATTTCTGTCATTTCGATCATTTATTATAGCATGTCCGAGATAGCTATATTCTTGAACTCTTCCTGGTTTCTTTCATCTACACCGATATTTTCTGGTATATTTTCTGTGTGATCTGGAAGTGATGGAAGACGGGTGAGGCCGTGGCAGTACATGACAAGGAACTCTGAGATGAATAATCTCAACAAAAAAAATATCGAGATGTGGCTGTTATTCTACAATATACCATAAGGCGTGCGGGCCAGTGACTACCTTTTTGGTCTGCGGTATGGGACAAAAAGAAACAGAATCAAATCTAATCTATCTACCAGGTACCAGGTCTGAGCTTCCTTTACATTAACCACATCAAGGTTTTCCTACAGAGCGCGTGAGATTTGACACGTCACAAGATTATAAAGTGTTCATTTCTACAGATAGTGCACGAGAATTACAATTTGAAACAAAATATCTTAACAACAAACAGCAGCTATACGAATTAACAGCTAACCAGCAAATTTCTACCAGATAAAACAGGATATTAGTCAAAGATGTGTGAAATCGCTAGATATGTTTTCTGTGCACTGTGAAAACGTGATGAGATTAGTAAAGGATATGAGGAATTACCTGTTTATGAGTTGATCTACACAACATTATGATACGCTGATGATGGTGTTATTAATAGCACAAAGAGGAAAAAAAATCGCAAGAAATGTTTGTAGTGCTAAGTTTTCAGTCTCAAGTATTAAGGAGAGAAAACGTGTTGTCATCTCTAAAAATAGAAGACAGCATAAACGTGAAATGAATATCTGAAACAATTTTCGTCAACTGGAATACCTAGAAATTAGAATAATATCAAATTGAAGCAAATGATTGTAAATAAATAATGTGATAGATCAGGTACATATGGTGTCATATAACATGACAAGTTTTACAAATGTTACAGGACATCTCTTGCATGTATTGTTGTTCGAGACAAGATTATCAGATACTGTATCAGCAAAAGACCGCAAATTATATCTCCTCTCGACGCTGAAAGGCAAATGAGGAAGGAAAGATTAAGAAGAAGATGAAGGAAACCAGGTCACCGTATTTGGGGATGAGGGTTCCAGTATTCCTTCTCGTTTTTTAATACTCTCCCCAACTCACTGAGCTAGGCACTCCATCTCTTCTGACTCGTCTGTAAGATGTCAGGTTGTGGATTACACCCGGTCATGCCGTGTGGCAACTCTAAGACAACAATAACGGTCTCTCCTTTTGTCTAATTCTGTGGTCTTGTTTCAAGCCAGAGAACTAACTACAAGACTATGTATCTTCATCATGATCATCATCGACTACCCTGCAGGCTGGCGTGGGTGATCATGTCTCTCCACATTTTTCAATCTCGACAGTTATTTATCATTTCTGTTGATGACCTTCTGCCAAGCTATTCAATTAAGCTGTCTGGTATCTTTTCTCTTTGCTTCCCTCTAGCTCTTCGTCCCTCTAGCTCTTCGTCCCTCAATTTTCCCAGTTGTTGCAATATATTCTAGGTGTCCCCTTTTCATAAGGCTATTGATGCTCTTCAGTATTACATGCCATGCATCTTCATATTAAACAATGCCTCCATGTCAAGAACGTTGTCATAAACAACCTGATGCTCTTTAATATTTCATATCAGAAATCTTATTAAACAAGGAGAATAGATAGAACTTCTCCATGTCAATCAAAGTAGACTAAAACTATTTGGCACTTGACAATGTGCTGTATTTTGGTCCATTTCTCTTAGTTCCTCCGACCGTATCTTAAATGTCTCTCATTCGAACACGACAAGTTCCTCCGACCGTATCTTAAATGTCTCTCATTCGAACACGACAAGTTCCTCCGACCGTATCTTAAATGTCTCTCATTCGAACACGACAAGTTCCTCCGACCGTATCTTAAATGTCTCTCATTCGAACACGACAAGTTCCTCCGACCGTATCTTAAATGTCTCTCATTCGAACACGACAAGTTCCTCCGACCGTATCTTAAATGTCTCTCATTCGAACACGACAAGTTCCTCCGACCGTATCTTAAATGTCTCTCATTCGAACACGACAAGTTCCTCCCCTTTCTCCGTTGAGACCTCCCTCACTCTAGATCGCCTCACATGTCGTCCTTGCTGTAGCGGGTAGCTGTTGTTCTGAGGTGTGATGTCCGCTTTACGGTCAAAAGTGATCGATTCAATCGCCACGTCCCCCTTCGCCTGTCGTCGTGCCCTACTCATCTACCACCCATCAGCGTCCACCATGAAAGGACATTTTAAAAACCTTGATGTCTTGCTTTGCAGTTTACAACAAACTTCCATACTTTGAACCTTCTGGCCCTAAACCTCTGACGTCATTATTTTGTTTTGGAGTAACTGATTATCTTATCCCTATGATCCTTCATCGCTTGATAAGACTGGTTACTCGTTGCTAGGTCAAACCCGCGACATAAAGAAGGATCTTGATCAGTTATGTTTCGCTGATTATGACGAAAGTTGTCAAGCTAAAAGCTGGTGATCGGTTTTGGATGTACAGCTGCAGCCAAGACCGTGTGTGAACCGATCGAGCTTTCATTCTTTTCTGTTCAATGCCCCTCGCATTGACCATTTCTCTCAATAAATAGTGTTCTTGTTTCTTTTCACTGCCCCTCGCAGTGACCATTTCTCTCAATAAAATAGTGTTCTTGTTTCTTTTCACTGCCCCTCGCAGTGACCATTTCTCTCAATAAAATAGTGTTATACATGTAGTTTCTTTTCATTGCCCCTCGCATTGACCATTTCTCTCAATAAAATAGTGTTCTTGTTTCTTTTCACTGCCCCTCGCAGTGACCATTTCTCTCAATAAAATAGTGTTCTTGTTTCTTTTCATTGCCCCTCGCATTGACCATTTCTCTCAATAAAATAGTGTTATTGTTTCTTTTCACTGCCCCTCGCAGTGACCATTTCTCTCAATGAAATAGTGTTCTTGTTTCTTTTCATTGCCTCTCGCAGTGACCATTTCTCTCAATAAAATAGTGTTCTTGTTTCTTTTCATTGCCCCTCGCATTGACCATTTCTCTCAATAAAATAGTGTTCTTGTTTCTTTTCACTGCCCCTCGCAGTGACCATTTCTCTCAATAAAATAGTGTTCTTGTTTCTTTTCACTGCCCCTCGCAGTGACCATTTCTCTCAATAAAATAGTGTTTTTGTTTCTTTTCATTGCCCCTCGCAGTGACCATTTCTCTCAATAAAATAGTGTTCTTGTTTCTTTTCATTGCCCCTCGCAGTAACCATTTCTCTCAATAAAATAGTGTTCTTGTTTCTTTTCATTGCCCCTCGCAGTGACCATTTCTCTCAATAAAATAGTGTTCTTGTTTCTTTTCATTGCCCCTCGCAGTGACCATTTATCTCAATAAAATAGTGTTCTTGTTTCTTTTCACTGCCCCTCGCAGTAACCATTTCTCTCAATAAAATAGTGTTCTTGTTTCTTTTCACTGCCCCTCGCAGTAACCATTTCTCTCAATAAAATAGTGTTCTTGTTTCTTTTCACTGCCCCTTATGAATACATTTTCATTTTGAGATCTGTGCCTAACTTTTGTGTTTATGTTTATCGCCCCAGGTTAGTATCATGCTGTTTTGTATCCGATGAAAGCTTTTGCCGAAACGTCGTATTTTGTATATTGTCTCTCTCTCCCTCTTTTTTTCTTCCTTTCTCTCTCTTTGTCTATTAGTTTTGTTATTTTACACTGTTTTGTGTTTATTTGACATGCTGACTTTGAAAAGATCAGCTGTGGGCCGGACAAACATTTGCAAACAAACACATTCTTACATTTTAAAACTACAAATCAGCATTCTTATATTAAACCAGTGGGTGGTGGTCATAGTAGTAGTAGCAGTAGTAATAATAGTAGTAGTAGTAATAATAGTAGTAGTAGTAGTAGCAGTACTAGAAGCAGTAGTAATAATAGTAATAGTAGTAGCAGATGTAGTAGTAGTATCAGTAGTAATAATAGTAGTAGTAGTTATAGTAGTAGTAGTAGTAGTAATAGCAGTAGTAGTAGTAGTAGTAGCAGTAGTAGTAGTAGCAGTGGTAATAATAGTAGTAGTAGTTATAGTAGTAGTAGTAGTAGTAGTAGAACTAATAGTAGCAGTAATAGCTGTAGTAGTAGTAGTAATAGTAGTTGTAGTAATAGTAGTACTATTAGTAGTAGTAGTTGTTGTTGTTGTTGTAGTATTAGTAGTAGTAGTAGTAGATATAGCCGTAGTAGTTATAGTAGTAGATATAGTCGTAGTAGCAGTAGCAGGGGTAGTAGTACTTAGTAGTAGTAGTTGTTGTTGTAGTAGTTGTGGTAGTAGTAGAGGTAGTTGTTGTTGGTGTAGTACTATGACAAGCTCAGTATGACAACGTGTGGTATATATTACCAATAATATGTTAGCCGGATGTAAATAAGAACAGGTCAGTATACATATATAATAGTAATAATGTTATTCGACCAATGTGTGTATATCATCATCATTATTATCAAGTACCGGGTCTACTGGCGTAGGTGATCATGTCTCTCAACAACGTTCGGTCTCGGCAGCTATTTATCATTTCTGTTGTTGACCTTCTGCCAAGCCATTCTCTTAAGCTGTCTGTTATTTTTTTCTCTTTGCTTCCCTCTATCTCTTCGTCCCTCAATTTTTCCAGTTGTTACAATATATTCCAGTTGTTCTCTTCTCATTACATGGCCAAAAAATGATGATTGTTTCTTCCTAATATTGGAAATTAGCTCTCTTTTTGCTTTGAACTCTCTCAGAAAATCTTCATTACTCTTCTTAGCTGTCCATGGTACTCTCAACATTCTTCTGTAAAACCACATTTCTACAGACTCCAGTGATTTTCTTGTCTGTTGTCCTATTATCCATGATTCGCATCCATAAGTTAAGACTGGCTCCACATAACGTTTATGAACTCTTTTTCTTGTTTCTATTGTTAAAAATAGATTGCATAGTATCTTCTTCATTTTTTGGAAAGCTGCTTTTGCCTGAGCCATCTGCATCTCACCTCTTTTGTACATCTTCCGTCGAGGTGTGTACATATATATATATATATATATATATATATATATATATATATATATATATATATATATATATATATATAGGGAGCCGCGATAGCTCAGTGGTTAGTGAACTGGACTACAAAGGACAAGAGGTAGGGTTCGATCCTAACCGACGTCTTCCGGGTTCACCCAGCCTTTAATGGGTACCCGATTTTTTTCCTGGGACAAAAAAGCGGCATGGGCGTAATACCGACCACATTACCCCAAAAATCATGTGCCGAAGGTCTGTAAACTGTATGGTCACTAACACCATATTCCCTATACGCCACTTGGCGTGACGGGGGCTCTTTACTTTATATATATATCAGTAGCAACTGTAGGTGTAGCAACAGATGAGGAAGAACATGTTGCAAACGAGAAGACAATGATCAAGACGAAGAGGTTTATTCGAGAGAAAAAAAACGGACAATGTACAAGTTAACTGAGTGTGTGTCCGCTCAATTAATGTTAAAACACAACCTAGCATTGAAACCATCATAGCGTCTCTCTAATATAAATAGCGCGTGAAACAAAAATCTCTTATTTCAAACCTTGGCATGAAAAAAGCCCTGGCACCCCCACGCCATGTTCCACTTTTTGCCAGATTTTCTTTATAGTAATAAGGGGTCAACCAGCTGAGAAACAGGCCAGAGGTGTAACTTAGCGATTATTTTCTTTTCTATCTGTGTCAAAAGTTAGACGAAACGGAGAAAATAAACTTTCCTTGTTGCAGGTTAACTTACCAAATATTGTGAGATGGCCTGCCATCAATTTAGCCATGTTTGTTATTTGTTTGTGCTGATTCAAGTCGTCTCTTTGGTTCTAAGCAGAGGGGAGATAATTACTGGTAGAGATAATTAGTGCGACGATTTGTAAAATCTTGCCGAGGTGAATATGGAAGGAGTTTGTGTATTTTTTTATTTCGTTTCGCTGTATCGGCTCTTTTAAAAACAGTGTGAGAGTGTGAAGCGCGAAGTGCGATGAAGGCTTAACGGTTATATGTTTTCTCATTAGATCCACCTTTGCTTGTAATATACTTAACAGAACATAGAATGGGAGTGAATAAGTGCAAAGCGGCCCGATTCTAACAAGTAGGTGGCATGTAGGAACTAGCAATCGTTTTGTATAGACAGAGTTGAAGGTATTACTTGTAGAGATGGGTTTGTGAAGGTGGGTGAGTGACAGTTGTGCTAAGGAGTTTTTGATAAGTAAATCTGAGTAAGGTTTGAGTGGAATTTGTTGTGATCGGTAAAGTTTGTGATAAGTAAATCTGAGTAAGGTTTGAGTGGAATTTGTTGTGATCGGTAAAGTTTGTGATAAGTAAATCTGAGTAAGGTTTGAGTGGAATTTGCTGTGATCGGTAAAGTTTGTGATAAGTAAATCTGAGTAAGGTTTGAGTGGAATTTGTTGTGATCGGTAAAGTTTGTGATAAGTAAATCTGAGTAAGGTTTGTGTGGAATTTGATGTAATCGGTAAAGTTTGTGATAAGTAAATCTGAGTAGGGTTTGAGTGGAATTTGTTGTGATCGGTAAAGTTTGTGATAAGTAAATCTGAGTAAGGTTTGAGTGGAATTTGTTGTGATCGGTAAAGTTTGTGATAAGTAAATCTGAGTAAGGTTTGTGTGGAATTTGATGTAATCGGTAAAGTTTGTGATAAGTAAATCTGAGTAAAGTTTGCGTGGAATTTGTTGTGTAAAGGTTTGCGATAAGTGGTTGAGGCAACAGTTGCGGGAAGCTGTTCGTTGTAGTGAGCTTCTGGTAGAGAAGTTTGGAAAGGTAGACTGGAAGATCAGAAGCTTTGTTGGAAGATTTTTATAGAGGGGTTTAGTGAACGGGTTGAGAGTAACGATAGGTAATAGATTGAGGAAAGTAAGGGTTGTTGGTACTGTTACCATATGGATACCTCAATGTGTTTATGTGCTAGACTTGGCTCATTTCTTGGTGTTTTTCCGTGAAGACATGACTCATATCTTAATGTTTTTCTGTGCTAGTCATGGCTCATATCTTGGGGTGTTTCTGTGCTAGCCATGGCTCAAATCTTAGCTTGTGTGTGTGTTGTGTGTGTGTGTGCTAGCCATGGCTCATATCTAGATGTGTGTCATGTTAGTCATATCTCATATCTTGGTGTGTCCGTGTTAATCATGTCTCTTATCTTTATGTGCGTCTGAGTTTAGTAATATATCATAACTTAGTGTGTATCTGTGTTAGTCATGTGTCATATCTTTGTGTGTGCATGTCTGGGTTAGGGATATCTCATATCTCTGTTTGCATGTTTATGTTAGTCATATCTCATATCTTTGTGCGTACATGTCTGTGTCCGTCACATCTCATATTCTTGTGTGTGCACGGCTATGTAAGTCACATCTCATATCTTTGTGTGTGCATGCCTATGTTAGTCATATCTTATATCTTTGTGTGTATGTCTATGTTAGGTATGTGTCATATCTTTATGTGTGCATGTCTAAGTTAGTCATATCTCATATCTTTATATGCATGTCTATGTTAGTCATGTGTCATATATCTTGACGTGTGTCGGTGTTAGTCATGGCTCGTATCGCTGTGTACATGTCTGTGTTATTCACATCTCATATCTCTGTGTGTGCATGTCTGTGTTAGTCACCTCTAGTGACTCGGGCAGATGGTGCTCGTAAACCTGGGAGGGTAGACCATCTAAGGGCAGAATCCCCCTACAGAAAAGACAATTTGCTGCCTTGCAGGAAGATTGGGGACAATCAAAGGCTAAGGAAAGCAAACCTGAAAAAATGCTGGCTGAAATCGGATGCACTGGGCCACTGGCGCAGAACACAGTGCAACGTATTAACGGGTGTTCAGTCAGAGTGGATCTGGCGGACTCTAAATGTGACGTTCTGTCTGTGGGGGCGATCAACACACTTAGCCTGACAGCTGACTTCATGTGGGAGTCTGGAATCCTACTCTGACTGAGTCCTGATCGCAGAGAGAGAGAGAGAGAGAGAGAGAGACTGTTACCTTGGTTGTTGGAAAGTCCCACGGGTTGAGAGTAACTATAGATAATAGATAGAGAGTAAGGGTTGTCACCATTATTATTTTTGTTCTTGGCGAGCCCCACGGATTGAGAGTAACGATATGTAATAGATAGCGAGTAAAGGTTGTCGCAACTGTTACTTTTGTTGTTGGCGAGCCCCACGGATTGAGAGTAACGATATGTAATAGATAGCGAGTAAAGGTTGTCGCAACTGTTACTTTTGTTGTTGGCGAGCCCCACGGATTGAGAGTAACGATATGTAATAGATAGCGAGTAAAGGTTGTCGCAACTGTTACTTTTGTTGTTGGGGAGCCCCACGGGTTGCTGCGAGCATGAACTTATCGACCCAAGATGGTATGGGAAGGGTTGCACGGTCCTTGAAATCCAAGGTTTTACTGCTGAAGATGGTACTTGCCCTGAAGGGTTCGGCTGACACTCGTTACTATAGTCCGTTCAGATTCGTTTGCCTAGACATTAATTTATTTTTTTCAAAAACTTATTGTTCATTTGCATTGATCTTTTGAAGTTAGGTTTAGAATACTAATGTCGCTATAAAAATATTTTTTTATCAAAGAAATGTGATCCAGTTTCAAAGATGCCTTATTTAACCTATATAAAAAAAAAGTTAATCGATATTATAAACACCGGCGGGATTATGTAGATGCTTACATCTCACAGCTGATTCTTTAACATATAGGCATGACCTTCACGGCTGAATGCGCACCGTCCTAAAATAGTTATGTTTCCACTATAAATTTTTATAAAGAAATGTTACATATGAAATTTCCCGTTTAGCACAAAATGACATTTTAGCCGAAACCGGAAATTATGTGACGTCAAAATCACGGCCGTAGACTCGAGTTCGAGTCATAATTCAGAGGCAAATCTCAATATTTACAGAAAGGAGGCGGCACTATCCATATTATCTTCTGCAAGTCTATGTGAGAATGAATATAAGGCAAAATATTTTACTGAGCATAACATTGCTATAAAGATTTATCAATACTTCTGCAGAGAGCGTAAAAAGGGACATCTTTATTGTTCTTTATCAAACCCTGAGAAGAGAACAATGCATATTTTAGGTTTGTGTAAACGTTCATTTGATCGAATAGTTAAAGGAAGCGGATATTTATTGCCAACAAATGCAAGAAAGCAAGGAAGGAAAGAAACGTTAGACATTTTTGATAAGGACCTAGTGAAAAGAGAAATCTGTCGAATGTTTGATATAAACGAAGAAGTGACACTTAGAAAGTTGAAGCTTTGGCTGAAAACTAACAACGACATTGAAATATCAAAAACTTCATTATGGAAAATATTAAGAAGTGCAGGCTTCACCTTTAGAAAGTATGCTGGTGGAAAAAACATTATTTGTGAGAAGCCACATCTAGTAGCTCTTAGAAGCAAGTATTTACGTGAAGTGAAGGAAATGCGCGAAAATGATTATGATATTGTTTATTTAGATGAAACTTGGATCAACGCTCATCATACAAATGAAAAGGAATGGCAGTTAGCAGATGGAAGTATTAAAAGATCAGTACCAAGCAGTAAAGGGCAACGTTTGATAGTTGCACATGCAGGTAGCAGACGTAATGGGTTGTTGCAGAATGCTCATCTCGTTTTCATTTCAAAATCCATAGACAATAGAGACTACCACTCCGAAATGAATGGGCACATATTTAAAGACTGGATCGAGAAAAGTATCCTTCCAATATTAGATCGACCTTCTTGTCTGATAATGGACAATGCTTCATACCATAACGTAGTTAACGTAGAAGATAGAATCCCAACATCATCAAGTACAAAGGATGCAATCAAAACGTGGCTCATAAAAGAACACATACAAGTTAACGACAGCTACTTGAAACCCGAATTGCTTAGCCTTGTAAAACAGACACAACGTACAAAGATATTTAAAATAGACAAGTTAATTCAAGAACATGGCCATAGATGTTTGAGACTACCTCCATATCATGCACACTTAAATCCTATAGAACTAGTTTGGGCAAAAGTTAAAGGACACGTAGCATATACAAATAAAACTTTCAAATTATGCGATGTTGAGACACTTACAAATCAGGCTCTATCAAATATAAATAAAGACTACTGGGTAAAATGTGAGGATCATGTGTTACGACAAGAAGAGGAATATTGGAAAAAGGATGGTTTGTTGTTTGTTCAGCCGAAAGCAGTAATCGACCTATTTGACTCGTCTGATTCTGAATGATCATTACTCTGATTAAGTCTACAGATAAATAGTTTGATTTGCAAAATTTCCTAGTTGATTTGTTAAACAGTTTATTGTTCAAGACCACCCAAGCAATCAAAAATATGTTATAAGCAAACCAACAACCATTACTTTGAATGGAAGCCTGCTTGAGTCAGTACAGAAGTTCAGCTATCTTGGATCCACTATTACAGCCACACTTTCCTTAGATGAGGAACTAAATGTACGTATTTGAAAGGCAGCGACAACATTTGGGAAACTCACACCAAGAGCATGGAACTATATCAAATTGACTCTATGAACAAAAGTTCTATATATAATTTAAAATTTGTATACTTGCCACCAAGTACAATTTTATGGACACGCCTATGGGTCATCGTTGCACTAGATTACTGTAAAACATTTTGATTAGGGTCAAAATAATAGTTACATGGGCAAAGTTCAAAGGAATTCGCCGCTTTAAGAAAACCGTTATAGCTAGACATCGAGTAACACATATGTTCTCGTGACATGGACATTTTAACACCGTATGCCAAAAATCATGTGAAATCATCAAGAACTTTTTGAATTATAAATCATAACATCTCGGCAAACGAATCTGAACGGACTATAGTAAAGTGCTATTCTTACATACACACACCGATGAAGGTGTGGTGGCTGAGTTATGAGCAGAACTTCTTTCAAATCAGATGGGCTGAAAAGCTGATCGGCATTTTTTATGATGTCTTCTTCTTCTTTCCTTCCTCATCTGCCTTTCAGCGTCGAGGGGAGATATAATTTGCAGTCTTTTGCTCTTCTGTTCGCCTCTGCTGCTGTTATGTTTCCTAGTGCTTCTAATATTCCATCGATCCATCTTTTTCGTGGTCGACCCTTGGGTCTTGTGTTCTCACAACGTTTGTTGAAAGCTCATTGTGTTGTGTTTTGTTCTTTCTGTCTTGTCACGTGGCCAAACCATTTTATTTGTTGTTTCCTTATATATTCTATGGCGGGGGCTATTCCTAGCTTTTTTCTCAGTTCTTTATTTCTGATCTTATCTCTCAGACTGTTTCCTGTCATTCGTCTAACACATTTCATCTCAGTAGAGGTTATTTTTCTTATTGTTCTTGCATCTTGGGTCCAGGACTGGCATTGGTAGCACAACGTTGGGATGAAAATTGTATTGTACAGTGCTCGTTTTGCCTCCAGAGTTATTTCTAAGCTATTTTTATGATGTAATGGCAGCAAATTACACATTTTATACTTTATTTTAAAAGAAGGTTCCCCGGGTCGTATTTTATGGCCCATAAAGTATTATAATTATAATTCTCTTTCGAGTCGAAGACGCCACATAGGGCAGAACCACAGCCTCAAAAACAGTAACCGTGTGTCCCAAAGTGGCACATATTGCAGAAATCACTGCTCTAAAATATATGGCGCTGTTTCCATAACAATACTTTTTACAATGACAGCTTGTCAAGCCATCGATCAACCTCCTTAGTCGCCTCTTACGACGTGCCGGAAGGTCACAGTGTCACTATTCTTTACTTCACTCATAATGAGGCCCAGTTAACACACAGGAAGTATATATATATATATATATATATATATATATATATATATATATATATATATATATATATATATATAGATAATTATAATTACCATTGGTTAAAAAAAAAAAGTAAAGAGCCCCCGTCACGCCAAGTGGCGTACGTATAGGGAATATGGTGTTAGTGACCATACATTTTACAAACCTTCAGCACATGATTTTTGGGGTAATGTAGTCGGTATTACGCCCGTGTCGCTTTACTTTACCAGAAAAAAAAAATCTGGTACCCATTTAAGGCTGAGTGAACCCGGAAGCCGTCGGTTGGGATCGAACCCTACCTCTTATCCTTTGTAGTCCAGTTCACTAACCACTGTGCTATCGCGGCCCCCAGTTGTCATTAGTACTGGTGCCAAAATTGTAATAAAGAGAAAACACTTTGCCTAATAATTAACTATCTCTGGGTGTAAACAGTGTTGTTTTTTTTTATATCTACCATCCATCTCCAATTCCCTTATTCACACCAATTCTAAAGACAAATTCGCATCACCTTTTTGATCTCGACTTACTGAAAACTAAAAATAAAAAACCGTGTCGTCTCTCAATAGCTCATTATCAAAGACCTCGATTCGGACATTCTGAATTAGTTTCGGGCATATGTTAAACCAACACGAAAATCGAAATAATTTGAAGTTAACGCGTAGTTTTTAGCCTCAGAATTGTTTCCGAGGTGTTTCAAGAATATGAAGCATGTACAACTCATTTCTCATCTGAGAAACAAGTTTAAAACATGGACCCATGAAGGCCTATCGAAGAAAGTAACAAGTGTGATGCTTTCCAAGACAATGTCAGAGCTTGGCGTTGTACTCCAAGCAAGGAATATCTCACTTTACATTGGTCATAGCAGCATTAAAGGTAGACTCGACTATTAGAAGATAGGAAAGTGAATAATGGTCAATGGATCATTTTGTCGTAAAACTGTACAAGCAGTTGAAAATTTGAACCATAAAGGAGTAACTCTGGAGGTAAATGTAGACAATCGGCCAACAATTGTGAATCGTTCCCTAGATTCTGCAATTTTTTTTAACATCTTGAAATAACAAAAGGAAAACCATCACCAGCCTAAAAACTCAGCACAAAATACAGAATGGACAAATGTACTGAAAATTAAGAGTTTGTAATGACAATTTGTGAAGAGAAAGAATTCAGTGACACATCCACAGAAACAGGTTTCTCTCCCATCAGTTGCCTCTTCTGCGTGCACCTCTAGACGTCAATAAATGTCGTAGACAAGTGTTTGTCACGTCAAGACTGGTGACATATCCATCCCCGTAAGGTTTGGATCATCGCCGCTATTTGGTGTTGATGTTTGGTCAATAGTTCTTGCCCTTTCTCTCTGAGCCTTGACTTCACAACTCAGAGAAAGGTGACCACCAGTAGCTTAGGTTGGATAATTTCGGAGCAGGGACCCCGGCGATCTCGCCACCTGGCGAGACTCCACGAGATAATAAATAATATCGCCTTCTTCTAGACTGTGACGTCTTCATTGTGAGAATTGCGTTAGTTGTTATGTTAGACATGTAGTCCAAGCATGTATCCGATTTCAACATGTTTGTATCTCGCTGTTATGGGCCCGAGTCCTTTGACTTGTACATCTTGGTGATCCCTTGGTAGCATTGGTACCACTGTAACAGCCATTGGTGATATGGGCATACAGACTCTTCAATCACTGTGGGGTGGAGACACGGCAGAGGAGCACATTTGTTACAGAATGTTTTAAGGCATGAAGCCTCATTTGATAGTAGAACATCTTTCGAGTTAAAATGTTGCATGGTGTCACATCTGATAGGTCATGGGTGATGCCTTTATAGCTGGCTCATGCCACAATATGATCATATTAACATAAATATGTTGAACAAATGCAAATATTTGACTACGTGTTGAACACTCAACTAGTAAATAGCATTCAAAGCTAAACACAATTGCTGCAGGCAAAGGCAAACCTCACAGCAGCAGAGCTAGAAGTTTTCAGCGACCCACAGCTGATGACTTGCGCCAGGATCGATGAACTAGAACCATTCAGACCCTCCTCCACCTCTCCGTGGTGCCTCTAGTAACAGAATAACCTGTCCAGTCTGGCAAACGAGTAGAGATCGAAGAAAGTAGGCAAGCCGGTACTCAAAAATGTCGTGCTGAATTCGGAAGTGTTGGACCGAAAGGCGCAAATATCATAGTTATATTGCAAACCACAATACAACGCAGGCACGCCCAATTAACGTCCTTTAAAGGGCGGATCACGAAGAGGTGTTCTTCTTTAGTCATCGGGCGAACGTAAGGGTTTTGTTAATGTCGTGTTTCTCTGTTGCGATATTAAAAACTTCTCTTTTGTTGATATTGATTTTATTGTCGTATTGAACGATTATTTGGTTTAGCTAAATTGTTATTTGATTTCTCGTATGGTTAGCTGGCTGGTTTTTTTTTAATCTATTGTAATGTTCACTGATTGATTGATTGATTGATTGATTGATTGATTGATTGATTGATTGATTGATTGATTGGTTGATTTGTTGTTTGATTTTCCGATTCGCTGGTCGATTTATTCAATGGTTATTTGGTTTATCACTCCTTTAGTTACTAGAGCCACTCTCACTGCAACCAGAGATGATTCAATGCAGCATAGTTTGAGCACAACAGCTGAATTAAAAAGATGATAAAGTGACTTGGCTGCCAAATTAAGTGAAATAAAACGAGTGAGTGAAGAAATTAATTGAACAGTTTTAGGCAATGAGTTGAGTGAAACAAATAAGGAAAACGGCTGCCTGAAATAATGGAGGGAATTGGATTGGTCAAAGTGTTGAGTTAATATGAAAGGCTTTGTGGAAATTACAGCACAATTTTGGGATAAATTTTAATGAAAATGATTGAACGAAAAAACAGAAGAAAAGAGTTCATGTAATGATGGGGAAAAGGGAGAAGAGCAAAGATGAACCTAAAATGCAAGCGTTTTAAAAACAACAATAGCTTAAATGTCTGAAAGGAAGAAATAACTTAACAGAATTGTATTTACATTTTCTTTTGTTTTGCGAATTAGACCGACTTCATGTTATCCCATTGGTGAAATAAAGATTTACAAAGATTGTTTTGTATTGTACTATTACTTCATGTTAATGTAATCAGCTGCTTTAGTGTTGTACTATTACTTCATGTTAATGTAATCAGCTGCTTTAGTGACCACGGCAACACAACGAAGCTAGTTCTTGTTTGAATTGTCTTTTGTAGTATCTGTGAGAGAGAGAGAGAGAGAGAGAGAGAGAGAGATAGAGAGAGAGAGAGCGCGATAGAGAAAGAGAGATAGAGAGAGAGCGAGAGAGAAAGAAAGAGAGGGAGAGAAAGAAAGAGAGGGAGAGAAAGAGAGAGATTACAATACATAAATGAGTGGATGGCTCATCATCAAGTACCGTGCCTACTGGCGTAGGTGATCATGTCTCTCCACAATTTTCAATCTCGGCAGCTATTTATCATTTCTGTTGTTGACCTTCTGCCAAGCCATTCTCTTAAGCTGTCTGTTATTTTTCTCTTTGCTTCTCTCTATCTCTTCGTCCCTCAATTTTTCCATTTGTTACAATATATTCCAGTTGTTCTCTTCTCATTACATGGCCAAACAATGATGATTGTCGCTTCCTAATATTGGAAATTAGTTCTCTTTTTGCTTTGACCTCTTTCAGAACGTTTTCATTACTCTTCTTAGCTGTCCATGGTACTCTCAACATTCTTCTGTAAAACCACATTTCTACAGACTCCAGTGATTTTCTTGTCTGTTGTCCTATTGTCCATGATTCGTATCCATATGTTAAGACTGGCTCTACATAACATTTCAGAACTCTTTTTCTTGTTTCTATTGTCAGAAATGGATTGCATAGTACCTTCCTCATTTTTATAAAGCTGCTTTTGCCTGAGCCATTCTGCATCTCACCTCGTTTGTACATCTTCCGTCTGAGGTTAACAACGTTCCCAAATATTTAAATTCATTTACCTGTTTTAATATTATTTCACTTGTCTTTATTTTGCACTGAGGTGATGTCTTTTTCTTTGTTGTTACTATTACTTCTGTCTTTTTGCTATTAAGGTTGAGTCCTTTATTTTTGCTTTCCTTCACTATAATGTCCAACATTTCTTGTAACTCATTTTCACTCTTAGCGATTAAGACTATATCATTAGCATACCTTAGATTATTTATATTATGACCTCCAATTGTTATTCCAGGCATGTCCCTTATGGATCTTAAAATAATCTCACTACAAATATTAAACAAATCTGATGACAGCACACAACTCTGTCTAACACCCTGTTTTATTTGTTGAAACATTCCCAATTGGTTTCCAGTTCTTATGGCCGCTGTTTGTTGCCAGTACATGTTCTTTATTATTCTTAGATCTTTGATGTCTACGTTTATGCTTTCTAAAATTTTGATTAATTCTTGGTGCTTTACTTTATCAAATGCCTTGGTGTAATCTATGAAACTTAGGTATAGATCTGTTTTCACCTCTATGGCTCTTTCTACTAAAAATCGTATGATATAAATGGCATTGCTTGTTCCTTTATCTCTAACAAAACCACACTGTTCATCGCTAATTTCTGGACTGATTTTGTTTTGCACTCTACGCATGATTATTCTTAGTAATATCTTAGTCATATGACTCATAAGGCTTATTGTGCGATGATCATCGCATTCAATCACACCCGATTTCTTTGGTAGGGCTATGAATATTTATTTGAGCATGTCGTCTGGTATATATCCGCTGTTGTAGATATCATTCAATATTTTTGTTATTATTTCTATTCCAAAATCACCCATGGCTTCAATCTCTTCTTTAGTTATATTATCTGGTCCAGTAGCTTTGCCAGCTTTCATATTGCGCAAGGCATATTCCACTTCTTCTCTGAGTATTTCTGGTCCTTCTCCATTATCCTTAATATTTACCTCCGTTCGTTCATCATTATAAAGATCTTTAATGTATTCTGTCCATCGTTCTCTTATGTTTTCTTGATCAATCAACAGTTCTCCTTCCTTTGATCTTAGACATCCATTTTTTATTGCGTTTTTCTTCCTGTTAATTCCTTAATTTGTTTGTATATAGCTTGGACTTCCGTTTCCAAGATGGCGGATCTAGTCCACGTCCTCTCGATCGCTGCAGAAAATGCACCCAGGGTCTGATTAATTTCGGATCTTCATTGCACTTTTCTGCGTTAAAGTCAAAATGATGATATGCTTGATACATCTGTGTCGCTAAGACGAGGTCGTAGGTCGACAACAGTCCGTTTTTGACGAATCAAGTGTTGTGAGTGAGACATTCCACCGTCCAGACTTCATCTGTGCTTTACGTCACATTAGTGCTGTTCAAGACCGTTATTTGGATTCTTTGACGCAAGTTATTTCCACGTTACACATTAATGTAAACTACTTCGTCAGTCGCAGTTTTGTCTCTTTGGGGAAGTTGCTTCGTGTATTGTTCGTCGTAGACTGTTTACACTTGAGTAATCGACATAAGTCTAAAGGTATCGAGATTATGAGTTTGGCGACATTGTGTCCTACGTCATCGTATTGGTTCCCTAAACCGGCCGTGCGCAAATCTTACGGTCTGCTGTTTGATGTGCAACAAGAATAAATTGACGACTGACTGTGTGTCTATATGTTCGGAATTGGAGTCATCAACGATGGCCTAACATCATCAAGTGCTACAATGATCATCATTTTCGGGAGGACGTGACTTACCGGTATATGGGGATAGGCGGCGGGAACAAATGGAGGCTATGCATGAAATGTGTTCCTTGTTGCAGTTTCCTCATATTACAAGTCGCATGTATGTGTTAGTCACCTCTAGTGACTCGGGCAGATGGTGCTCGTAAACCTGGGAAGGCCGACCATCTAAGGGCAGAATCCCCCGACAGAAAAGATCAACTGCTGCCTTGCAGGAAGATTGGGGACAATCAAAGGCTAAGGAAAGCAAACCTGAAAAAATGCTGGCTGAAATCGGATGCACTGGGCCACTGGCGCAGAACACAGTGCAACGTATTAACGGGTGTTCAGTCAGAGTGGATCTGACAGACTCTAATTGTGATGTTCTGTCTGTGGGGGCGATCAACACACTTAGCCTGACAGCTGACTTCATATGAGAGTCTGGAATCCTTACTCTGATTGAGTCCTGAACGCAGAGAGAGAGAGAGAGTATATAGCTTTAGCATCTCCTTTTTGTTGCAATTAAATCTCTTTGCAATTCTCTTTTAGCCATGCTTCTTTTGCTTCATTGCATTTTACTACAATTTTTTTATTTAATCTCTTATACTCATCTTTATTTTCTTTATTTCTTCTTCTTGTATCTATTAGCTGCAAAATGTCGTCTGTCATCCATTTCTTTCTTGAAACTGTCCTCACTGGTGGTATGAACTCTTTTGATGTTTGTTGCATTGATTCTTTTAGCATTTCCCACTGTTCATCAATGCTTTGTATCTTCTCTATTGCATTGTACCGGTTCTGAATTGTGATTTTATATTTGTCTTGCAGCTTCTTATCTGATTTTAGTAAATCTAAATTTAACTTGATGTTAACTGAGGCTCGTTTTGTTGTTTTTAATTTTACGCTAAGCCTTCCCACAACTGGTACATGATCACTATTGTGATGGTTCATAGAATATATATATATATATATATATATATATATATATATATATAAAAGGAGAAAGAATAAAATGAACGAGAGAAAGAGAGAGAGAGAGAGAGAGAGAGAGAGAGAGAGAGGAAGTTTTGTGTTCGCCAACTTTCACCTCTGACGAAGTCCAGTTTATATATACAATAACTCAAAGAGGCAAAGCGAGTACTTTGCAATACAATCTTTATTCTAACGTTGTGCTACCAATGCCAGTCCTGGGCCCTAGATGCAAGAACAATAAGAAAAATAACCTCTACAGAGATGAAATGTGTTAGACGAATGACAGGAAACAGTCTGTGAGATAAGATCAGAAATAAAGAACTGAGAAAAAAGCTAACAATAACCCTCGCCACAGAAAATATAAAGAAACAAAGGTTAAAATGATTTAGCCACGTAACAGGGCAGAAAGAACAAATACAACACAACGAGCTATCAATAACTATTGTAAGAACACCAGACTCACGGACCGACCACGAAAAAGATAGATTGACGGAATATTAGAAACATTAGGAAACATAACAGCAGTAGAGGCGAACAGAAAAGCAGAAGACCGCTAATTATATCTCCCCTCGACGCTGAAAGGTAAATGAGGAAGGGAAGAAGATATATATGTATATTATATATATATATATATATATATATATATATATATATATATATATATATATATATATATATAATTCAAAATCTGCTGCGTAGCGAAATCACAGAATTGAAAAAAATGAAACACATCCACCTATAGGAAGATGAAAGCACAACACAACAACGCGTTGAACAATTCAGGCGGTTAACTGCTCATTTCGTGCACCTGGAAATATGAGAGGGACAAAAAAAAAAACCGCGAAACAACTTTGTAGATTCAACAAAGACTACTCAGACTATCTTTTAACACAACATACAAATGCCCAATGTGGAGAAAACGCTTCCTTAACATAATATAGAGTATTTCTGACACAGATAATAAAAAAAACAGGAAGAGAATGTAATAAGGAAGTGCATAAAAAGCACAGAAAAGCATAACCCAGACACCTTCTGAACGTATAATTATACAGATGGGTGGTACGCAACCAATAAAGCAAAAAAAAAATAAAGGAGGAAAAACCTTTATTGGTCTGAAATTTTGCAGGTTGAGAAGGCTGGCGATAACAACAAGAACGTTTGCAAATAACTTTGCTGCAGCAGCAGAGGATACGCTAACACATCTTAAAATTCTGTCAGTGAGAAACAAAAATAAAAAGGAAAGATATACTATCTTCTTTATGGGAGCCTTGTCAGTAACTACCAACAGCATTGAGAAAATGCACACTTGAAATTAACGAAGAATATTACCACACAAAAGGGATCCGCGATAGCTCAGTGGTTAGTGAGCTGGACTACAAAGGACAAAAGGTAGCGTTCGATCCCAACCGATGGCTTCCGGGTTCACCCAGCCTTTAATGGGTACCGAATTTTTTTTTCTGGGACAATAAAGCGGCACGGGCGTAATACCGACCACATTACCCCAAAAATCATGTGCCGAAGGTCTGTACAATGAATGGTCACTAACACCATATTCCCTATACGCCACTTGGCGTGACGGGGGCACTTTGCATTTTTTTTTTTTTTACACAAAAGAGTTTTTGCAATCTTTCAGCGGAGCGCTGTCTGTAAACCTCCGACTGTGTCTTCTAGATTATATTCTAGGTCTTATATTCCAATATAACTGCACAAACCTTCCATCTTTAATTTATATCAACTTTAGCCCCAAATTAAAAGTGGTGTCATTGATTACCTCCGAAAACATTAAAGATAAAAATGAAAGCATTTCCAATGAATGTCAAACTATTGCACAACTGTATATTTTTAAATTACATAATACATGTATCAGTTAACCAGTTTTATCCAGTTGCTAGAAATAACTCGTAAAAAATGATGTGATGTAAAGAAAATGGTTCAGGAAATCATTTCTTCTTTCCCATGAAAGAATTCCTTCCAAATGTATTTGTAGAATTTGTTTCTTTCTCCTTCTGCTTCTTCTTTCCTTCTTCATTTGCCTTTCAGCGTCGAGGGGAGATATACTTTACGGTTTTACGCTCATCTGTTCGCCTCTGCTGCTGTTATGTTTCTTAGTGTTTCTAATATTCCGTCAATTCATCTTTTTCGTGGTCGGCCCTTGGGTCTGGTGTTCTCGCAACGTTTATTTAAGGCTTGTTGTGTTATGCTTTGAACTTTCTTGTCTTATCATGTTGCCAACGCATTTTATCTGTTGTTTCTTTATATATTTTATGTCGAGGTTATTCCTAGCTTTTTTTCTTCTCAGTTTTTCATTTCTGAACTTATCTCGCATTCTGTTTCCTACCATTCGTCTAAAACATTTAATCACGGTAGTGGGTTATTTTTCTTATTGTTCTTTCATCTTTTTTTCTTCTTCTTTATTAATCTTTATTTCGTTTTCAAAATCAATACATCACAGTACATTGGAAAATCATTCGTTCATTCATTCTAACAAATTACATTGTATTGTATTAAAGATAGACATTGATTTCTGATTATATATCTTTACAAATAGATCGGGGCTAAATGTTTTGAATCGGTAAACGGTAGCATTTCTGCAGGTCCACACTAAATTTATACATTCGGATATTAGAATTAGTGATTTAGTGTAGCATTCTTGTGTTGTTGTTTTTGGCAGTGTGTTGAGCATGATAGATCTGTATATGTCTACCTTCTGTGTGGTGTGTGTTTCTAGTGTATGTTTTAACGCCGTTCTTGCTGGTATGATTGTGTTGCATTCGTAAAATATGTGCTCTTCTGTTTCCTGTATGCTTCGTCTGCAAAGTTGGCACTTGGCGGTCTGCTATTTTGTTCTTTCATCTAGGATCCAGGACTAACATTAGTATCACAACGTTGTGATGAAGATTGTATTGTACGAGTGTCCGTTTTGCCTCTAGAGTTATTTCCTTGTTGGACAATAGTTATAGCTTTCCAAAAATTTGACAAGCTTTCGTTTCTTTATATAATTTATAATGTCCTAAATTCTTATGTAAACAAAAAAAAAAACAAAACAAATTATTTTCTTTTACGTCACAACGGCATATTTAAATTCACTTGGTTATTTTATATTAAATAACGTTTTAGATATATACATGTGCTATAGAATGTTAACAGAATTGTCTCCCTTGGCGTGACCGACGTACAGACTAACATACTGAGAGCTTAATGCTAATGGAATACAGTGTGCTTTGTTCTCTAAATAAATCTTTAAAAAATCAGCGAGGATTTCCTTCGCCTCATTGCCTGTCTATTGATTCTCCTTCTTCTTTCCTTCCTCATTTGTCTTTCAGTTTCAAGGAGAGAAATAGTTTGTGGTCTTTTGCTCTTCTGTTGGCTTCTCCTGCTGTTTCCTAGTGTTTCTAATATTATGTCAATCCATCTATTTCGTTGTCGGTCCATAAGTCTGGTATTCTCGCATTGTTTATTGAAGGCTCGTTGTGTTGTTTCATCTTTCTGTCTTATCACATGGATAAACCATTTTATCTGTTGTTTCTTTATGTACCCAAAGGAGGAAATAACTCCCAGCTTTTTCTGTTCTTCATTTCTGATCTTATCTCTCAGACTATTTCATATCATGCGTCTAAGATATTTCATTTTTGATCTTATCTTTCTGACTATTTCATATCATGCGTCTAAGACATTTCATTTCTGATCTTATCTCTCTGACTATTTCATATCATGCGTCTAAGACATTTCATTTTTGATCTTATCTCTCTGACTATTTCATATCATGCGTCTAAGACATTTCATTTTTGATCTTATCTCTCAGACTATTTCATATCATGCGTCTAAGACATTTCATTTTTGATCTTATCTCTCTGACTATTTCATATCATGCGTCTAAGACATTTCATTTTTGATCTTATCTCTCTGACTATTTCATATCATGCGTCTAAGACATTTCATTTCTGATCTTATCTCTCTGACTATTCCATATCATGCGTCTAAGACATTTCATTTCTGATCTTATCTCTCTGACTATTTCATATCATGCGTCTAAGACATTTCATTTTTGATCTTATCTCTCTGACTATTTCATATCATGCGTCTAAGACATTTCATTTTTGATCTTATCTCTCTGACTATTTCATATCATGCGTCTAAGACATTTTATTATTGATCTTATCTCTCTGACTATTTCATATCATGCGTCCAAGACATTTTATTTTTGATCTTATCTCTCTGACTATTTCATATCATGCGTCTAAGACATTTCATTTCTGATCTTATCTCTTTGACTATTTCATATCAAGCGTCTAAGACATTTTATTTTTGATCTTATCTCTCTGACTATTTCATATCATGCGTCTAAGACATTTTATTTTTGATCTTATCTCTCTGACTATTTCATATCATGCGTCTAAGACATTTCATTTTTGATCTTATCTCTCTGACTATTTCATATCATGCGTCTAAGACATTTTATTTTTGATCTTATTTCTCTGACTATTTCATATCATGCGTCTAAGACATTTCATTTTTGATCTTATCTCTCTGACTATTTCATATCATGCGTCTAAGACATTTCATTTCAGTAATTGTTATTTTTCTGATTCTCTTCGAACTTGGGCTCCAGGACTGGTATTAGTAGCACAACATTGGGATGGAAGTTGTACTGTAGAGTGTCCGTTATACCTTTCATGTTGTTTCCTTGTTGGACTGGTAATTCCAGCCTTCTCTTAGTTCTTCCTTTCTGATCTTATCTTTTAGATTATTTCCTGTCAGGCGTCTAACACTTAATTTTCTTGGTGGTTATTGTTCTTGTTCCTAGCCTCCAGGTCTAGTATAAGTAGCACAAAGTTAGATTTAAAATTATGTTGTAGACTTCCCGTTTTGCCGCTGGTGTTATTTCTTCCTTAGCCAGAAATGGTGACATTTGTCCGATGATTTGATAATGTTTTTTTTCCCTTTTTTTTTAATCTTGCTAATTATAATGCGCGATAAATGCGACCTCTCATTTACAAATAGTACGTTCCAGCTTTGTCGATGTCTGTGGGGAACTGATATTTGTCAATCTGTTGATTAAATGTGTGTTTGCACATGCTTTAATTGTCGACTTCCTGCCGTCGTTGTGCGACTTTGAATGGGATCATTTAGTTGAACTAATTTGTCTACTATATCCTTAACTCACCAATTTAGCTGTACAATACAATCTTCATCCCAACGTTGTCTACTATATACTTAAATGATCAATTTAGCTGTACAATACAATCTTCATCCCAACGTTGTCTACTATATACTTAAATGATCAATTTAGCTGTACAATACAATCTTCATCCCAACGTTGTCTACTATATACTTAAATGATCAATTTAGCTGTACAATACAATCTTCATCCCAACGTTGTCTACTATATCCTTAACTCACCAATTTAGCTGTACAATACAATCTTCATCCCAACGTTGTCTACTATATCCTTAACTCACCAATTTAGCTGTACAATACAATCTTCATCCCAACGTTGTCTACTATATACTTAAATGATCAATTTAGCTGTACAATACAATCTTCATCCCAACGTTGTCTACTATATACTTAAATGATCAATTTAGCTGTACAATACAATCTTCATCCCAACGTTGTCTACTATATACTTAAATGATCAATTTAGCTATACAATACAATCTTCATCCCAACGTTGTGCTACCAATGCCAGACCTGGACCTTAGATGCAAGAACAATAAGAAAAGTAACCACTACAGAGATTAAATGTGTTAGACGAATGACAGGAAACAGTCTGAGAGATAAGATCAGAAATGAAGAACTGAGAAAAAAGCTAGGAATAGCCCCCGCCATAGAATATATAAGGAAACAACAGATAAAATGGTTTGGCCACTTGACAAGGCAGAAATAAAGAAACACAACACAACGAGCCTTCAACAAACGTTGTGAGAACACCAGACCCAAGGGTCGACCACGAAAAAGATGGGTCGATGGAATATTAGAAGCACTAGGAAACATAACAGCAGCAGAGGCGAACAGAAGAGCAAAAGACCGCAAATTAAAGCTCCCCCGATGCTGAAAGGCAGATGAGGAAGGAAAGAAGAAGAAGATCAATTTAGCAGAAGTTACGTACTTCTCAGTACAGAAACGTAAGGAGAACATCATAAATAGTATAACACACTTCACAAATCACATCTCTATGGCACATCTCACACACATCTAAAACATGTCACATGTCTCATACACATCTAAAACATGTCACATATCTCATACACATCTAAAACATGTCACATATCTCATACACATCTAAAACATGTCACATATCTCATACACTCCACACATCTAAAACTATCCACAAATCTCACACGCTGCCCACTATAAAGAACATAAGAACTGCAAATATTCAAAACTACCCTGTATTCAAAATATCACAAAATATTCCTCTGTAACAACAAAAAACTATTTCAAGAACTTATACACTCTTAGAATAGCAAAAATACTACACACTATTTTGGTTAGCTTCGATTTCGAACACGAAATAAAAACTTATATAACATTAGTATAACTGTCCAAAATATGAAGCACAAATTATGCAATACAATAATAATTTTTATATACTAGAATGATATAATTCTTCACCTATTACCAATTTCCACTCCAACACGAGCCTATAAAAGAGCGTTATAGTAGCCAGTTTATATGACGGCTGGGTTAAATCCAAGACGGTAAGCACAGTCTATTCGAACAGAAGTGTTGCTGTAGAGGAAGTGTAGTTATTTTGTTACAACATATAGTGTAAGCCTTAGAGGTAATGCAGCGGTGTGGGGGGTCGACGCCTGGGAGTCATTACCCAGGCGGTCCCACCTCCTTTAGAGTATCAAGAAGCTAAAGGGCTGAATCACTTACTCGGGGGCGGATCTTTTCTGATGATCAGATCGCCACCTGCTGCAAAGCTCTGTATAAAGAGTTTCCGATTACTAAACATGAACTTGAATATAAAACAGAACAAAAGACCTAACAGTCACTGCCATTGTTGAATATCTAAATCTCTTAAACCAGTACAGAGATTTACTGGCATTTGTTATAAGAGAGGGTTCCTTATTAAGGATTTCAGAGCTCTTGTCATCACCATGTGCCATACCGGTTGGCGTAGGCGATCATGTCCCTCCACAATCTTCTAGATCTACAGTGCATCGTATCAGTTCTGTTGTTGACTGCTTTCCATGCCATGACTCCAAGCTATCCAGCATTTTCTCTCTTTGTCGCCCACGATCTCTCTTTCCTTTTATTTTGCCAGTTGTAACCAAGTATTTCAACTTTCCTCTTCTCATGATGTGCCCGAAAAATGTTGATTGCTTCTTTCTGATGTTTTTTTAGGAGCTGCCTTTTTGTGTTGGCCTCTTTGAGAACTTCCTCATTGGTCTTTTTAGCTGTCCGGGGAACTTTCAACATTCTTCTGAGAAATCCCATCTCTGTGCCGTTTTTTCATTGGTTTGTCTACTGTCCATGATTCGCTTCCATAGGTCAGAATTGGTTCTATATAGCACCGATGAGCTCTCTTTCTCATTTCTATTGACATAGATTTGTTGCATAAGATATTTTTCATTTTCTGAAATGTCATTTTTTTTTTTATTTCTGGTGCATCTTCCATCCGATATTATTATTGTGTCCAAGTATTTGACGCGTTGCACTTGTTTCAAATTTGTCTTGTTTATTTTTATGCTGCATGCTGGTGATGATTGTTTCTTCGATATGACCACTACTTCTGTTTTCTTACTATTCAGACTGAGACCTTTCTTGATGCTTTCTTTTACTATTATGTCTATTGTTTTTTGTAGTTCATTCTGTCTCTGCTATTAAGACTGTGTCATCCGCATATCGCAAATTATTTATGTTGTGACCGTTGACTTCAGTTCCTTTTTTGTCTACTATTGATCTCATAATATGTTCGCTGTAAAGTGAAAACAAATCCGGCGACAGAACACAGCCTTGTCTGGCTCCTTGTTTTATAAGTTGAA
Source organism: Megaustenia siamemsis (assembly GCA_032433765.1). Taxonomy (NCBI): domain Eukaryota; kingdom Metazoa; phylum Mollusca; class Gastropoda; order Stylommatophora; family Ariophantidae; genus Megaustenia; species Megaustenia siamemsis. The sequence goes on from JAVIAB010000124.1 coordinate 18,343,915, forward strand.
ATTATCCTGTTTGGTTGTTAATTCGTATTGCTGCTGTTTGTTGCCAGTACATGTTTTTTTTTTTTTAATGATTCGCAGATCCTTGCCATCAATGTTTAATTTCTCCAGCATATTGATTATTTCCACATGCTTTACTTTGTCAAATGCTTTTCTGCAGTCTATAAAGCACATATATAGATCTTTCTTTACCTCTATAGATCTTTCTATCAATGTTCTTAAGATGTATATTGCATTATTGGTGCCCTTTCCTTCCACAAATCCGCATTGGTGGAGGGTAAAAAAGGCAAAATAAAGCAGAGCCTGCCTGGTTGTCACTGTTTAACTTTAGCTGCTGAGTTTGATTGACACACGAATCTGTGATGTGACCTTATAGCAATGAAGGTACTTCTGAGGGATGATAAACAATGGTTATGCAGTGAGTGCTACATGGTTTATGACTTCATTGTTACAAGACCAATGAAACTGTGCTATATTTAATTCAATTAGAGAGGATCTTATGTGTATGTTGCATTCACATGTGTTGAAACATACTGACAACGTATAAAATACAGCAATTTAATGTAATAATATAAGGTGGCTGTGGTGAATTGTGAGTGCTTAGTATTCACATGTATTGAAGTGTTCTTAGAACATTTGTGGTTTATACTATCTGTGTGAGGGTGGAGCAAGATCTGCTGAGTTCCCAGCTCTATCATAATTTCATTACACCTATACCATGCACTTATCAGGTACAACCAGTACCATGCACTTTCCATATCAGGGACAACCAGTACCATGCACTTTCCATATTAGGGACAGCCAGTACCATGTACTTTCCATATCGGTAATAAAAGACGACATTCATGTGAACATCTAGATCTAGTAGTTGATTTTTTTATATAATTTAATTTTTATGTGGATATCAAAACTGACACAACTTGGTATTTACTAAAAATATATTAGGTGGATCCAGTAGTATAATCCAAGCAGGAAGTGCACAAATGCTACCACATCAGAGCATTTATGTGTCATTATTTATATAACAGTTTTCTCTATTGCAGACGAAAAATATTCTTTCATATATGCTGTATACCTGTCAGTTATGTCAATGTTGCAAATGTGATTTGACATGTGACATTTATGCAAATGTTGTAAAGGGTTTATGACATGTGGCTGTTATGTTAACTTTACAAATGTCAAATTTTGAGGTATGCAAATTGTGCTTATGTAACATATGGTATTATGTTAACTTTGAAAATGCTGTATATGATATTTATGTAAAGTTATGTAAAATTATAATGCTCATTAGTTATGCAAATAATGTAGATATTTTGTGCAGCAACACTCCAGACTTTGGTAATATTATAATGTTAATAAATAAGTTATATAAACCTTGTAAATGTTATGTGAACTCATATTTTATATGTAACTGTATCTGACAAATAAATAAACAAATCACATTATAACAAATATTTAAGTAAACATAATATTAAGTAATCTACTAAACTTTATTGATAGTAAAGTAAACATATTAACCAAATGAATCAAGTTTGGATTTTCTCGTCTCCTGTTAAATCCTGAAGAAGTGGAAGATGCCTTGCACAATATGAAAGCAGGCAAAGCTCCTGGACCAGATAATATAACTAAAGAAGAGATTGAAGCCATGGTTGATTTTGGAATAGAAATAATAACAAAAATATTGAATGATATCTACAACAGCAGATATATACCAGACAACATGCTCAAATCAATATTCATAGCCCTACCAGAGAAATCGGGTGCGATTGAATGCGATGATCATTGCACAATAAGCCTTATGAGTCATTGACTAAGATATTACTAAGAATCATCATGCGAAGAGTGCGAAACAAAATCAGTCCAGAAATTAGTGATGAACAGTGTGGTTTTCTTAGAGATAAAGGAACAAGCAATGCAATTTATATCATAAGATTTTTAGTAGAAAGAGCCATAGAGGGGAAAACAGATCTATACCTATGTTTCATAGATTACACCAAGACATTTGACAAAGTAAAGCATCAAGAAATAATCAAAATTTTAGAAAGCATAAACGTAGACATCAAAGACCTAAGAATAATAAAGAACATGTACTGGCAACAAACAGCGGCCATAAGAACTGGAAACCAATTGGGAATGTTTCAACAAATAAAACAGGGTGTTAGACAAGGTTGTGTGCTGTCACCAGATTTCTTTAATATTTATAGTGAGATTATTGTAAGATCCATAAGGGACATGCCTGGAATAACAATTGGAGGTCATAATATAAATAATCTAAGGTATGCTGATGATATAGTCTTAATCGCTAAGAGTGAAAATGAGTTACAAGAAATGTTGGACATTATAGTGAAAGAAAGCAAAAATAAAGGACTCAGCCTTAATAGCAACAAGACAGAGGTAATGGTAACAACAAAGAAAAAGACATCACCTAAGTGCAAAATAAAGACAAGTGGAACAATATTAAAACAGGTAAATGAATTTAAATATTTGGGAACTTTGTTAACCTCAGACGGAAGATGCTCAAAATAGGCGAGATGCAGAATGGCTCAGGCAAAAGCAGCTTTCCAAAAAATGAGGAAGATACTATGCAATCGATTTTTGACAATAGAAACAAGAAAAAGAGTTCTTAAATGTTATGTAGAGCCAGTCTTAACATATGGATGCAAATCATGGACAATAGGACAACAGACAAGAAAATCACTGGAGTCTGTAGAAATGTGGTTTTACAGAAGAATGTTGAGAGTACCATGGACAGCTAAAAAGAGTAATGAAAACGTTCTGAAAGAGGTCAAAGCAAAAAGATAGCTAATTTCCAATATTAGGAAGAAAGAATCATCATTTCTTGGCCACGTAATGAGAAGAGAACAACTGGAATATATTGTAACAACTGGAAAAATTGAGGGACGAAGAGATAGAGGGAAGCAAAGAGAAAAAATAACAGACAGCTTGAAAGAATGGCTTGGCAGAAGGTCAACAACAGAAATGATAAATAGCTGCCGAGATCGAAAGTTGTGGAGACATGATCACCTACGCCTGTAGGCCCGGTACTTGATGATGATGATTAAATCCACTGGAAGTAAGATGAAATTAATGAATATAACAGAGACCTAATAACAATAATGCCCATAATAATTATTCTATAAATGTCTTTTGAGATTCCCTTATTTTTATAACTAATTTAATAATAAGGCAATAATTATAATTTTCCGGCGCATGTCAGCTTCTTCAATATCCATCTGCTTAGATTTGCCACTGACAACTTATCATCAAGAGACAAGTTACTGAACACAAACAAAATACAAAAATAGTGCAGCTAAAATGTTAATGGAGACTTGTAAAACCAATAAGAGTTAATAATTTATAGCACCTCTGTTACTGCACTATAGAATTTGTCTTGCGATTGAAGGGTTCCTCCTCGTGAAATATCAATCTCTGTTGTTACAGTTAATAAAGGTATACATTAATCTAAAGATAAGGTAGTCAATGTTATTGCAGTTTCTAAAAGTGTGGTCAATGTTATTGCAGTTTCTAAAAGTGAGGTCAATGTTATTGCAGTTTCTAAAAGTGTGGTCAATGTTATTGCAGTTTCTAAAAGTGTGGTCAATGTTATTGAAGTTTCTAAAAGTGTGGTCAATGTTATTGAAGTTTCTAAAAGTGTGGTCAATGTTATTGCAGTTTCTAAAAGTGTGGTCAATGTTATTGAAATTTCTAAATGTGTGGTCAATGTTATTGAAGTTTCTAAAAGTGTGGTCAATGTTATTGCAGTTTCTAAAAGTGTGGTCAATGTTATTGTAGTTTCTTAAAGTGTGGTCAATGTTATTGCAGTTTCTTAAAGTCTGGTCAATGTTATTGTAGTTTCTTAAAGTGTGGTCAATGTTATTGTAGTTTCTTAAAGTGTGGTCAACGTTATTGTAGTTTCTTAAAGTGTGATCAATGTTATTGCAGTTTCTTAAAGTGTGGTCAATGTTATTGCAGTTTCTTAAAGTGTGGTCAATGTTATTGTAGTTTCTTAAAGTGTGGTCAATGTTATTGCAGTTTTTTTAAAGTGTGAATACAAACAGCAAACAACATTTAAATGTGGAAGTTGTGTGGCAGCTTCATTCTCTTCTGTTCAGTCAAATGTTTAAATTCTCACTCTTGTGGCTGCCTCAACCATTGTTATTTAATGTCATTGTTCAGTCTTCTTGCCCATCTTATTCTGGGTCTCTCTTTCTTTATATGTCTGGTAAAACACTACAAGGCCTTCTCTCAAGGAGTGCAAACCATTTTATTTGTTGTCTGTGCATGAAGCTAATTGAAGACTCACTCTTTGCCTTATTATTTCTCTTATGTTCTCATTCTCTGTCTTTTCTAGTCACTCTGGCAGCTTTCTTCTAACTCTTGTGGTTACGAACTTTAGTTTCTGATTGGTCAAGACTGATCATATTTGGAACAGACAACTTAAGGTGGAAAACATAAAGGCTTATCAGCCCAACATTGCAAGGGAGTACAGTGAGCACAGCTGTTTTAAAATCATTACTTGATTCACATAATTAAAGAAAGTAATAAGAGAAAATAAGAGTATAGCCACCCATCCCATAGTTCAATTTGTACAGCAGCATAATACCATGAGGCTATAACATCCACACATGACAAACTATGAAATTACTTTCATCAACATGTATAACAAATCCATGTCAGGTAAGACAGTTGCTGATAAACACAAATAAACAGCATTTGAAAACCTGACTGCAAGATTGATACTTGGCAATTTTCTTTCATGTCATGAATAACAAATACTCTAAACAATTAGTTAATTGAAATACTCACTACTATTAAATATTGTCAAATATGCCAAATATTGGGTATTGATATGATTCTTCTTTATCAACATTTACCCAACAATTACTCCTTATCATTGTCTGCTCATAAGAGAAGGGTGTGCATGTGCCACTAGTTTATGACAAGTTCTAATATTTGTACCGACCACATTACCCCAAAAATAATGCGCTGAAGGTCTGTAAAATATAGGGTCACTAACACCATATTTCCCTATACGCCACTTGGCGTGCCGGGGGTACTTTACTTTTACTTACTAATATTTGTAACGACACATTCGTCTTCAGCATGGCATTTTTTAGCACCAGGTTGTCTTTCCCCTTTGGTCCATACTTGCTTACTTGCTTGGTCTATTTTTGTGTGTCTGCAGCAGGAGTGGATGCAGCTCTTGGATGGCTCTAAAGTGAGCACTTTAACCTTGGTCCAAGTTAATGGACAAGCTGGTGTATGCGGCAATGAAATAACCGACAAGCTTGCTGGCACTGAGTCTAGCCTGACTCTGGACAAAAAGGACAAGTTTGTTCTCCATTCCTTAAGAGAAGAGGAAGAGAATGGGTGGGATAATGAGGTATATATCGAGAGACCAAGGAGTCTATAGGTGGAAAAGGGGTCTGGCAGATCCAGAGTACTTAGTGGGAAAAGCAGATCCAGAGTGCTTAGTGGGAAAAGCAGATCCAGAGTGCTTAGTGGGAAAAGCAGATCCAGAGTGCTTAGTGGGAAAAGCAGATCCAGAGTGCTTAGTGGGAAAAGCAGAGGTATCTATAATGTACACCTTGCATGAACAATCAGTCTACATACACTTCAAGAAATGCTGGGACTGGAAGAGGGGAGGGGATAGAGCAAATGAGGGAATACCCCAATTGCAATAAAACTGATTCCAAGAACAGAACAGAACAGTACAGGGCAGGGCAGGGCAGGGCAGGGCAGGGCAGGGCAGAGCAGAGCAGAGCAGAGTAGAGTAGAGTAGAATAAATAGAATAATGAAAACTGCAACAGTTTGTAATACAATTTTTTAAATGTTAGTATAGCAACCAACAGGGAAGAGCTAGATGTCTGCACAGTCAGCAAATTACTAGAAGATGCACAAACTTCAAGATCTGTGAAGCAAAGGAGCACATAAAGGTTTACCTGGAGATATGTAATGTTAAATCTATCAATAATCAACAAGAGACTTGACAATTCTGATTTGTTGAACTCAGCCTACACTTTATTTCACAAGGACAATTCTCATCAAATATAATCTACTTAATTCTTCTTCCTTCCTCTCCTGACACAAAAAGGACAAAAAGAACTCCACCACACCCAGAGAGTGACAAAATAGTGAATAAAGTGTTAGTGTCATACAAGTTTATTATTGGCATCACTACAACAAAATAGTGTCCCATAATGATGGTTATTGGCATCAATTCAACAGAATAGTGTCCCATAATGTTGGTTATTGGCATCACTTCAACAAAATAATGTCCTACAAGTTTGTTATTGGCATCACTTCAACAAAATAATGTCCTACAAGTTTGTTATTGGCATCACTTCAACAAAATAATGTCCTACAAGTTTGTTATTGGCATCACTTCAACAAAATAATGTCCTACAAGTTTGTTATTGGCATCACTTCAACAAAATAATGTCCTACAAGTTTGTTATTGGCATCACTTCAACAAAATAATGTCCTACAAGTGTGTTATTGGCATCACTTCAACAAAATAATGTCCTACAAGTTAGTTATTGGCATCACTTCAACAAAATAGTTCCACAAGTTAGTTATTGGCATCACTACAACAAAATAGTTTCACAAGTTAGTTATTGGCATCACTTCAACAAAATAGTTCCACAACTTATTGGCATCACTTCAACAAAATAGTGTCCCACAAGTTATTGGCATCACTACAACAAAATAGTGTCCCACAAGTTATTGGCATCACTTCAACAAAATAATGTCCTACAAGTTATTGGCATCACTACAACAAAATAGTGTCCCACAAGTTATTGGCATCACTTCAACAAAATAGGGTAATTTCCTAGTTTGATCAGATATAGTCTTTCAGTTTGGAAGAGTGATGTCCCCTAAAATATGTCTGCCAAAATACAGTGGTTCTACGCATTCTTGGCGTTGGGTCATTACGCTGGCATGTAATCATTTCGGAGTATCTGTTGATTGGGCGTTGGGTCCAGGGGTTAGGTTTAGCTTTAGTGTTAAATATTTATAAATATATTATAACGCGTGACAAAAACGACGCCACTCGGCCTAATTATGATCTTCTGATCGAAGGGAATTGTGCGGTTGATTACCAATCGGCGTAATGACCCCAACGCCAAGAATGCGTAGAACCACTGTATTTTGGCAGACATATTTTAGGGGACATCACTCTTCCAAACTGAAATACTATATCTGATCAAACTAGGAAATTACCCAAAATAGTTCCACAAGTTAGTTATTGGCATCACTTCAACAAAATAATGTCCTACAAGCTATTGGCATCACTACAACAAAATAGTGTCCCACAAGTTATTGGCATCACTACAACAAAATAGTGTCCCACAAGTTATTGGCATCACTGCAACAAAATAGTATCCCACAAGTTATTGGCATCACTACAACAAAATAGTGTCCCACAAGTTATTGGCATCACTACAACAAAATAGTGTCCCACAAGTTATTGGCATCACTACAACAAAATAGTGTCCCACAAGTTATTGGCATCACTACAACAAAATAGTGTCCCACAAGTTATTGGCATCACTACAACAAAATAGTGTCCCACAAGTTATTGGCATCACTACAACAAAATAGTGTCCCACAAGTTATTGGCATCACTACAACAAAATAGTGTCCCACAAGTTATTGGCATCACTACAACAAAATAGTGTCCCACAAGTTAGTTATTGGCACATCACTAGTGTTGTCGTCAAGAACTCATTGACACAATTAATAGGCAACGTCTATGTCTTTCATCTATAATCTAACTTTAACTATCTTTCTTGTGACTATCTTCTTCACTAACTATACTAGACCCCAGCTAATTGCTGGTTGAATGAGAAAAGCGGGAGACCCTAAGAGAGACTGAATTCAGCTTTTGTTCAACTTAAATAGCCAAGTGACTGTTTCAATTCCAGGATATGAGTCACTTGTATTACATTAGGTTATCTAGAATAACGTGATTTCACTACCTTAAAATGCAATGAATAGTTCCGCCCAGTTTCTGACCATCAACAAATACCTGCTGTCTAATCATAACTTCATTTCAAGTGTGGACATAATTGATGCCTAGTTGATTATTCACTGGTTATTTAACATATGCAAGGGTATCTGTCCCCATATTTGTAACCGGTCCTTTTGTCATTATACTCCAGTCCAGTGCTCTTCAACCTTGCTATGCCCAGTGCCCACTTGTGTAATTTTTTCATGGTCAAATTTTCTCTACCGCCCACTAAAATCTGAATTGAAGAAACTTCCATAATTGAAGAAATAAAAATCAATTTCACTTAGAGAGAGTTCCTCGATCACCCACTGAGTGTATATGTTATATCTCATTAATAAAACATGTAACTATTCTGCTACCACCCACCTAAATGTCAAAACCGCCCACTAGTAGGCAGTAGCATCCAGATTGAAGAGCACTGCTCTAGTAATGTTGACATAGGCTAGTGTTACAACAGTTTAGGAACAAACTTAACACAAATTACACATATACAGCTTTAGTTTCTTGGGTTCAAAGTAGACTTTGTTAGAAGCAATCCTCAGATTTCAAGAATTTCCAAGCCAAACCTATTAAATATTAACAATATTACGGTCACACATTTGTGTTCACATTGATCTGAGATAACATGAAACAAATGGCGGGTTGTTAATAAAAAAGACATTTACTTTCAGGTCAGAGTTAGTAGCACCAGAATAAAAGAGGACAGAACCATTGAAACATTAATATTACTTCAAACTTTATATTACTGTTATAACAAAGCCACATCTTCATCTTAGTCAAGTCACCTTCTTCTTCTTCTTCTATCCTTCCTCCATTGCCGTTGGCGTCGAGGGGAGATACAATCTGCGATTCTTTGCTCTTCTGTTGGCCTCTTCTGGTGTTATCCCTCCTAGTGACTCTAGTATTCCCTTTATCCATCTCTTTCTCGGTCCTCCTCTTAATCCTCTGAATCTAATGTTCGTAGCGCTTGTTTATGGCTCTTTGAGTCATTGTTAGTTCTTTTTGTCTTGTTATGTGGCCGAACCAATTTATCTGTTTTTTCTTTATGTATTCGATGGCTGGTTCAATTTCGAGTTTCTTCCTCAGGTCGGTGTTTCTTACTCTGTCTCTTAAGCTGTTTCCTGTCATTCTTCTGACACATTTCATTTCGGTGGTCGTTATCTTTCTTATTGTCTCTGATACCACAAATATTTATGGTTGCAATTTTATTTACGTTATGTCTGTATGATCGCGATTGTGTCTCCATTATTTTGGCTCTGAGCACTGTTGTGTGTATGTTACATTGTCCTCTGCTGCTGTGCTAGTTCTGCCGCAAAGTAAAGGCTGTTGTTTATGTTACCAGTCAAGTCACCGGTGTTTTAAATTTCTAACATCAGCAGTTGAATAAATTAAAACTAAATGCAAACATCAAGCAAATACTTGAATATTATTTTGAAAAATCAAATGTAAAGATTGAACAAGTTCTAAAACTTAAATGATAAACTGCATCAAATTAGTTTAAACAACCATCCAATATGATGTGTCTGTAAATCACAGCATTGGGACCATACAACATGTGTTTGTGCATAAAATAAGTATTACATTTATAATCACAACATTTATGTCTTAGTTCAATTATATCTGATTAATAGAATACAATTGTGAAATTACAAAAAAAAATAAATGTAATATCAAAATCCAAGTTACCACTAACTAGTGAGTATAAGGTGCTGTCATAAAACAAAACTGGAAACAACAAAAGTTTAACAATTGTTATAAATTAACACTGGATACAACAAACATTTAACATTTGTTAAATATTAAGACTGATACTATAACTATAACTATTTCTATGATATGCTATCCTTTACTACACACTAATAACATTTGTTTACAAATATTCAATGAATAACAATTTTGTGATTTAACTTTGAGCAAAAATATTTCATATTTTACAAACACTTATTACTTATGTAACAACCTTTAATTTATATATTTTAAAATGTATTAATTATTTCAATTAATTGTTACAAAACAATCTTTTCTGTTCACATGCAATATTTGTTACAAAAACATTACTTAACATTTGAAATAAAGATATAAATTAATTACTTTAATTATTTATTACAACACAACCATTGCTACCTATTTTTTGTTGTTTGACACAACTGCTTGTTTTCCTCTCAAAGTGACATTTTAGTTCCAATCAGGCAAATTTTGCAACATATATGGCCTGAAGATGGCCTGAGTCTACTACATTTTTCTTAAAATTGATATTTAATGGAAGTTGTTTCAATTTATAACCCCAGACACAAAAATTAAAATGTTTGGCTAAAGTCAATGTTTATGTGTGAATGATATTTTAGTAGAATAAAGTTCATAACAAAAAGACCAAAGATTGACAAATCTGAAAATATTCAAATTTATAACCACACGAGTTATTTTAATTGTAAGATACGGCTTCTTCTAATAACTTTTAATGTAAAATAGAAGAAAAATGTCTATTTTATCTTCCTTGAAAGACATGAGTAAATCAACTAAAGTACCATTGACAAACAGTTGTGTTTAAAACAATCATTATTCACTTCCAGCCATGATTGTGTCATGTAGATTTAAACAAACAAAAAAATAAATTTAAAAAAGTAAATGAGATCAACTGTGAATGAATCCTGAGATTACAAAAAAATGTCTTATTTCTTGCCAACTATCTTGTCAAGAGTTTGGACTGTCTTCCTCAGAATATAAGTAAGAGTATGAACAGTCAAGTGTACTGACTGTCTTGCTAAATGTATGAACTGTCTTATTCCATATACAGAGTGTCTTCTAAATGTTGCCTATTATTATAGCTATGTTTTCTCAACAGAACATCAAATGTACACAAACCCATAGGCTCTAGAGAAATGCACTCGTCAACAAATACCTTTTATGAACAAGCTGACATAGAAAGCATAAAATAGAACAAATTTATTTGTTATCTTATTCTGTCTATTTCCTATTAATGTTTTCTTGCCAAAAGTCAATGCCATGAAATAGTGCTGATCAACTCCTTCCACTATCATCCACCATTCTCAGTACTTTAAAATTAAATACACTTTGTTTCTTTGATATTGACTGAAAGTAGTTTTTCTTCATGTTCTTTTTTGTTTTTTTTAAGCTATCTAGTGTGCTTCTAAGAGATTACATATTCTGCTCTCTCATCAATATGTCTATTTGTATGTTACATTAATGGTATCTTTTTCTTCTTCTTTCCTTTCTTCATTAGCCTTTTTAATTTAGCACTAAGTTTATTATCTTTAGCTCACCTGTTGGCCTTGTTGAGTTTCCTAGTGTCTCTAATATTTCATCATTTTTTTATGGCTAGCTCTTTGATCTAGTATTCTTGTAGCATTTTCTTGATGACTTGTATCATATTTAGTTACATTAACCCTTAATTATGAAACCTACCTGTGGTGAACTTCATTACATTCCATAGTACAAAATACTACCACTTAATAGTAACATTAGGAGCACTAAAAAATAGTATTTTCTTTGAGCTTTTGACACACAAATGTGTGTTTATCGATTAGACACACGGGGAACTCGGACTTCATGTCTCAGACTGATTTATGATCCAAATTTGGATCACCTGGACCAGACATGTTATTTGTCTATTCAGATGGAAACCATAAATTCATCAGTATCTTTGGCTACCTAAAAGCATTATTTGTTCAGTTTCCATAGTCACAAAGGGTTGTTTAATGTCACTGACAAAAGATAAAATTTCCCTTCCTTGTCAAAGGGGAAACAATTTTTTTTTATAAATGACCAATTTGTTGAAACTTTGCTACTTTTTTCATTTTATAGGATTGTATCTCACAAAATTAGAAGAAAAAATTCCTACATCTTTAGAGACAGATTAAACATTTAGGGGTCACCGCAAGTAGTAATTAGGAAGTTACACGGAAGGAGGGGGGGGGGGGGGAGATGGTATTGTCTGAACACCACAAACTATCAGATTTTGAAGAATTTGTGTTCTAATGCGGTAATTATTACTACAGTATTGCAATCTACGATTTATGACATGAAAGGTCTCAGTTACAGATAAATGAGTTTTTGTGCTTCAGTTTTTTTTTTTTATTTATTTTATTTGTGGAAGTTAATACTTAAAAACTCATTGATGTATAATATATGAGATTAAGAAAAATCCTCCAACTCCTCACTGCCAGATTCATTTTACCATTTTCATTCCTTCTATTCTATATAGCTGCTGAATATCTAATGTTGAACTTGTTTGTAAATCCTTCTACTAAGAACTACTTCAAACCATGAGAATTGGAGCAAGCAGGGCAATAATTGATGGGAGACAAATAATAATAAATGAGTATTATTATAGAAGGAAAAAATGTTTAGTTAGCTGAGTTGGCAGTGTTCCTTAGCGTTTGTCTTTTCGTGGCAAGGCGCTGTGCCAAGGAGTACGGGTTCGATCCTGCTTTGGACCATATATTGACTTTGTTTTTTTTTCTTCTGTTGATTATTTGTCATTTTTTCAGCGTGCTGTAAACATACCTCTTCCTCTGAATTGTTTCGCAAGAATTGATGTCAGCATCCAATACTGGTTATTTTGAGATCTTCTCTTAACATTTCTGCTCCATGATACATGAGCTTGGGTCATATTCTTTGCTGAATTATTGTACATTTGTATTTTTTTCCTAAAATATATAATTATTTATTTCATAACTGAGGTCACTTTCTATTCTGAAACAATATCCTCAATAACATTAGATTGACATCTTTTGTTCTGCCTAAATTTGTGGTTGTTTCATATTATTTTTGATTATTCTTAAATGTAATGCTTATTAAAGTTTTCATGATCTTTCAAATTCAGCTTTGCTACAATAGTTCTAATATGGTTGATAATGTCCTTAGATCATATCACACATATCTATTAACATCACATATTTTATGTCAAGCAAAGGTGACAATCTTAAAGCATGTGTGCTTAGTCTGTACCCTTACTGCCAGGTATGGAGAGAGTAATACAAACCCTAGTTTAAAATGCCCTTGCTTAAAAAAATTAAATTCTTCAAAGTTAAGTCCCTGTCTTTCCTACCCCCATCAAAACTTTTGTGCACCATTTCTGACAATTTTTAAATATGCATGAGTACCTCTGAACTATTCTATATATCTATCTATTGTCCTTTCAAGCCAAAGATGGCACAAAGGGCAGAAATTCTAGAATCTTGTGTCTGATGATCTTTCAACTGTCAGACCTTGCACAGGATCTGCATTATGGTTCGCCGCAGCACAGCTCTGTTCTTGGCAATTTGCTCAAATTCGGCGAGGGAGCTGATGTCTGCTATTGTTGCCTCCCTGAACTATTACTTTATGTTAATACTATTTTAATTTCTGGTTCTCCATTCTTCTTAAAAAAAAAAAGTCTTATCTATGTGCCTGGTTAAATATAAATTATTTATTTTCATAAATTAAATATTTTTAAAAATTGTTTGGATGGTAGCTCCATTACAAGTTCAGGTACTTTTATGTCTTATTCCAACTCAACCTTAACTGCCCCTGCTCCCTGGTGTCTTCATCATCACAAAAGTCCAATAACAATTGCCTCAACCAGAGATCCCTGCTCCACTCGAGTGCGTGTGTCTGAGATTGGAGGCAGTGTCATTAACACATTGGCTGAGCTCATGCTTAGAAGCCGAGAACTGATCTGGTTCCCAGTCGTGTGTGCTGTTGGTGCTACGTCTTCCTTGCTCCATGTCAAGAAAGCACGATGGTACTCTGGCCTGGGGTCCAGTGCTAACTCCCTGTCCACCTGAAAATAAAGTCACAGAATGATGACCCAGCCAACTTTCTAGATACAGCCCATATTCCTTGTAAGAGATACTGATATATTAAAGGCTAAAAAACATCTATTTATTATAGCATTATGCCATTGCAAGGATCTATTGGTAGAGGGAGGAGAAAGAAAGAGAGGTGGAAAGCATCCACTAAAAACCCTAACATATCTACTATATCATGACTGCACTGGGCAAACAGCCTTAATTTTCATCCAGATACCCAGAAACAAGGTCATGAAGCAATATAGTTTTACTTTTAAGCTGAAGGCATTTGGAGAAAACCTGTGACCACACCAATGTACTGGCCTTACTGAAGAAACAAGGCGGGAAACTAAGAAATTAAATAAAAAATATTGCAAGGAGACAAAATACAGAAAAGAAAGAAAAGAAGCAAAATTCTTTAGACATTGAAGAAACACAACTCAAAGACAACAGAAATGACTGATGGCAAGAGAGGAAGAGGAAGGCAAAAGAGGAGTAACTGATCTGATGTGGAATAATAAAACATGACAGAACAAATATTAAGCAAGGTAAAGGAAGATTCAGAAAATGATAGTTTTTGAAAGATTTCATCAACATTGCTGTGAGGTCTAACACATGATGATGATGACTAAGCTCATTAAAAACATGCATTTTTAGAATAAAACTGTTTTTTTTTTAAATGATTACTAATATTAAAATTAGTACTAACTATATTATATCTGTGTATTTTGGTTATATAGTCTGATAAAATATTTAGGACATTTTGTGAGCTTTCAAGCTCAGAACAGCAGAAAGTCAACAGGTGGGAATCATAACCCAGGGGCCCACCCCACTTTGAATGGCAAAAGGCTAGAGGGCTAGAACACATGCTCAATGAGACTGCTTCTGATGATCATATTGCCTTCTGTTGCAAAGGATCTGATAACACAGCAACTGATGGATGCATCAAGTCTATACAGTGGAAATTAAGCATTGGTGTTGTCACTATGGATAAAGACTGCATATATAATTAGTGAGCTACATAAGCTATATGAAGTCTCTATGGCTGGTTTGAAGGACTATGTGGCTGGTTTGAAGGACTCTGTGGCTGGCTTGAAGGACTAAGTGGCTGGTTTGAAGGACTAAGTGGCTGGTTTAAAGGACTATGTGGCTGGTTTGAAGGACTAAGTGGCTGGTTTAAAGGACTAAGTGGCTGGTTTGAAGGACTATGTGGCTGGTTTGAAGGACTAAGTGGCTGGTTTGAAGGACTAAGTGGCTGGTTTAAAGGACTATGTGGCTGGTTTGAAGGACTCTGTGGCTGGTTTGAAGGACTCTGTGGCTGGTTTGAAGGACTATTGGGCTGGTTTGAAGGACTATGTGGCTGGTTTGAAGGACTAAGTGGCTGGTTTAAAGGACTATGTGGCTGGTTTGAAGGACTAAGTGGCTGGTTTAAAGGACTATGTGGCTGGTTTGAAGGACTCTGTGGCTGGTTTGAAGGACTAAGTGGCTGGTTTAAAGGACTAAGTGGCTGGTTTGAAGGACTATGTGGCTGGTTTGAAGGACTAAGTGGCTGGTTTAAAGGACTATGTGGCTGGTTTGAAGGACTCTGTGGCTGGTTTGAAGGACTATGTGGCTGGTTTGAAGGACTATGTGGCTGGTTTGAAGGACTATTGGGCTGGTTTGAAGGACTATGTGGCTGGTTTGAAGGACTATGTGGCTGGTTTGAAGGACTATGTGGCTGGTTTGAAGGACTATGTGGCTGGTTTGAAGGACTATGTGGCTGGTTTGAAGGACTATGTGGCTGGTTTGAAGGACTCTGTGGCTGGTTTGAAGGACTATGTGGCTGGTTTGAAGGACTCTGTGGCTGGTTTGAAGGACTATGTGGCTGGTTTGAAGGACTATGTGGCTGGTTTGAAGGACTCTGTGGCTGGTTTGAAGGACTATGTGGCTGGTTTGAAGGACTATGTGGCTGGTTTGAAGGACTCTGTGGCTGGTTTGAAGGACTATGTGGCTGGTTTGAAGGACTCTGTGGCTGGTTTGAAGGACTATGTGGCTGGTTTGAAGGACTCTGTGGTTGGTTTGAAGGACCCGGGTTTGATTCAAGATGTGGTGAATTATTTTTGGACTGGAGGGATGTCAGAGTTCACCAAACCTCTAAATGTTGGTACCAGAGATTTTTATGGAAAATAAAAAAAGCATTGATCCCATCACCAACAACGTAGAGTTTGTCCTGGAAATGATATGGCCACTAACAATACCATATTCCTCTTATATGTCATCTATGTGGAGGGAATATCTACTTTTTTCCTTTTACATTACCTTCTATAAACTTTTTAACATCTGCAGAAAGGAATTTGAGACCTGCCTAGAATGCTCAGGAATAGAAATCTCTTTATATAGAGCTCTGCAGCAGGATGCACCAAAAGTGCACAGGAACAAACAATTCTTTATATAGAGTTTTGCAGCAGGAAGTACCAAAAGTGCACAGGGGTAGAGAGCTCTTTATATTGAGCTAGGGCTCTGCAGCAGGATGCACCAAATGTGCACAGGAATATTAAAAAAAAACTCTTTATCTAGAGCTCTGCAGCAAGTTCCACCAAGAGTGCACAGGGGTAGAAAACTCTTTATACAGAGATAAAGAATTAGAAAACTATATATAGTGCTCTGCAGCAGGATACACCAACAGAGCACATGAATAAAGAACTCTTTATATAAAGCTGTACAGCAGGATACACCAAGAGAGCACAGGAATAAAGAACTCTTATAAAGCTGTACAGCAGGATACATCAAGAGAGCACAGGAATAAAGAACTCTTTATATAAAGCTCTGCAGCAGGATACACCAAGAGAGCACAGGAATAAAGAACTCTTTATATAAAGCTCTGCAGCAGGATACACCAAGAGAGCACAGGAATAAAGAACTCTTTACATAAAGCTCTGCAGCAAGGAGCAATCGATTCATCATCAGATGAGAGGTACAAAAGAGTACAATAAAAGTTACAACTTACAGGCACCCACTATCCATCAATAATCCAATACATAGTCAATATGTGTTAGCATATGGAATCTCCTAACAACTCGTCATTTTGATTAAATATTTGCTGATGTCAAGTCTAAGTCAAACAAGCAACAATTCTGTCTCAATAACACAAACAACTAAAAGTTCTTGCCTTGACTTTTATAACTGTCCTTTCTGGGTTTGGGCAGCCTGATAACTTGCGGAGGGCAGGGATGACGTACAAGTTGCACGTCACCACAGCAGATACTGGGTTGCCAGGTAGGCCAAATATTAGTTTTGGCTTTCCTTTGTAATTCAAAGTGGCAAATGTTGTCGGTTTCCTGTTTTGAGTAGAAATAATTGCAAATAATAATAAATACAGAAATGCAGATAAATGCGTAAACACTGATTACGGAAACGAAACTGCTATGCTATACGGAAATAATAAATAAATAAACAGACACGGGTAACTTGAATTATCACTTGGAAAAATAAACAACAGGCAGCAACAACTACAACACTATGCACGGAACAAAAATTCGACATTTTGGATTTATTTCTAGAATCAGGAAGAAACTTAACGTTCAATACACGTACATAGAGACTGACATGACTAACATCTGACTACTGGTCTTAGAAACAGCGAACCAGGGCTGGCCAAGATCCAACACCTCTTCGTTGTAACATGTCAAACAGACTAATCTCGCCATGCGAGTTGGAATGAGAGGGAAGACAAATCACGTACTTAAAATGAACGTGCTGAAGTCGGATGTTTTGGGACGAAAGGCGCAAAAAAGGTTCACCACCACAGCGCAATGCAACTTACGCTCAATTACACTTTTTAAGAGCCAGTGATCACCACAGTAACAACTAGACCGCGGTCTATCTTTCTAATCACTCAGACATGAACGGGTACACAGCAAAGTTACATTTCTTAGCATTCGGCCTAAACATACATAATCGAGGAGACAGCACAGTTAACTTTCGTAGTGCTAACGAGCTGGTTAGAGTTATGTGACACGATTTCCGGCAAGACGCTGTGTCTTGCCTACTAGTTTCGGATGATGTTATTTGTGTATTTTTCACATGGTAAATCAGTCTGTCTGTGTGTAAGGTAAAAGTAAAGGTAAAGTACGAGACTAGAACTGGCGTCTTAGCACGCGAGTTTCCACCCATATGTGCTGGGCCGCCTATCCAGAAATGTTCGGAGATTTCTGTACAGTGTCGCTTCAAGCATTGAAACTCAGATGCGAGGTGACATTCTTCACCTTCCCAGGGTAATACCCTGGTACCCATTTCTGCCAACGGCTGGGTCGACCGTGGGGGTATTTTTTTTTCCAACCACGAGTAGAATTCACACTGCTCCCAGCGGGAAACGAACACAGGTTGTCTGAACGTCGGTAGTCCAGGGTGGTTTTCCCAACTAGGCTACCGAGGCCTCCGCGCGTGCGTGCGTGTGTGTGTGTGTGTGTGTGTTACAAAAGAACTACATATAGCAGTTTCTGAAATCTCTCCATCCTCCTTTTCCCCAACATCCCACATAACATTTAGGGATCGGTCGAGGCACAGTTGTTCGCAACCAACATCTCTATATGATTTTCACAAAAGATTGAGTCGTGGGGGAAAAAAAACAATACAAAAACCGATTGATGTTTCGATATTGTCTTTCAAATTCATCTTTTCACTGCCATTAACAGTTTCCCTCCCAGTAATGGGGGGGGGGGGGGGAGCATAAGCACCTGCGGTCGCAATAGCAGAGTCGGTGCACCAACAACTGACCAAGACCTAGCAGTTCTACCTCCTCGTGGTCTCCCCTGGAAACAGTCTGCGTCAAAACAGGCTGGCTAACAGAAGCTATGATCGCCGTGTTCCTTGTAGTGGTGGCTGTTACTGATATAGAAGACCCAGTATCGTAGTACCTCTGGGCTGGACTAGTAGTTTCCCAGCATAGCCTGGGATAGACAACAACATCTCCAGTAAGAGCCGGAAATGTCAAGAAACCCATTACGACCCGCCACATCAATGAGTAAAAGGTCCTGTCCGCGTCTACTCGAGGCATTACATCAACAACAACCTCCCGGTAATATTGCTAAACATATTATTGCGGAATACCATTTAATATTTATTCTTTATGATTGCTTTACATAATTCTAAACCTATTATTACTGTACCTATTGCCACAAACATATGATTGTTCTACATATCGCTATAAACATAATTTCTCTACATATTGCTATAAATATATGATTGCTCTACATAATGCTGTAAACATATGATCGCTCTACATATCGCTATAAACATATGATTACTCTACATATTGCTATACATATATGATTGCTCTTAAGAACGAAACACCTGTCCGTACCACAAACAATGTATGTTTCATGATAAAAGTGAGAAAATTGCCATATTGTCCACTATCTGCTGAACTCAGGTAAGAGATGTGATCGCTAACGACATTACATCTGCTCTTCTTCTACGTCCACCGGACAATAAATCCCCTCTTCGCCATCTGCCCTTAAAATAACTTCAAATGGGTGCAGATGGGATGTGTCGATAGTTGACGATATAGCAGCGATATCTGCGCCCTCGGCCCGGCACATTCGTTAACAGCACAGCATTTTTTTAGTACCGTGCCTTTCCTCCTCGATCCCTATTCGCTTGACCGAACTAGTAAGCATGTTTCTGGTCAGTCTGCTTCTGGTCAGTCTGCTTCTGGTCAGTCTGCTTCTGGTCAGTCTGCTTCTGGTCAGTCTGCTTCTGGTCAGTCTGCTTCTGGTCAATTTATTTCTGGTCAGTCTATTTCTGGTCAGTTTGTTTCTGGTCAGTCTGCTTCTGGTCAATCTATTTCTGGTCAGTCTATTTCTGGACAATCTGTTTCTGGTCAATCTGTTTCTGGTCAATTTGCTTCTGGTCAATCTGTTTCTGGTCAGTTTGTTTCTGGTCAATCTGCTTCTGGTCAATCTGCTTCTGGTCAATTTGCTTCTGGTCAGTTTGTTTCTGGTCAGTTTGTTTCTGGTCAATCTGCTTCTGGTCAATCTGCTTCTGGTCAATCTGCTTCTGGTCAATTTGCTTCTGGTCAGTTTGTTTCTGGTCAGTTTGTTTCTGGTCAATCTGCTTCTGGTCAATCTGCTTCTGGTCAATTTGCTTCTGGTCAATCTGTTTCTGGTCAATCTGCTTCTGGTCAATCTGCTTCTGGTCAATTTGCTTCTGGTCAATCTGTTTCTGGTCAGTTTGTTTCTGGTCAATCTGCTTCTGGTCAATCTGCTTTTGGTCAATCTGCTTCTGGTCAATTTGCTTCTGGTCAATCTATTTCTGGTCAGTTTGTTTCTGGTCAATCTGCTTCTGGTCAATCTGCTTTTGGTCAATCTGCTTCTGGTCAATCTGCTTCTGGTCAGTTTGTTTCTGGTCAGTCTGCTTCTGGTCAGTCTGCTTCTGGTCAGTCTGTTTCTGGTCAATCTATTTCTGGTCAATCTGTTTCTAGAGACGCCACTTCGTTGTGGAGTAGGGGCATTGCGAGCAGTGAAATCTGTTCACCTGGCCCACATTTATAAAACATTCTGGTCACATAATTCATGCAAAGTATAGATTTAGATTCCTGCGCTTGTGTTCAACTTTAAATGTGTTTCACTCACAAGCTACAATCTTATTTAAATCCTATAGATACTGACCACATTAAAATGATTCAATAAGTACAGCGATTAAACAAATCGGTATTTTACCCTACATTTATTTTGCTACAAGTACAGCCCCAACGTTCTAGAGGTGTTGAAGTCCAAACACAGTTGTGGTTCTTCCATCGGAAGTATAGTGCGTCAAAGACCAATTAGAAAATTGATTACTTTCTACGTATGTTATTCTCATTCAAATAGTCTCATTCACTGGTCACAAAGGAGGCAGGTTAACTATTCTCATATTTCGTGATCCAGTTTCTCAGTGAAAATTGAATAGGTTTTAACTACAATTACATTTTAAAACGCTACGTTTGTTAGGTTTCTGCTTATATGTCAAGAGCAAGAAGAAAAACAACCACTACTAAAATAAAATGTGTAAGACGCAAGACAGGATAAGGTCAGAAGTAAAGAATTGAGAATAACGCTAGGAACAATTCCCACCATTAAATGCATAAATAAATAACGGATAAAATTATTTCAGGCAATGAAAGACCAACAGAAGAGCACAAGACCTAGATTCTCCCCTCGATGCTGAAAGACAAATGAGGAAGGAAAAAAGAAGCTATGCTTATTGAAGATTTATGTTATATCTACATGCCACATATTGTGTATATGTTTGTAAACCCCCCCCCCCCCAAAAAAAAAAAAAATCTTGCAGCACGAATATTCACGATCTTCTTCGTTTGCAATTAAAATTGCGTTAGATAAGCGTAGATGTGATGTCGAACAAACACATCAGACTTCGGCATGCCCGTTGTGGTCAACCTGCTGCCTTCTCTCTTGATCCCTACACGCAGACCTGGCTGCCACAGCGTTGAGGTGGAGTCGAATTGTTATCATTAATTGTTTGTTGATCAAGACTCGAGCACTTTGTTATGAATAGCCAGCCTGCTTTAGTCCATGTGTTGTTTCGCATCTTAGTCCCGAATACAGAGAAGTTTTGTTTCTGGATTCAGTTAGTTAACTGGTTTACTGAGGATAAGAGGCCGAATTTGATCCTGACCGAAGGGTTCGGCATCTTATGGTTATGGAAGGCCCCGGTATCACCGCAAACGAATTAAAATCCATAATTGCTCAACCACCCGTGCCAGTGAAATCATCAGAATTACTAACTCATCTCCCAAACAAAGAAAGCTGTAGTCCCCATCATAGCAGTCGCAGCACACGCCAAAAGACATAAGGCGAAACCGTACAGAAACTGAACACAGCCAACTGTTCTTTGTCATACGATATCATCATTCATCGTAAACAATTGGAATATCGAAACATGATCAAGACGGATGAAACACACAACTCATGATGTGCACAGAGCACTTAACTCAGTAGCTCCTGCAACAAGCCGAACTTGGAATGTGATGAAACTGCAACAAGGAACACTTTTCATACATAGCCTTCAATAGTTCCTGCCGTCTATCCGCCATATTGCCCGGAAGTTCACATCCTCTTGAAAATGATGATCGTCATATTTTTTTTTTTTATGTATAGCGCTTGATGATGGTAGGACATCGTTTTTGACTCCAATTCCGAACATATAAAATACAGTCGTCAAATTATCCCCGTCGCACATCAAACAACAGACCGTAAGATTAGCATATGGCAGGGATATACGATGAGTCATTATGATGACGTAGCACACACAACAATGGCTGCGCCCATAGATTCCCGATTACTCTAGTGAATGCAGCCTACAACGAACGAAACACGGTGCAAATTCCCTAAAGAGAAAAAACTTCGCCTGACTTGACGGAGCAGTCCACATTAATGAGTTGTAACATGTAAATAACTTCCGTAAAGCAATTCCAACGACGGTCATTGACCAACACTCAATGTGTTGACGTAAACCGCAGATCAACTCTAGACGGTGGAAGGTCGCATTTACAAAACTTAACTTGTCAAAAAGGAAAATTGCCGTGTTTACGACTCCGCTTCATCGGTGCAAATTTGTTAAGTAGAACATCATTTTGACTTTAACGCAGAACATTGCAATTTAAAAAAAAAAAAAAAAAAAAGTAAAGTACCCCCGTCACGCCAAGTGGCATATAGGGAATATGGTGTTAGTGACCATAAATTTTACAGACTTTCGGCACATAATTTTTGGGGTAATGTCGTCGGTATTGCGCCCGTGCCGCTTTACTTTCCCAGAAAAAAAATCCGGTGCCCATTAAAGGCTGGGTGAACCGGAAGCCGTCGGTTGAGGTCGATCCCTCCTATTGTTCTTTTTATACCAGTTCACTAACCACTGTGCTATCGCGGCTCCAGAAAATTGCAATGGACAGCCGAAATTAATCAGTCCCCAAATGCAATTTCTACAGCGATCTAGAGAACATGAACTTTCGTTCCTCTATCTTGGAAACGGAAGTCCGTTCGACATCTTATGTTCACCTAGCCATAAATGTGTACCAGGTTTTTCTTGAAAAAGAAAGCCAACTAATATTAACAACATTACCGAAATTACGTCAATGGTACAGAATAAAAAGTGGGAAAAACATTATGAAGACAATATAACAACAAAACACAAATTAGAACTAATGTTGTCAGTCAAAGGCACGTACCATCTCAAGACTGCAGTTAGACAAGGATGCGTACGTTCATCTCTATTCTATTTTATTCGTGAAATCAGTTTCATTCCAGTCGGGGCATACCCATATCCGCTCCAACGATCGTCTAATCATTTCACGAAGCGTATGCAGTCTGATTGTTCCTCTAAGGCGTCCATTATAGATATCTGCTTTTCTCACTAAGCACTTCAGATCGACCAAACCTCTTTTCCACCTTTAGATTCCTTAGTCTCTCAATACACACATCATTTTCCAACCCATTTTCCTTCTCTTCTCTTAAGGGACGAGGAGCAAGCTTGGCGGAATCCTCGTTGTCCAGTCACACCACACTTAGTGCCAGAGATGTCTGTGAGCTTGTCGACTACTTTATTGTCGCACAAACCAGCGTACCCAGGCTAATGCGCTCACTATTAAGCCATCCAAGAGCTGCATCCATTCCTGCCGGAGAGACTGTATGTCAACCTTCTGTAGCATACTTAACGAATACGTCACCAAGTCTGGGTGATCAACGTTCTGTGTAACCAACCGAGTTATCACCGCCGTTGCTGTTTGTATCTTCATTTTCAAGACGGTCACTGTATTGCTACAATTGTCAGATTCCCTAGCCAATTCTCTGTCATGCCGGTATGCCACAAGCTCACCTTCATCCCATATCCATCGGTGTTAAGACACTAGTGGTAGATTGTATCTACCTTCTCCATTCATCTCTATCCTCAGTCATTTTTTGGGACTCTGCGAAGACGAGGCTTGTTAGCTTTCCGTCTCTATCAATCTCTCCTTTACTTCCTACTCAGAGTTCCTTGCAGAATTGTCTTTGTCAGACCTGATGATCGAGATGTGTGGTCAAACTTTGTAAAGGAAAAGGAAAGTGGACTCATCTCCAAGAGATGAACGATCAAAATATTCGACGTCACACAAAGCATGAGGTAAACCATAGGGCACGGTCAAGGACATATTCGCCTGGCTCTGAAAGGCAGAAACAGGCAGATAGCAAGGCAGGACCACCACCACATGCCCCATACGCCACGTGCGTGACAGGGGGTTTTTCTTCCTAAATTGTGTTATTTGGTTATTTGGTTATGGAAGGC
Source organism: Megaustenia siamemsis (assembly GCA_032433765.1). NCBI lineage: Eukaryota > Metazoa > Mollusca > Gastropoda > Stylommatophora > Ariophantidae > Megaustenia > Megaustenia siamemsis. The sequence continues at coordinate 18,368,012 of JAVIAB010000124.1, forward strand.
CCCGGTATCATTGCAAACGAATTAAAATCCATAATTGCTCAACCGTCCGTGCCAGTGGAATCATCCGAATCATTAACTCATCTCCCAAACAAAGAAAGGCAGCTGTAGTCCCCATCATAGCAGTCTCAGCACACGCCAAAAGACATAAGGCGAAACCGCACAGAAAGTTAACACAGCCAACTGTTCCCTGTCATACGATATCAGCATTCATCGCAAGCAATTGGAATATCGGAACTTGATCAAAACGAATGAAACACACAGCTCACGGTATGCACGGAGCACTTAACCCAGTAGCTCCTGCAACAAGCCGGACTTGGAATATGAGGAAACTGCAACAAGGAACACCTTTCAGACACAGCCTTCACTGGTTCCCGCCGCCTATCCACCACACTTCCGGAAGATCACGTCCTCCTGAAAATGATGATCGTCATAGTATTTAAATGCATGGCGCTTGATGATGTTAGGACATCGTGTTTGACTCCAACTCCGAACATGCAAAACACAGTTCGTCGTCAGATTATCCCCGTCGCACACCAAACAACAGATCGCAAGATTAGCGCATGGTCGGTCTTGGGACACACGATGAAACAATATGATGACGTAGCACGCACAATATGGCTGCGCCCATGTATTCATGATAACTCTAGTGAATGCAGTCTACAACGAACGAAACACTGTGCAAACTTCACAAAGAGATAAAACTTTGGCTGATTTGACGGAGCCCACCACATTAATGCGTTGGAAATTGTAAATAACTTGGGGCAAGCATCTCCATCAACCGGTCATTGAACAGCACTCAGTGTGACGTAAAACGCAAATCAACATTAGACGGTGTAAGGCGAATTCACAACACTTGATTTGTCAAAACGGAGTATTGCCGTGCGTGCAACGCCAATTCAATGGCGCAGATATGATCCTAAATTGTGTATTTCATTTTAATAAGTTTATGTGTGGGTGATGCTGTAAGATGGATCATCATTTGATGAAGTTGACAAGTTTATATTACCCGTGTCTGACATAATATTTCTATTTTAATTGCATTTATATCGCACATGGAAATATTGATGCCCAAATATAATTTGATTTAATTAAGGTGTAGAACCCTAATGAACTGTTTAGAACATAGTTACGTAAGTATAAAACGTCATTTCATTAAAGAACACGCACAAAACATTTGAGAACAGCATCTCGCCTGTTACACACGAATGTGAAGCTGATGATACAAATGTGAACATGTTCTCACAGTAAATTGTAAGAATGTATATGTAGCTATATCTACAAGAACAACATCGTCTACAAACTGCAATGTTACGTGTTGCCATTTTGTTTTCTATTCTACACTGTCTGTCATGTATTCGTTGTTTTTGTAATCTATTAGGCTGCTCACTTTTACACCCATCCTTTATGCTTGTTGGTTCATATTCTGTTTTATTTGGCATGTACTTGATAAAGTTGGCGGAAACGTTCGCTTCTGTAAGTTTACTTATTACCGGAATTGACCTCACTGCATCCTGAGCAGACCCACGGGTTTTGAAAAAAAAAAAACGCAAATTACGCACACTGACAGTTCCTGAGTCTCGCTGATTATACACACTTCTAATCTGCCATTTCAGTCGACTCATCCTGACCGTAACTGACCCCTGAGTCTTAACTCATGGAGTCTCATGACAACATTCTTATCAATCGACGTGTTGTGACAGGGCGAGTCTAGTGAATTCTATCGGACAGACAATAGGGGGAGAACTCAAATGAACCGACAAGAGACATTGACAATTTAAAGAGATAGGCTCAAGGGAACATAGGTATTTATGATCAAGGGACCTTGACCATAATTAGAGAAGCGATGAAAATTTAAAGCGGGGAAATTGAATTCCCATGACGTGAGTAGGGCGAAGACCAAAACCACAAACCAGAACAAATACAGGAGGGTGGAGTCAAACCCCTAACCCGATATTGTTACCAGCGAGTAGATTCTAGGCGGGGCCGGTGGGGGCAAAACATACTGACCATGACCCAGATTGCGAGGAATTTTCCTCAAATTTACAAGCCAACGAGGCAGGCTGAAACGATGTCACAAGAAGCGTACTCGACGCCATCTTAGTTGAGGGCACTCGCTAGGGTAGTGTAAAGAGAGAAGATCCAATGATTTCTTTCTTCTTTTTTTTAAAGTTTAAGTAAAACATCAATTTTAATGCCATGAAAAAATTTACTAACACAATGATTAAAATAACACCAGGACTGAAACTAAGAATAGCAAACTGTTATATATTCTCAACATTTCTGTATGGATCAGAAACATGGACATTAGACAAGAAAACTATGAAAGGAAAATTAAAGCCTTTGAAATGTGGATTTACAGAAGAATATGACGAATTGGATGGAAAGAAAATAAAACAAATTATAAAACAACTAAAAATGAAAAGAGAACTAAACACAACTCAAACACAAATGAGATTTTTAGGGCATGTTAAAAGACACAGAAGCTTACTAAAAGTAATCTTGGAAGGGAAAATACTGTGTGAAAAGAGGCAGACCAAGACTAAAATGGACGAGTAACATCAAAAGATGGACAGGTTATGTATGACAATTTTTTTGTCTTCTGACAATCTGCAAAGTAAGTGACAGTGGAATAACGCTCCAAGGTAGCCAACCTTCAATGCCCAGCCAGACGTCACGATGTTGTAGAGGTACATAGAAGATGTGGAGTTACTATCAAGATGTAGAGGTAGAAGGAAGAGTTACTATCAAGCTGTAGAGGTAGAAGGAAGATGTTGAGTTACTATCAAGCTGTAGAGGTAGAAGGAAGATGTTGAGTTACTATCAAGTTGTTGAGGTAGAAGAAAGATGTGGAGTTACTATCAAATTGTAGAAGGAAGATGTGGAGTTACTATCAAGTTGTTGAGGTAGAAGAAAGATGTGGAGTTACTATCAAGTTGTAGAATGAAGATGTGGAGTTACTATCAAATTGTAAAAGGAAGATGTGGAGTTCCTATCAAATTGTAGAAGGAAGATGTGGAGTTACTATCAAATTGTAGAAGGAAGATGTGGAGTTACTATCAAATTGTAGTAGGAAGATGTGGAGTTACTATCAAATTGTAGAAGGAAGATGTGGAGTTACTATCAAATTGTAGAAGGAAAATGTGGAGTTACTATCAAGTTGTTGAGGTAGAAGAAAGATGTGGAGTTACTATCAAATTGTAGAAGGAAGATGTGGAGTTACTATCAAGTTGTTGAGGTAGAAGAAAGATGTGGAGTTACTATCAAGTTGTAGAAGGAAGATGTGGAGTTACTATCAAATTGTAAAAGGAAGATGTGGAGTTACTATCAAATTGTAGAAGGAAGATGTGGAGTTACTATCAAATTGTAGAAGGAAGATGTGGAGTTACTATCAAATTGTAGTAGGAAGATGTGGAGTTACTATCAAATTGTAGAAGGAAGATCTGGAGTTACTATCAAATTGTAGAAGGAAGATGTGGAGTTACTATCAAATTGTAGAAGGAAGATGTGGAGTTACTATCAAATTGTAGAAGGAAGATGTGGAGTTACTATCAAATTGTAGAAGGAAGATGTGGAGTTACTATCAAATTGTTATGGTAGAAGAAAGATGTGGAGTTACTATCAAATTGTTATGGTAGAAGAAAGATGTGGAGTTACTATCAAATTGTTATGGTAGAAGAAAGATGTTGAGTTACTATCAAATTGTTATGGTAGAAGATAGATGTGGAGTTACTATCAAATTGTTATGGTAGAAGAAAGATGTGGAGTTACTATCAAATTGTTATGGTAGAAGGAAGATGTGGAGTTACTATCAAGTTGTTGAGGTAGAAGAAAGATGTGGAGTTACTATCAAGTTGTAGAAGGAAGATGTGGAGTTACTATCAAATTGTAGAAGGAAGATGTGGAGTTACTATCAAATTGTAGAAGGAAGATGTGGAGTTACTATCAAATTGTAGAAGAAAGATGTGGAGTTACTATCAAATTGTAGAAGGAAGATGTGGAGTTACTATCAAATTGTAGAAGGAAGATGTGGAGTTATTATCAAATTGTAGAAGGAATATGTGGAGTTATTATCAAATTGTAGAAGGAAGATGTGGAGTTACTAGCAAATTGTAGAAGGAAGATGTGGAATTACTATCAAATTGTTATGGTAGAAGAAAGATGTGGAGTTACTATCAAATTGTTATGGTAGAAGAAAGATGTTGAGTTACTATCAAGTTGTTGAGGTAGAAGGAAGATGCGCAGTTACAATCAAATTGTTATGGTAGAAGAAAGATGTGGAGTTACTATCAAGCTGTAGAGGTAGAAGGAAAATGTGGAGTTACTATCAAGCTGTAGAGGTAGAAGGAAAATGTGGAGTTACTATCAAGCTGTAGAGGTAGAAGTAAGATGTGGAGTTACTATCAAGCTGTAGAGGTAGAAGGAAAATGTGGAGTTACTATCAAGCTGTAGAGGTAGAAGGAAAATGTGGAGTTACTATCAAGCTGTAGAGGTAGAAGGAAAATGTGGAGTTACTATCAAGCTGTAGAGGTAGAAGTAAGATGTGGAGTTACTATCAAGTTGTAGAGGTAGAAGGAAGATGTGGAGTTACTATCAAGTTGTAGAGGTAGAAGGAAGATGTGGAGTTACTATCAAGTTGTAGAGGTAGAAGGAAGATATGGAGTTACTATCAAGCTGTAGAGGTAGAAGGAAAATGTGGAGTTACTATCAAGTTGTAGAGGTAGAAGGAAGATGTGGAGTTACTATCAAGTTGTAGAGGTAGAAGGAAGATGTGGAGTTACTATCAAGTTGTAGAGGTAGAAGGAAGATATGGAGTTACTATCAAGCTGTAGAGGTAGAAGTAAGATGTGGAGTTACTATCAAGCTGTAGAGGTAGAAGTAAGATGTGGAGTTACTATCAAGCTGTAGAGGTAGAAGGAAAATGTGGAGTTACTATCAAGCTGTAGAGGTAGAAGTAAGATGTGGAGTTACTATCAAGCTGTAGAGGTAGAAGGAAAATGTGGAGTTACTATCAAGCTGTAGAGGTAGAAGGAAGATGTGGAGTTACTATCAAGCTGTAGAGGTAGAAGTAAGATGTGGAGTTACTATCAAGCTGTAGAGGTAGAAGTAAGATGTGGAGTTACTATCAAGCTGTAGAGGTAGAAGGAAAATGTGGAGTTACTATCAAGTTGTACAGGTAGAAGGAAGATGTGGAGTTACTATCAAATTGTAGAAGGAAGATGTGGAGTTACTATAAAATTGTTATGGTAGAAGGAAGATGTGGAGTTACTATCAAATTGTTATGGTAGAAGGAAGATGTGGAGTTACTATCAAGCTGTAGAGGTAGAAGAAAGATGTGGAGTTACTATCAAGCTGTAGAGGTTGAAGGAAGATGTTGAGTTACTATCAAGTTGTTGATGTAGAAGAAAGATGTGGAGTTGCTATCAAGTTGTTGAGGTAGAAGAAAGATGTTGAGTTACTATCAAGTTGTTGAGGTAGAAGAAAGATGTTGAGTTACTATCAAGTTGTTGAGGTAGAAGAAAGATGTTGAGTTACTATCAAGCTGTAGAGGTAGAAGGAAGATTTTGAGTTACTATCAAGCTGTAGAGGTAGAAGAAAAATGTGGAGTTACTATCAAGTTGTAGAGGTAGGAGGAAGATGTTGAGTTACTATCAAATTGTTATGGTAGAAGGAAGATGTGGAGTTACTATCAAATTGTTATGGTAGAAGAAAGATGTGGAGTTACTATCAAGCTGTAGAAGGAAGATGTTGAGTTACTATCAAGATGTAGAGGTAGAAGGAAGATGTTAAGTTACTATCAAGTTGTAGAGGTAGAAGAAAGATGTTGAGTTACTATCAAGTTGTAGAGGTAGAAGGAAGATGTTGAGTTACTATCAAGCTGTAGGGGTAGAAGGAAGATGAGTTACTATCAAGTTGTAGAGGTAGAAGGAAGATGTGGAGTTACTATCAAGCTGTAGAGGTAGAAGAAAGATGTTGAGTTACTATCAAGTTGTAGAGGTAGAAGGAAGATGTTGAGTTACTATCAAGCTGTAGTAGTAAACTCCTGCAATATTTCAGACGTGAAACGCTAGTTAGGAGACTTAGAAGGTAGCATCGGCTGTAGACGACAGGACGGAATAAAGAATAGTAGTAGCCACTATCGTGAGGCTCTCGATCATCGTTAGTCCAATAACCCTCTCCGAATAATTAGAAATAGACAGGCAGAGCAGACGCAGACAGACTTGAAACCACACAAGGAATAACAAAAGTCCTCGACAATTGTTTCATCATACCTGGAGTCTTGTGGTGATTAGTTGCTTAACAGAAGAGGCAGGAGAGTTTGTTATCCAGTAAATAATACGGCTAGAGAGAAAACAATAGAAATCCTCAGTCAGCCATATTTACTTGCTTTGGGGGCGTGGGGAGGGGGGGGGGGGAGACAGATTGTGAATAGCCTGTCGGTGTGCACGAGGCTGAAGATTGCTCATACGGGCGCAGTGTCACTTAAATAAATCAATTACCAAATCAATTTCATTTTTATAAAATCATGTTTTAGTTGTTCCTTTCATGTTTGTGTTCCCATTCAGTTTATACAAGGAATCAAGTTTTACTACAGTTTGCTTGTGTACATGTAGGGGTATTCATTTATATAAGAAAAGATGTAACTCAAAAGAAAGTACGCGATTCAAACCGTTTCGAATTTTAACAAAGACAAATGTGTGCATATAAAATAAGAAAACAGCACATCGTCCTTGAGTTATCTATTTCAAACAAAAACACATGCTTGACTTCACTAGGCAAGTTAATTGTTCTGGTTGCTCCACTTAGTTCAACACTTCAACAAGGAAATGGGAAGCAGCCCCGGCCACGCCTTCAATACAATCTGGCATCATGAATCTCCACTTCAGGTTAAACACAGGATACGCATAAAACCAGATTTCATCACAAGTGAGGGCATTACAAATTTAAAGTAATGCCAATTGGGCTCGTAAACAATTAAACGCAAGTAGTTCGTTTTTTTTTGTTTTTTTTATAACCGAACCTGCAGTAACTGACACAAAAGAACGCTCATGCTAAATTCTATATTTTAAAATGTTATTACGACCATGGCGAACAGAGAAAATCGGATCAAAGGAAACTGCTCTCCGTTCAAAAATAAACATTGCTCACCTGTGAAGTCTACGTCACAATGTGTTGTTTATGGCTAAACAAAGATGGCGCTCTGCTCACGAAGCGGAAGTTGTAGCTCTTCCTTTTCAGTCCCATTCCTCAAACGGAGATACATATAGGCAGCAGGAAGTTTGTCTGTTTTCGCAGATATATGTGGGGGGCTCACGATTCTGATACAACCATATAGATATTACCCAAACACATACAGTTGTATGAACAAAACAACATTGTGTAAAATAAAAATAAAAATACTACAGAAATTTGAAGCTTTAAAGCAAGTAACAGGAAGAATGATACCACTGGCAGTTTTGGCCTGTTTACAAACACATACCCGCCGCCCACGCAGTTATGGTATGTGGTGGCAAGGCTCTGTATTGATCTGAAAGAGTTTTCAGTTTGTTTGTTTTTTTTCTTTTTTTTCCGTGCCATGATCTTGTTGCTATTTCCCACCTTTTCTCATTGAAATTTGAATACCTGTGCTATTCTGTTGCAGGTCTTCATGAGTCCTACCAACTTATCTCAAACATGAACTTTTAACTTCAATAAAGAAGGGATCGCTCAAACGTTGAGATGTGTTCTCCTCAATGTGCCCATTTTAAATTATCATCATCAAGTACCGGGCCTGCTGGCGTAGGTGATCATGTCTCTCCACAACTTTTGATCTCGACAGTTATTTATCATTTCCGTTGTTGACCTTCTGCCAAGCCATTCTGTTAAGCTGTCTGTATCTTTTCTCTTTGCATCCCTCTATCTCTTCGTCCCTCAATTTTCACAGTGGTTACAATATATTTCAGCTGTTCTCAATACATGGCCAAAAACGACGACTGTTTCTTCTTAATTTTGTATATTAGCTCTCTTTTTCTTTGGCCTCTTTCAGAACGTTTTCAAATTATAAGTAGATTTGTTTCTCACTGACATAAAATGATACTGAAAGTGCAGTGCTGGTGAAAAAAAAAAGAAGAAACGTTAAGGTATTTTACGAAACTTAAATCGGAAATTAGCACGAAAGTTTTCACCCATATGTGCTCGGCCACCTATCCAGTAGTGTTCGGAGACCGTTGGATTGTGTCGCTTCAAGCATCGAAACTCACGATGCGAGGCGGCATTCCTCATCTTCCCAGAGTACTACCCTGGTACCCATTTTTACCAGCGGCTGTGTGGACCACGGGGGTATTTTTTTTTTGCCAACCACAAATACAACTCACACTGCTTCTAGCGGATTGTCATAACACCGATAGCCCAGCCGTTTGGTTTTGCCAACTAGTTTACCGAGACGTCCCCCCCCCCCCCCCCAATCCAAAACTAAACACAACTGAAACAAACATAAAATAACTGGCAGCAAGAATCAGGATTCGAACACGAAACCCTTGGCATAACGCCTTGCCTACTGATTGTAGGCGTGATATGACTCTGTAGCTAGTTTATTTCTCCCCCTCCCCACCAAAAAAAATATATATATAAATTAAATAAATAAACTGTGATTGATGTCACATATAAAAATGGGCCTTTGGGTAAAAAAAAAAATTATTGATTTTAGGGTAAAGTGAAGATGGAGTTCCTAGTTTGATGGCAGACTGTAAACCACAATTACCCTAGGGAAGCTTTGGCAGAGAGCACACTTTGCGTGGCTGCCAAGGAGTAATAAAAAGACAAATGTAACCCTTAAAATAGCATTTATATCCATGTTAAAGCTATACCACACTAGGTATAAACCTATACTATACTAGGTATAAATTATATGTGACCACCTTTTTGAAATTATCCCAGGACCCTTGTCATTGGGTTCCTTTATTGTGTAATCCGGCGAAACATCAGATTGAGCACATGCTCTACATGGCGATGAAAGTTGCGAATGTAACGTTTTATACCCTAACTTAAGAACCACTTAATGATTTAACGCAAACTACTAAAATTAGGGGCAGATAATAATCAAATCACGTTTTACAAGATATGTAACGTAAGATGGCAAAAAGGAAATTAAGTATCCTGACTAAAAAGGAATAAGGAAAAGTTCTAAACTAGTCTGAAATGCAGGAAAATATGTTGTACGAATCTTATCTCCTGGCTCAGCTGTCATTTAAGCATGAGCTCTTGAACCCGATATCATGGCAAAGAAAAGACAATTTGTTCTTTCTGCCGATATCACCATTATTCTGGGAAACCTGCGGTTTTCCTGATCACCCAGGTCCGTGACGTGATAATGTCAGCTCACTTCTACTGCCTCGCACAAGGTTTGGCGAAAAGAGGAAAGGAGACTTCACAAAGTTTGGCGAAAAGAGGAAAGGAGACTTCACAAAGTTTGGCGAAAAGAGGAAAGGAGACTTCACAAAGTTTGGCGAAAAGAGGAAAGGAGACTTCACAAAGTTTGGCGAAAAGAGGAAAGGAGACTTCACAAAGTTTGGCGGAAAGAGGAAAGGAAACTTCACAAAGTAGCTCCATATCTACAGAGTTCATTGTAGCATGGTATCCGTTCTGGTAGAAACCATTAGAGTGAACTCTTATCCAAGTTGAATTTATGATTCTGGTATCGTCTCGATACAATTCTCAATTATTAACAATCAACGGAAAATCATCATGTTTATTTTAGGGTTACCTTGCTTGATTCTTTCACTCTTCTTGAAGTATTTAGGCGTCGACACGATGAGTTTCTCAATCCCTTCCGGATGCAGCAATTTCTAGGTAAATTCTAATGTATTTACATGTCCACCATCAAGTTACTTTCTTCTTCATTTTCTACTTCTTTTTCGCTATTCCCTGTACGATGGATGCGCCAAGGCCGTTAGGTTTTGGGGAACACACCCCCCCCCACCCCCAGTGAAGTGATTATTATTAAAGCGTTCATCTATCTACGTTGCTGCAATGTGATATGTGATCGCTTATGACAAGCAGAGAATATAACGATAACACCTTCATACTATCATATTGTATGGCGACCTTAGGGGTAGAAAAAGGCCAAAGGGCAGACCAGTGCTGAGATATAAGAATGTTTGTATGGCTTCCTTGAGTGAATTCTCTATCAGTGAAAGAAACTGGGAGGATCTGGCTGCAGATCGTAGCACATGAAGAACAAAAATATTTTAAAAAAAAACGGCACAGCGACATTCGAGGCAGCGTTGATATCAAATTCAGAAACAGGATGTACAGGAGAAAGGAGACGAGGCTATGTACCACGAATACATCTTGCTCATTCTGCGGTTTAATCTGTCCCTACAAAATTGGCAGATTCAGCCACGAAAGAAGCTATTCAGCAAAACAGCATCAAGCATAAGACATTAATATTTTACCAAACTACTGACTTATAATGATTGCTTGTCACCAACCGTCTGCCAAGACGCCATATATATATAATGCTGATTGATGAAGAAGAATAACCTTATTGTTATGACCGGTATCTCTTGATCTGTGATTGCAAAACATAATAATAAATCAAGATCGAAGCAGAAGATAGTCAAATGTCAAGCTTTTCTACACCTGCTACTTCAAGTCGCAAATCGTGAACAAACACTAGCACAAGGGAGTATTGTTTTCTCCGCTCGCCAGCTTTGACCTCTGACGAAGTCCCTAGAGACCAGGGGAACTGAATTTTGCGTGTTAATCAGTTTTTCCATGGTAGCCGTGTGCACAGGGGTCCCTCGCTACACAGGCAGATAACTCCGTCTTCGGAGGTACTCATATTTTTACCGCCCATGAGTAATTGACGTTTCAAACCGGGCCTCGCTGCTAAGTCCAGGGGTGGTTGCCGCAGAGAGAAATTGTTAATAAAAATCCCTACTGGTGAAATTGTTAATAAAAATCCCTACTGGTGCAGCTGAGATTTGAACCCACAACTTCTGTCTTGAGGCCGGCGTCTTCCCTCGAGACCAACCAGTCCCCTACAAGGACGTTTAAAATATCATTAGTATAATGTATATAAATTAGATGAAAGACAAATTATTGAACACCCTCCGATTCGTAACTTCTCACTCCGTAAAACTGCATTCAAACACATCTGATTAATGGATACTGCAAAATAAATTATGTGGAATGTTTTCGCAAGAATTTATGTTTAATTGTATTCTTCATATTAGGCTTCACCCATTAAAAAAACAGGACATGAGAGCGTTGTGTCAAAGTTAACGGCAAAGCATCGAAATCTGCGCCTTTTGACCCAACACATCCGTCTTCGGCATGTGTCATTCTATAATAATAATAATAATAATAATAATATCCAAAACATGCACAGATAAATATGTACTATTTATTTATTTGTTCAAGTTCAATAACCGAGATTAAGATACACTTTATTGACTTGTCCAAAGTCTATTAACCTACGACGTATTCATCCTTGCCCACAGACCGATAAAGCAGTAAGCGGCATACACGCCATGTAGCATCTTGTAGGGCAACAACAAAAGTCAAGTCTAACCCACAATGCTTATCTCTGCCACTACTTTTCTCCACCAGATTCTTGGTCTTCGCCTACTATCGCGAGCTGACCTGATGC